>OY856410.1:564320905-564920905 GCA_963693085.1 Alisma plantago-aquatica | reverse complement strand
GAGGACAATGATGCATCAATCAGCGGCGGGGAGGACTCTTCTAAAGAATTAGAGGGAGAAGAGGGGACATATACACTGCCAATGATAGAGATCCCCTAGAGGAAGGAGTTCGATGGCAGATGTGGTCTTTGCGTCATCACAAATTCCCTCCTTCAAGATGGTAGACTTTGACCGAAGAGCCATCGGGTACCTGACGATCAGAGACCAGAAGCTGGTGAACAAGGTCCTGAGATCGCAGGAAGATGAAGAAGATGTCATATGGAGTGACAGTTACTTCTCCGTACGACAGGGAGTGTCGAGGAGAATGTTTTTCTCATTGCTCACCAACCGTCGTAGGAAAGAAACTCTTCAGGTTCCTAGAGGACACCGTGATCGAGAATGTGGGCATCATGACAGGCCCATAGCAAATTTACAATGCCTCCCCAACCTTGGTAAGAAGACTGATGTAGGGGGCGTAAAACTCCACATAGGTGGCCATCATGTTGCAACACATAGAAGAACACAACCCTAACCTGGTGTTGGCCCCCTACAAGAATTGAAGAAACTAGTTCCTTTGCATGGCAGATCTCCAAAACCATGACGTCCAACTCTTTAGATGCTGCAACGAGGAGGTCCCACGCTTAGGAAAAATCTTTGTATGCCACGAAGACAAACATTTGAGACTTCTCCTGCTACGTCTTCACCGTACAATCAAGTACGGAATCCAACACCACAACAATGTTTGGAATTTCTTCACCCTTGGAGACTTCCCCGTTCAAGAAGAAGTGGGAAGCAGAAACAACGCCTTCATAGTCCTGCGCGCCATTGATATGCTCCACATCTTTGGGTACATAAGACAACTCAAGGGCCATAACTTTTATCATCTCAGAAGCACCTATGCATTGCTGCTGATCAAGGATAGACACTATTTCCAAGATGCAGACATCCTAGAGAAGATGCTGGATAGCGATCAAGAAGATGTATCCTCCCAACCCAGTAGCCCTCCAGAAGGAGAAGCTGAGATGGCCACAGACGTCTACGGGGAAGGAAAGTGGATTGGACGTTCTATGAAAAATACTTTCAAATGAAGACCCCGCTTTGCCTAATGCTTCAGAAGTAATGATCAACAATTTTGTCCGTTTCGCATGTTCTACACTAACCCAGGAACATGTCAATGAAATTCTCTAGAAACTAGTAGATTCCACCCTTGCAGACATCATCTATGAGACAAGCAGCGTCATTGTCCCAGTTGACAACCTACGAGACTTGGCAAAGGCAAGAGGATGTCTAGAGATATCAGTGGCGACGACCTACATCCAGATACTACAGAAAAAGTTTAAACACGCATACATTGCCCATCCAATGCTGTTCAATGACATCTGCCTAGCTGATGAGTCAGGAGCAAAACAATCATTTCTGGTAGAGATACAGAGCAGAATGCCACGTATCATATTCTTTCCTATACTGAACTACAATCATTGGACGCTCCTGACGGTGTACACTCATCAATGAGCAGCAATCTTCTACAACAGCTCAGATAGCAACAAAGATCATCCGGTGCAGTGTACATCAACGACGTTGACACCCCTCAAGCACTTAGCAAGAAAATACTACATCGAGGTGGCGACATTGATCCAACCATTCCTGGAGAACACAGAGAGCAGATGGCACAAGCTTCAATTCTGCCACACTAGTCCTCAACAAACTCCACAATTCAATGACTACAACATCTATGTGCTGGAATGGATCTCTAGCTCAGTGACGCTACAACAAATGCCTGACAAGCTCCACCACATCGACTACCACAACAAATGCGGAGAATATGTGTTTGAGCTTCTATCTGACGAAGGTGCGCTCACCAGCTAAACTCTCCTGACTTATCACTACCCTACCTTATCTATCTCACAACTCTGGGACAAAGTGTGGGGTAAGTTTGGGGGGATACTATATATCAGTGAGGGAGGTACTAAAAGTTCTCCCATTTTGCCTTTGCTCTTTTCCTTAAACATACCCTGTGTACATAAATATATATACATGTCTGATACAAAATAGTGCATATACAACTCCTTGCCTCTTTACAATTGTATAAAGACATTCTATAGTAAAAACCTGATACGACTTCTCCCACCTTGTTTTCTCTGTGTCTAAGGCGATGCATGTTTTTGTTATGTTCTTTCCAAAAATGCAGTCTCAATCGAAAAAGACTATAAATTTTTTTCTATGCCAATTTAAAAAAATAATCTCGTAAAAGCTAAGAGATGTGTATGCGAAGGAAAAAGCTACCCAAACAACGAACTTTCTCTTGTTTCTTTTACCCAAAAAAATCCCAAAAGGAGAGAAAAGCCTTATGAGAGTGAATAAAAGCATGAGAGTTGTGCCAAATGAAAAAAAACACACACTTGTCTTTCCAAAAGTACCCATCTTTTGGCATGATAGATTCGGGGCAGTTGTACGTAAGATGTGAAATCACTACTCTAAAGCCAACTACCTTGGACTGCAGGGACCACTTGCCCGTTAATGGACCCGTACCTAGATGGACTGATGGGAAACAAGAAAAACCCAAAAAGCCTTAAGCCTACCCAAAAACCCAACCTTCAAAAGATATTTTGTGTGAAAGCTAACTTCGAAATCATGCACCAAAGTCTCGTCGAAGCTGAAGAGAAATATTTTGCTTAAATCAGACTAAAAAAATAAATTCCATTGATCATGGTCAGACGTAATTCTCCTTAAGACATCTCAAAAACTCGCTCAAACCCCTTGTTCGAAGACTACGTCGGGTTAAGAAGAAGTATCACAAAACAAAGTTTTAAAATAAGTACAGATTGATTGAAGACAATCAAAATGCTAAGTTTGGGGGAGTTGATAACACCCTTTAATGGCTATTTATGACTCATGTTTCGTTGTCAAACCTTCCTTCTAAACTTTTTTCTTCACTGTTTTATCAATAAGAAATAAACCACACTATGCTCCTAACTCTTTTCCCATCTTTTACAGAGTTTTCCCTCATTTTCCCACTCAAGGTCAGCAAAAAGGCCCGTCCCAACCCACTTACAAAGAACCGACCCTCTACTGGCCGTACGAAATGCCCACTTACCCGTCACAGTCTCTTCCTGATATGGAAGAAACCTGACACGGGCGTGTCACGTGAGGAGGCCCCTGACGAGCGGCACGCTACCTACCCGATAGAGAGCTTTTGCCCGCCAAGATTAATCAGCCTGATATGGGAATGTCACGTGCTTCAAGTAACTCATCGGAAGTAGCTGCCCGCCAAGGTCACCCGATATGTTCGCAACCTGGCACATGAAGGCCTGCCGTGCTGGGTGACACACAGGTGTCGACCATCCCCGAAGACACGTGAATGGAGTTGATTAAAGACATGTGGCTCCACGAGAACCACAACCTCTTCCAATCGCTGCCTATAAATAGCAGCTACATGACTCTGATGGGACGAGTCGGAACTTTGCGAAAGCTAACTTTGGAAAGCATCTGGAGCTAATGCGTCGAGTCCCAAGGTGTGTCGGGTGACACTAGGTGAGCACACCCCCAACCCTAGAGGGATGGGAGTGGTTCACTTAGAACCCGTCTCGGTAGTCGTAGCAGCCCGATAATGACCAAGAAGGCCACCCGATGTGCCGGGTTCCTATATGGGCTCCTGCCTGAGACGACTCACTCACTACACATGATATAAGGAATCGGAGAACCTAAGTCATCTATAACCCGACATGATACCGAAACTGATACAGACCACCTGTCACGGTGTGTCGCCCGAGAGGGTGCCAACCTGACACGACCGTATCGGGTAGGGTGCCTTGACCGATATGCCTTGTCGTCACGGGATGTCACCCCACAGGGCTAGCCACCCGACACGGGCATATCGGGCAGAGCTCCCGGCCGGTATCTGGTTAGAGATACCTTAGGTGTCTACGGCTGTATATCGACATCCTATATCAAGGAGGCCGATACCTATCTTCCCTTTTTAGCATTTTTACTTTCCTTTATTGTGCATTGTAACTAAACCTTTTACATATCTATGCTTATGGAATCAGTGGAGTTTAATATATGTTGTTCTATGTTTGGTTCCTTTTTGTTGGATGATTTCCTTATAGCATCTAAACTCTAGCCTGTATGCTTGGATCATGTTTTGACTAGCTATCAAATTGTGTTTCACATTTCAGCTCCTTCGAGAGAGGGATGTTGTAACTCTATTGTTTAGTATGATCCGGGAGTATGAGAATTCCCAGGATCGGGGCCACTCTAGTTTTCTTTCCACTCCAACTTATGTCCATTACTCTTGAGAGAGGGCATTGACACATAGTTGGAGGTACTCTCTTTGAGAAAAGAGAGTGCAGGATGTTTTCCGCTACTGCTTATTATGCCCAAGTTTTCATCCATTGTGCTTTACCTCAACGATAGTTTTATCTCTCTGGATTCTATTTTACAAAACCCTTATAAAAATTTCTTAATCCCAAAACTTAAATCATTCTTATAACTCCTTTTGGAGATATGGTTTTTGTTTAATACTTTGTGATTCTTTTATGTTACAACAACCTTTTCTTGCACCCCTTTTTATGTGCTTAGACAAGAGAAACTCAAGTTCTGAAGTGTCGTTCTTCCTATCCCTGTGTTCAACCCCAAACTGCTTCGACCATGTGTTAGTTGCAGGTGTCTTAAACATTCGGGTACTATAAATTATAAAAGTCTGATAACCTAGGCTTGTCTCCATCTCTTAGACCCACATTTAAGGCTCATCACTGCCGTAGTCAAAGGTGGCTTAGATTGGAAGGATAAGCTAGGCTTCCTTCTAACTATGTACATGGTCATGAATATGATGATATGAATAAGGTTCTTACATGGACATTATGAGGATGATGGATAGGCTTCAAGTATGTTCTCAAGGAGCTTGTGTGCCACCCCAGGAGATTGTTTGCTCCTCATTGTCGCTCACGATTGACCCAGAGCATGCTAGTGTCTTCCATCATGCATAGGGTATAAGTGAGGGAAAAAAGGTGTTTTGAATAGCCCATGTGCTAAAGATACTCATACCCCTTCCTTGATAGTACTCATGTCATTTAGACAACTAAAACTGCATAGACAAAATGATCAATTTGAGCCGAAAAAGCTAGGAAAGTCCATATTTACATGACTAAAATTTAACAAATAAAAGGAAATATAGAGAAATCCACATCAACTATATTCCTCTCTCTAATTGTACAACTCATGTGAGGAACAAAGTGACTAGAGTTTAAATCCCTCAATCAATCCAAAGATACATATCAAAACTCAGCGAAGTGACTCCAAAAATATGACTCTCGAGATCTCTCTGTGTCAAATAACCCAAATTGCAATCATGACAATGATTAGATTGCACACTACAACTACTATTGTAACATATCAAAATTTGACTTCCTAATCCCAAAAACCCCAATTTCCTAAATTTTGTACAGATAGGCTTAGTTCATAAGAAAACCCCCCCAAACAAGATAGAAGAACACACATGTCCTTAATAAGATAATAATAAAAGTTAAATATGGAAGGTAACAGTGGAGAAAAATAGGGTGCCAACAAGATGAGGGTGAAAGGACTATTGATGGTCCATATGTAAGAAAAAGATGGGTTTTAAGAACAATTTTGACAAAAAATGACATTTTAGTCATGTATCTCAATCATCTGTGGATAACATTCTAATATGTTTTCATGTTTGACTTTTTCAAATATTTTTATATTGCTTTCTTCTACTTTAAATCTGACTTCAATTAATCTATGGATGCTCGATGTGTTAGAAAATGTCTTTTGAAACTCATGATTATAAAAAAAATAGCATATAACATATCTCTGTTTGGTATTTAACCTTCAACAAATTCTTCCCTAAATATAAACCATCACACTTCTAGATTGGATAATATTCCATAGTTCTTGGCATATCCTTTGTAATTATCATTGTTCCATGGGTTCTCTGAAGGTGTAATAGTGTTTTTTACCCATGCACCTTGGCCTTTTAGATTCTTAGTGTCAATGAAGAAATGAATTCAATATTGGGTATATCATTAAACATGTATTGTGTATTTTTCGATACCCACTTTGCCTTTGGCCTAAAAGGAAATGCCTTCATCCTTGGTATATTTTAATGTTGGAGCTTCTGATCACTATGTAAGGTTTAAGTGGCTACCTTTCTAGATATTGTAATGTTTGATTAAAGGACATTAGTGGTTCATAGGAAAAGGGAATATGTGGCGTTGGGTGCAATATTTATACCTAGACTACACTACATTTCATTTTATAGACTTTGCACTATCTATAAAGGTCATGCATGTAACCTGTATTTTGTAGTAATAGGACAATACTTTGGTGTTATTTTTTGCGGATTAGTCAAATTGACTATAGTTTAAGGCCAAATTAGGTAGATTGTGCATGAAATATAGAACAACTACCAATGATGAAGAATAAGTTGAAACTCATGCTCTAAATTTCATTCCATGTGTGTATGTGTTATCACTGATTTTTTTATTCCAAAAGTATGGCATTGTTGATCTTTATGTAAAATTACCTACACTACACTACATTTTATGTTATAGACTTTGCACTATCTCTAATGGCCATGCACGTTGCCTATATTCTATTGTAATAGGCCAATACTTTGTGGCATTATTTTATGCGGTTGAGTCAAATTGGTTGTAGTTTAAGGCCAGATTAGGTAGATTGTGTGTGAACTATATAACAATTACCCATGGTGAAAAATAAGTTGAAACTTATGTTGTGAATTTCTTTTCATGTGTGTATGTATTATTGCTTATTGTTTTTGTCCAAAAGCATGGTATTGCGGATCTTTATATTAAAATAGTTCTTTTTTATTATGTCTTGTAGAAATGAGATAGTATTTTTCAATCTCTTTCCACACAGAGTATGTCGTCCAAAAATTATTTAGTTGTTTTCCTCCATTAGCCTAGAACTATTGCAAAATGCATACACACTTTCTGAGCCTTGTTAAGGTACTAAAACCTCCACAAAAGGGATCTATTACTCATCCGCATACATAATATGCTTCCTATGACGCATTAGAAGCTTTTGAAAATATTTGGGGTAATTGTTTTTACTTCTTTAAATGTCTTAAAGTCATGTTCATATGATGACTATCATTTAGTAGTATTTTTCTATAAAGACAACATTGATCATATCATCAAAATGAAATTGACAACATAATGTGAATATTTGCACAACTTTTTTGGCACATTTTTTTAATCTAATGTATCCAATTTCTTTTTATATGTATATTGATGATTAATGTTAGATTGTAATGACTTTTCTTATTATTACTGTACACATAAGGAAATACTTGTTCAATGTCTATATAGGTATAGTTAGTCCTTGTTTCTCGTGATCGTTTCTATTTTTTCGGGGATTACCCATCCCTTATTCAAGTGCAAAATTTTTGGTTTGTTTGTGCAAGACCAGAGGATACTATTATTTCTTGTGGTTTGAATTTGACTAAGGGAGGGGGCTGACTTGTTAAAACATGTAGGACAATTTGTTACCAAAGGTCACATCGTGTAGTTACTGCTAGCCATCCCTAGCCAACAACACATGATCAGTAGAATCAAGATGCTTGTCCTCATTGATGACCTATGAAATGTAGAATGAAATTGTAATTCAATCTATTATCATGTTAGATTTTGTAAATTGTTTGATTATTGGTATTTTTCAATTTGAATAGGTTGTAGTATAGGTGATAATAGAATGATTATTAATGGGCCTACAAAATCTTCTTGGAAATATGGTAGTGGTAATAGGAATCATTCGAGTATTGTAGTTTCTTTTTTGGCTGATCCACTCCTATTCAATGTCATCATTAAGGATGAAAGTTCCATTACAATTTTGCAAAGCAAACTTTGAAAATAAACAAAATCATTCATAAAATTGAATGGTTTAAGTAGGTAAAAGTCTTTAAATTGCTTCAATTATTTATTTCTCCCCTTTCTAATTTCATACTAGAACACTAACCATAATTAATCAAATGAATGTGATCACAAGGAAGCCTTCCCGGTAACCATATAGAATTTAATGGTTATGCAAATTGTTCAACCAAATTTGATCATGTCTCACCTTCATGTACATTCACACAAACAATTGAACCAAGTGTTTGTTACCTTATTCATTTTGATAGTTTCTGCAATCATAGAACCATGTCTCCTATGCAACCACCTCAGTTTAGAATTTGAGAAGACAACCAACAAAAAATAGAAACATGGATGAATTGTAGGGTTCTAAATTGTTTGTGTTCTTTCCCTATTAAAATAAGTATTATGGTTACATAAAGGTATATTGAAGATAATCATGCCTATTACGTTCATCACTAATTTTGTATTATTTATTAGTGCAACTCTCAGTATCCACATGTGAAGACAGAGTGTCACTTGCCCTAGATAGGGACTTGCAATGGAAGCTAAATGGACTTTGTACTTTGGTGATGCAAGGCAAGTATATACAAACCCCTTCTTATCATATGTTATATTTTTCATTTTTGTGGTGTATATTGGTTATCAATCTTTATTTTTCTTCTCAAATTGTTTTTGACATACCCATTTGTATTTACCTACCTTTGGTTGCATATTTTTAGGAAGGTGACTAAGGTGAGATAAGAACACCGAAGAAGCGAAAACAATTGCAAGTTTGTTAAAAAAATGAATTGTTCTATTATTAAGCATCATTAGCTGGTGACAAATATTGGGATATGGATGAGTATGGGATTAAATAATCAATTCAAATTTTCTTCCGTCCACTATGAAAAATTATATTTTTCTTAATTTTATACATGTTTGTATAATGCTATAAATCAAGTCCATCATGATGTAATCATTTTTACAGTTTAATAAGTTTCTAAGATAAGATGTGATGTTCATTGTAGTACTAGAAAATCTTACCTACAATATAATATAAATGAGTGTGGAGGTCCAAGGTTAAGATCCATAGTGCATTAGTACCTAAAAAGTGATCAAGTCATTTATATGTTTCCACTATATACATTATCCTTCCTTGCCCCCAAACTACAACCTAGTTTCTAGATGATATTAGACACTCCAAAAGTGTCTTTCTTATACAACCTAGATTTTATGCTCTTACATGACATCATTAATCTTGGACACACAATATTGAGCCATTTGTCATGTTTGCCTTGAGGTTTTGTTTATGTGCCTATGGTATAATCATTATATTATGCATCATATCTAACCTAATCCATTGCATCATACTATTTTGTATACATAGATAATATAATCAAATGTAGGTCATGCATTATTTTTAGGAAAATAAATTAAGAAGTGGACGTTATTATTTGCATTTCAAAAAAAATTGGATCTCATGTGGCCTTCTAAAATTGTAGGTCAACCATATGTGCAGTAGCTGAGTAGGCATCCAGTGGTGGGTGGTTGTTTCTAATGTCATCATTTATAAGAAACTCTAGAGATTGCATGACCTACAATAACAAATATTCCTACTTTTATACCATGGGCACATGTACTCTCTGGTCCACATTTTATATTATCTTTCAAAGACATATTTAAATTCATTATTTTTGTGGTGGTTATTTTTCATAATCAACTTCACACATTCCCATTGTAAAATAGAAGAAGAAAGTATTTTGAAGTGTAGGAATGTTGGCTTAATACAAGGTTCTAGTCAGTCAAGACTTTTTTCTTCTATCTTTTCATCTTTTAACTCAATCACTTCATCAAGAATTTTAATGGGTAGTGTCTTGGGAGTCTAGAACGTGCACATTTTCTTAGTTTTCCTTAGAGGGATGTTTTTTCTCTACATTATTTAGGAGAAGTATGTTTATATACTTCTTCAGTAGAGCAAATCAATGTAGCATGAGAAGCAATGGTATGTTTCCCTCACTTCCTGATTGAGAAGGAGGTTCCAAGAGGTGTTTACCTACACATCACCTTGACTTTTCTTTCTTCCTTGACATATATATCTATGGAACTAGAGGGTTGGAGAAGTACTTGTGTAGTGGCATCCTTTGATGATACATTTTCTATGCTTGTATAAAAAGTTTTCTTCTCCTATATCAGCCTCTATCATTTTTTGAAGGACCTCATTCCAACATGGCACATGGAAGCCTCAAGAGAAGGAAATGTTTCTTCTAATCCTCAAGAGCAGTTAGAGAGGGGTCTATCACTATAGTGGTGTTTGTCATGGAGGGCATGGTTATGGCATATTTTTGGTTAACTGACAGAGAACATAATCTAAGATCCATTTAGGGTTGTCCAATCATCTTTTGTAGTAGTTATTGTCTATACATCATCCCCCTACATTTTAATTTAATGCATATGAGATCTCCTTATATAGGTCGACACCATCCATATAAGTGTTATGTACTTGTATTTCATTATTATTATGATGGAAACCTCCTGTATGGTTTTCAGTGTAGGAGATGATGGTGTCTGTCACTTGTGGTTGTCATTGACTAGATCCAACAACTACTCCAACTACTAAGGAAAATTCATCTTCATATATTGAGCAAGAAATTTGCTGATGGATGCATGAGGATGGATAGTGGGAGGTATATGTGGTTTAGGTGATGTTTCACCATTGGGATTCCATCATTCATTTAAATTGAACAGTCATGGAATGAGCTTTATACAACTTTAGCTTTCCCAATGATCATCATGATGTATGTCGTCTAAATTTTCCTATGAAGAAAACACAACCAAGGGCAGTCATACTCTTGGACTTTTTTGAAGATAATATGAATGAAGAACTCACAAGTGTAAAAATTCTCAAGTGTTTAAATCCATCAATCATTTTGACATACTTCCTTTCATGTTATCAAATCCATTTTTTATATTTGAGACTAATAAGTTGAGAGTTTGTCACCTATTAGATTTTTTCTTGTAAGATAGTTGGTGCACTTTTTAATTTGACTACAATATTTATCGACTAATTTGTTTGAATCATTGACAAAATTTTCCTCATAATGGTGATTGATCATGATGAACACATACGAAATATTATTAAGCATTGACAATTGATTTATTGTGAGAAACTACAATAGACATCTATAGATGTATTTATTATGCCTCTTAGACTAATGTGTTCTTAAGTTTTGCTGACAAGTTACTTTTTTGAAGAAGATCTCAGTGGTGAAGTAGTTCTCCATGACAATGATATAGTAGATACATAGTTTATTTTGGTGCAAATAATTCTTTTGAGAAGTGTGTTGCAAAATAAGACATTAGTGTCATACTCCTAACCTAGCTTTATGCTTGATTGTGTTTACCTTGTATAATTTTAATGATTAAACCTTAATTTAATCTTGTGAGATGTCTAAATTGTTGGAATGTATGCACTGAGAGTCAATCATGGGATGATTAGTGGGATACATTTAGAGTAATTTGATAAACATCAAAGGCAAGCTTCCAATTCATTCTGGTTTAGTAAGTTATGAGATAATGACATAACAGATTGAATGTCTAGATAATGACAATACTCAATGACATATGCCTTCAAGTACGTAACTTGAACGATGAGATCATACAGATGTTAAGAGTTTGTACATTCTTGATATGTCCCTAGTCAGATGTCATTGTGGAAGGTTGATAGACAACAATGACACACAAGACTAGATTGTGTGTTGATTGACGACATAATCTCATTAGTCATGATATAGTGATATCAAACCAAGCTCATATGTACTTGTTAGAGAACAAGCGTATCGGGCAGACCCACCGTGAGAGTGACACATGGAGCCATGATTGGGTAGTCACAGGAAGCTCTCACAGAGATGGTGGTGAGTGTGATTCTTTGACTTGAAATCACTACACTCAACACATGTCATTGGGTACACTTTGACATCATCAAATGTAGTCCTGAAATATAGATTGTTATAAAGGTGATGATTGGGTGACTTTGACACATGGGGCTTTTGAAGGGTGAGTGATAGATATGGGATTTGTCCCTCCTAAGGGAGTTTGATGTCCATGGACACTTGATGAGTAGGCATGAGAAAGGCATGCACCTACATATGTGAATCAATATGTGATATTGATGTCACACAAATATCTCATCCAGTCTACTCTGAGATCAAGGAAGTGAATGAACATTGAAAGGATGACTATTCCATATCTTGAGTTCAATCGGGATATCAGTGACAAATGAATTATACATTCACTATAAAACTAGTCACAGATTGTAGGATTGAAAGTTGTTCTCCAACATTCCTTTTCACTTATGTAGCAATGATGTGCGACTAGGCACCACTCTTTTCTTGTGAAGTCATAAGTGTTATGGACTATCACTGCCAACGTGAAATGGGCCTGCAGGGTCACACACATAGGATTTAACCTGGAAGAGGAGTTTATCCATGAATGATGTTTATATTGTTTAATAAATGTGTTTAGTAGTTCAATTAAACATTCAATCAATGACTTGACTCAAAATCACCAAGTTCAAGTGTTGGACTAACTGATTTGGGTGTCAGATTGATTAAGAACTACATTGACTGATTTCTACACAACCTAGATTGCCAACCAAATGGTTCAAGTTGTTGAAGAGATCGACTCAAGGTCAAGTGAGATGACCGGTTCAAGTGTTGAACTGATTGGTTCAGCTAGATCAAACGAGCCAGTTTTGGAAAGTTAGGTTGGTGAGAAAATATTTTCATTTCACTCTTACAATTCGATTGGGACAAGTATTGATCTTTGGATTAATTGGAGACAGAAAGAGGAAAGTCAATTGGGAACTATCCTGGGAAGTGAAACAATTGGTTCATGAATGAACCAATCAGTTCAGCTCCCCAAATAACCGGTTCATAAAATGAACCGATCAGTTCAGTCACCAAAAGATCGGTTCGTTTGTGAAATGACCGGTTCACCTACCGCAGTGTATTAAATTCATGGAAATTCTGGACCCTTCTACTCCCGCTTTAGTCCTACATTTCCTAGGGCTGAGAACCCTGACCCTGACCCCTCCTGTATATAGAGGGGTACAGTGGGCTTCTCAGGTAGAACAGATCAAAGAACACCAGTTGCTCAACAAAGTTGTCCTCTCCGGTTGTGAACTGGGTGAGACCAAGCAAGTGCTACCCGACTAGGGAGGCACAGTGAGGGAAAGACAACTATGGGATGACAACTGGTGGCGGGAGAGCACGTTGGTGACTAGTACACCGACAGAAGGGGACAACTCCTTCCAATTTCTTATAGGACAGGATTACTAGAGTTCCCAGTGGTCCGTGTAGACTACTACAGAGGGAGGAGATTTCAACAACTCAAAGGATAATCATTAATCCATCAGTCTGGGTGAGACCAGGAGCTGCACAGACATCGTCCAAGACCAAAGGTGAAGACTGTGCTAGCCGCGAGGTAACATTGTCGAGCAAGCCTCGGGACAAGGTACGCCTCTACAAACCATCCTTTCTATTGTATAGATGTTGACGAGATATCTTTGGATTCTGGGTTTGGGGAGAAAATTTTTGATTTCGCTGCCATCTCTGCCTCCCCTAAAACCCAACAGTGGTACCAGAGCCACGTCAACGTTCTATACTTTAGGATAATCGATGTTATCAGTTTTTTGGTTTGTCACCTTTTATTTATTGCATGCGATGTGAATAATTAATTGGCTTTATGCATATCCAATATAAATCCACAAATCCCTACATATACATATATGATATGGTATGTAAATGCATTTGATACACATCACTCTTAAATGGTTTCTATGGTGATTGTCACGTGATTGTGGCCATAAACCCTAAATATGTGTGTGGTTGATTGTTGTTGCTTGCATCTCGGTCTGCCCACCGATTCCCTACCTCCTATTTTTGATGTAACTCGAGATAACTCGAGATTCTTTCCTACCTTTGCTCCCCCCGAATGTAACTTGGGGTTTCCCAACACAATTGTAAATAGGATTAGTTTATTTCCTATTGTGTCAAAGAACGGAAGACACCTAGAGGATCGAGATAATCGTCTTGGGCATGAGATGATCGACTGGTGGACCAAGGCAGCTGATTCCTATAGCAAGACGAGCAGGTGACGACCTGAGGAGATGTACGATGTCCACTGAACCGATCAGCTAGAGGCACCAGTCAATCGACTGGTGGCACCCAACTGACCAACCTGATGGCGAGCCGATCAGTCATGGAGATGAGTTGATCAAATATAAAATGGCAAATCATAGAGTTTACCTTGTACAGGTTGCATGTGTTGTGGCCCTAGATGACTGTGATTCCTCTTGGCTCGAGGAATCACATTAGGATGGCCATAATCATCACTTTTTTCATTTTGCATATTTTCTATGGGATATAGCATGTATACGATACATACTATATATTGTGGTGATTGGATATGTATATGTACCTATAAAACCAAATCCCTCAATAGATATTAAGTTTTAGATGCCTTCCAAATGCAACACACGTGAAAATCTTGATCGACCAAGTGTGGGCACGCCCTAGCGTGGTGCACCGTCAATCTCATGGAAGCGTGAAGGATGGATATGTGGGTCTGCCCTACCAGGGTGCATATTCATCGTGTTGGTTTTGGGTCAGACTTAACAAGGTGACCTAGATAGGATCTAGCACATTGAGGCATGGAGGTGATCATGTCAAGGAGTTGTGCATGACATCTTTCAAGAGTTGCATATGATGCAATTGGCAAGAGTTGCCTACTTGGAATATCTAAGCTATGGGTGACTACCCTAGCTGGTCCATGACTGAGAGGATTTAGGGATCTTGACCCACTAGAAGGTTGTATGCTACAATCTTCTGAATTGATGGTGAGGTCTATCAATTTGAACAAAAATAGTGGGAGCGATAATTAATTAAAGTCCTAATTATATTGTAAAACTTTTTCAAATCAATCAAATAAGTCAAAAAATGAGTTTTTGGACTAAATTGCATATATTTCCTTTTGTAGCACAAATGGCCACAAACAACAATCACTTCTCATTGTGATCAGTGCTTGAGAAGGACAAGCTGAGTTGGACTAACTTCCATGACTGGTTTAGGACATTGAGAATTGTTCTCACATAATAACAAAAGCTCTATGTCCTGGATACTCCAGCTCCATAGAAACCTGCTCCTACCAAATCAAAGGTAGAAAGGGATGCTTTTAAGAATCATTCTGAAGATGCCAATGATGCAAAGTGCTTGATGTTGTGGTCTATGAACCACGAGTTGCAGAGACAACATGAGAACATGGACATCATTGAGATGATTCAGCATATCAAGAACATGTATCAAGACCAAGCAGAACAAGATAGATATGATGTCTCCAGGGCGTTGTTTAAGTGCGTCATGATAGAAGGAGATCCAGTTGGTCCTCACACGCTCAAGATGATTGGGTATGTGGAGAACCTTATGAGACTGAGATTTCCCCTAAACCAAGAGTTGGCTACTGACATGATACTGCAATCATTGCCAGAATTCTATAGTCAGTTTGTGATGAACTACAATATGAACAACTTTGACAAGCCGTTGACAGAGTTGTTGGGCATGTTGAGGACAGCTGAGGCACATATGAAGAAGGACAATCCTAAGTCTGTGATGTTGATCAATAGAAAGAAAGGCAGGTCCAAGGTCAAGGGCAAGGGCAAAGTGAAGAAGGGTTCTGATGCTAGCCAATAGCCCAAGTTTTCTTTATCTCTCAAGGCCAAGGGAGGCATGACCAAGGGAGACAATTTCTACCATTGTCAAAATCTAGGACATTGGAAAAGGAATTGTCCTCTATATCTAGAAGAATAAAAGAAGAAGAAGGAGGCTATGGACGTCTCCACCTAAAGGTATCATTAAATAAAATTGTAACACTTTTGAGGTATATGATACCAAGATGTAAAGTGATAAGCACTCAAAAATGGGGCAAGTGTTGCCGCCCTATATAGGAGTACTTTAGTTTATTTTCAGCCTTGAACGCATGCAATAGAGTTATGAACTGCTATTTCATATTTGCCAATAAATAGAAACACTTTATTTTTGCATATTGTGTGACAAGGATGGCTATAATTAAAGTTGATGTTTCAATTTTAAAATATGTGATCTTTTATGGAAATGCCTTCTTTATATTGTGGTACTTGGTATGCATAAGATAAAACGATACCTAAAAGTTATTGATAACTCAAACAAATAATTAGCATTATCATGGTAATTCATTTCTATTTCCATATTGATGGATAAAGCTAGACTCTTTTGGTTGTGAACCATTAAGAGACATGAATATCTTAGACATGATAAAACAATCTTCACTAGTGGTAGTGGGAAAATGATTATCCTATTAGGTATAATACATATGATGTATTTACATACCTATTGGAGCAAATGCTAATACTTCAAATGGTGTTTAGAGAAATACCAATATGAATATCTTGAAGTGTTAAAGAAGATCATGAATGAAATACAAATTTGGTAAAAGTAACGATTCTTGATGTGATCAAAGAATGAGATACTTAAATAAAATGTTTGAGAACCTTATGTGTGATTATGATAGTGTATCATAGAGAACTCATGATTAAGGCATAGTGATGTCTAAATAAAAAAGGAGTCATACTCTAAGGAGTTAGAGGATGATTATCAAATAAGTAAATTCTTCTTAAATAGAGAATACCTTTCACTAATAAAGGATATTAAGAATCACAAAGTGTTGTGAGTTCTCAAATTCCTTAACAGATACACCTCAAATATCTATAT
This sequence comes from Alisma plantago-aquatica, assembly GCA_963693085.1. NCBI lineage: Eukaryota > Viridiplantae > Streptophyta > Magnoliopsida > Alismatales > Alismataceae > Alisma > Alisma plantago-aquatica. Next base: position 564,904,254 of record OY856410.1, on the reverse strand, counting down.
GATGAGTCAACAATCTAAATGATATTGAGGAACCAGATTTTGAGTTATGGTTTATGACCATTAGATCCTAAATGACTTCCATGTGAACCATAAGGTATGACCTTGATGGTAGCACCCATTGGGATGAAACCCATAAGTACATATAAGTCTTGAATTTTAAGACACATGGATGACATTTTGAGAAGAAACATGCTTGTTGATTGCGACTTAATGACTAAGAGATTTGGCATACGGAAACTAAAACTACATTCATGTGAGGAATAAAACAAGGATGTGTACGTGACACAACTTATAAGGTTTATGAATCCATTAATGCAAATGAAGCCTATAAGTTACAATGGACTAATAAATGTGATTGATTGAGTACAAGCAACTCAGAACTGGAAAGAAGAAGAAGAAGAACATGAGGAAGAAGAAGAAGATGATGATGATGATGATGATGAAGAGGAAGAGGAAGAAGTGGAAGAAGAAGAAGAAGAAGAAGAAGAATAACAAGAAGAATATGAAGAAGAATAAGTAGTAGAAGAAGAAAAAGCATGAATGCATGAATCAATAAGAAGACGAATGAATAAATAAGAAGAAAAATAAGTAGAAGTGGAAGAAGTAGATGAAGAACAAGAGCAAGAAGATGATGATGATGAAGAAGAAGAAGAATAAGAAGAAGAACAAGAACAAGAACAAGAAGAAGAAGTAAGGAAGAAGAAGAAGAAAAAGAAAGAAAGGGTGCAAGGGATCAGGCAAGAGAAGAATGAGTGCCTGAGAATTCCCATCATGATCCGATCAGGATAAAGAATCCTATGTTTATGCTCTTGATAGGCAGGTTACGACAACAGTGATACATATAGTAGATTGGATACTAGCATTAAAACCTAGGTTACCAATTCTTAATGCAAAAACTTTGAACCTTAAAAAGGGTTCCTGAATGACATGGTCATGTTGGAATAGTGGAAATGTTGGAAGGATTAACATATGGCAAGAAAAAAGACTCTTCCATAAGTTTAGACATAGTTATTTGTTTTGCTTGGAAATTCAAGAAACGAGGGATAATCATTTATCTATGGATGATGGGGGATGTTCTTGTGTGTGTTCTTGTATATTCTTAATAGTTTAAGGCCATGGGCACTTGGAAAGATACTAGAACTTCAACTTTTTCTTTTTCTTTATCTTAAAGTTTCATATACTTATCCCTAAGCACCAAAATGATCCATTTGCTCTCCACCACTTCCCTACTTCTACAAACCTCATCCTCCCTTGTGCTTCTATAAATTTCCTATCCAAGGAAGAAGAAAGAGGGGATCTTCTTGGAAAAAGAATTCCAGGGTTGCAATTGACTTCCTTTTAGGTTTGAAAAAAGCTTCCTTCTAGTGATCTTGACCTAAAAGAGTAAGAATACCGTTCTTTCCTCCATTTATTTCTTTTTTATCCTTCCTCCTACCTTTCTTCAGGTCAAAACCTTACTGTTCCATGGTAGAAATTTCTCTAAAGATCTAAAACCCTACCTTTCTTACTCCTTATGCTTAGGGTTTTCTCATTTGATGAAGAAAGGTGCTAGATGGATGAGTTCATAGCTTATTCTTGGATTTTCTACCCTACGTGCTCGAGTTTTCTTCTGTGTGGGGTTTCATCTTCTCATTAGAGGCAAGCTTTATAACTTGCTCCATGTATATTGCTTACCATAAGCTTGCTAGATCATGTTCTTGCTTTTAAATGATGATCCATGCACTAAAAAGCAATTCAGTCTGTTCTGAGATCAAGGAAGTGAATGAGCATTGAAAGGATGATTATTCCATGCCTTGAGTTCATTCTAGATATCAGTGATAAAGGAATTATACATTCACTATAACACCAGTCACAAATTTTAGGATTGAAAGTTTTTCTCCAACTTTCCTTAAAACTTGGGTAGCATTGATGTGCGACTAGGCATTGCTCTTTGCTTATGAAGTCATATGTGTTATGGACTATCACTGCCAACGTGAAATGGGCCTAAAGGGTCACACACATAGGATTTAACCTAGAAGAGGAGTTTATCCATGAATGATGTTTATATTGTTTACTAATTGTGTTTAGTAGCTCAATTAAACATTCAATCAATTGACTTGACTTAGAATCACCAAGTTCAAGTGTTGGACTAACTGATTTGAGTGTCATATTGATTAAGAACTGCATTGACTGATTTCTACACAACCTAGATTGCCAACCGACCAGTTCAAGCTGTTGAATTGATTGGCTCAGGGTCAAGTGAGACGACCAGTTCAAGTGTTGAACCGATTGGTTCAGCTGGACCAAACGAGCCAGTTTGGGAAAGTTAGGTTGGGGAGAAAATATTTTTGTTTCACTTGTATAATTTGATTGGGACAAATATTGATCTTTGGATTAATTGGAAACGAAAAGAGGAAAACCAATTGGGAACTGCCCTAGGAAGTGAAATGACCGGTTCATGAATGAACCTATCAGTTCAACTCCCCAAATGATTGGTTCATGAGATGAACTGATCGGTTCAGTCCCCAAACGATCGGTCCGTTTGTGAAATGACCGGTTCACCTATCGTAGTGTATCAAATTTGTGGAAATTTTGGACCCTTCCACTCCTGCTTTAGTCCCGCATTGTCTGGAGCTGAGACCCCTCCTATATATAGAGGGGTACTGGAGGATTCTTAAATAGCACAACTCAGACAACACCAATTGCTCTGTAAAGTTGTCCTCTCCAATTGTGAACTGGGAGAGACCAAGAAAGTGCTACCCAACTAGGGAGGCACAATGAGGGAAAGGCAACTACAGGATGACAACTGGTGGTGGGAGAGCATGTCGGTGACTAGTACGCTGATATAAGGGGACGAATCCTTCCAGTGTCATGTAGGACAGGACGACTGGAGTTCCCGGTGGTCCGTGTGGACTACTATAGAGGTGGGAGATTTTTGTCGCTTAGAGGACAACCGTCAATCTGTCAGTCTGGGTGTGACCAGGAGCTACACAGATGCCATCCAAGACCAGAGGTGAAGACCACACTAGTCATGAGGTAACTTCACCGAGCAAGCCTCAAGACAAGGTACGCCTCTACAAGCCATCCCTCCAATTGTATAGATGTTGACGAGATCTCTTTGGGTTCTGGCTTTGGGGAGAAATTTTTTGTTTCCACTGCCATCTCTGCCTCCCCTAAAACCCAACATAATTAACACGTAATATGTGTGTATTTTCAATTTGGTCCAATTTGATTGATGTTTGAGCTGTCTTTACTATATATATTTATTTTGGACCAAGTTGCAATTTACCCATGAGTAAGGGTTATCTTGCAAATTTTCACATTTGGAAAATATTTCTTGTGATTTAGCATCATGAGAGAGACAATTATGATACGGGGAGCTTTGTTTGAATCATGGTTGGTAATGTGACATCTTCTACTGATTCTAGGGTTTGCTTAGTTGATATGGTAACTATGCTAGGGTTTGAATGTTGCAACCACTAGCCCACTTATGGATGAGGGTAGTGACCGCAACACATCCTCAATGAAGTGTGGTCTTGACTGATATGACCAAGAGATGGATTGGTTGAGATAGTTTGTCCTCTTGTAAATAGTCTCGACCATGTATATGGTGTTTTAGGGTTTGGTTGATACCAAGCATACAATAGTGTCTCGACTAAGACAAAGGTAGTAGCTGACCTTGGAGGTCACTACACTTTTTATGGATAAGTATAAACTTTTTGAAATATGTATGTGAGTCGAGATAGGCTGTTTTCTTGGAGGGCGTGTGTCCTTTGATAGTCTATTTTGTTGACACCTCATAAATCTCTACTTCCCTTCTCCTTTGGGACTATAACCCCTTCTCTTCAATTGTAAGAAACTTTTTCGACCCTACTCTATTTCTTCTTCCTTGAGATTGTTCTTGGATCTTCAGGAGCATAGTAGGTTAGATCTTGAAGCCTTAGTAGCCGATCAACCTTGCTTAAGGAAGAATTTATGTTACATCAACTCTTTGGTTGTGATTTCTTGGAGATTCTTCTCTTGGTAAGTGGTCTTAACTCTTGATCGCATTATCCCTCTTATAAAACCTCCATCATCTTCTTCCTTGTTGGCCATAGACTATGGAATATTAATGGTGACTTTGTTGAGAGAAACTCCTCTTCACAAAGGACTTACACTATGTTTTGAAATGGTGGTAACTAGTGAGAGGAAGTTTTCATCTCTTTCTCCTTTCTTTCTTGGTTCAGCCTAGGTCTATTTCCCATCTTTCTTGAGCTCATTTGTAACCAAGGTTTTCTTCTCTTTTGCGGTGATCCTTTGGCCGAAGTGTTGAATCTTAGTTGGAGTTCTTGGAGCTTGTGATATTGAGATATTAGTTCCCTACAAATCAACCTGGTTATATAACTTTTCTCACATTTATTATTTGGATCTTAAACATGATCTTATGTTGTCATTTCAAATGTTAAAGTGTGTTCTTTATGGTAGGAAGAATGATAATGTTTATGGTTTAATCTTGTAGTATTATTGAAAGGATTACTCTTCTTATCAACCATAAATCTTTATACCTGATTTTGTGGTGATTGAAATATTGGTGTGTTTCCTTGGAGCATCGTATATGGGACAATAATACATGATATATGGCTCATTTACCATGAATTACAGTAGGTTTAGAGTATGTTAACATGCGTAAGAATGTTGGTTTCTTTTTCCTAAACATAACTCTTATGATAACTTTCTATGATCATGTTCCAAGGTTTGATGAACACCTTTGAATAAAATTTGAATTAGGTGACGTTTGGTATTCCTTGATGTTAATCTTTTGTCTCAACCTTGTTTGGACCTATTTTGGTGTTAATCATATATCTGAATTTTGGTCGAGACAACTCTTGGTCTTCCTCATGGTCAATACCATGAATGGGTGTTGGTCGTGACCAAAACAATCCAAACCCTAAGAATTGGTCGTTACCCACCACCCTAATTGCAAGACAACAATTTTGATTATCCACTTAACCTATTGGTTGATGTCGTCATTGAGATGATTAATTATGGTGGTCGAGACACCATGTTGAGTGATGGTCAAGACACTTTGTATGTAGTGGTCATAACACCTAGGGTCATGACCATGTTGATGTGTTTTGATCATGACAGTTGTTGTGTGAGGGGTCAACACAAATATGTTGTGGTGGTCGAGACATATTTGTTATGGTTGGCCCGTGACTTATGTATTATAGGGGGTTGAGACTCATGTGTTATGAGGGGTCGAGATTTGTATGTCGTGAGTGGTCGAGACACATATACATATTTATGTACTTGGTCATTAGACAGTGTAATATGAATGGCTAATCATAAACAATAGTGATTAACCCTAGTACTCTCCAACAATGTGGGAGGTAATGGAATTAGCATTTAGTGGTTGTGGGGTGTTATGAAACATGAATTGGCTATATATGAACCCTAACCCTAATCTTGTGAAAATATGATAATGTAATATATGTTCTCACTCTAACTTAAGATTGTTATTCTATGATAGTGTTTTCTCTCTCATATTTATGTTACTTTGACCTTGTGGGTGAGATGAAAGGCATAGCTATGCGAGTGTTATAATGAGCCTTATATAATATAGGGTGGCAATTATGAGTAATTTTGAGGCATACTGTGATATTGAATGTGCAAGAGTTATATGAAGTGGTCTAATGACTAGCAAGTTCCTTGTGCATAAATTGATGTGAAATCCTTTAGTGACATGATTGGGGATTGATATCCCATAGTGATGTGATATTGTTGATGACCTTGTGATGTCTGTCAAACAAGTATCATCAGATGATAAGACAAGTTCTCGTTGTATGTTTTATATCTTCTGAAGTTGTATCTTACCCATAATATTTTAAAAAATAAGGGTTTATGTGTTGTAACTTGATTGATGCACTAAAAGATACCCAAATGGAATATCTAATCAAGTGAAACCCTAATCATGTAGTTTCCCTCTACCATAGATCCATCTTCAGCGTCAATATCTAGCTGGATGGTGAAACTAGTAACTCCTATGGGAAACTCATAGCGCATATTATTGAATATGTAGGGTGCAAGTGAGTTATCTCCATATATCCATAAATTATTAATATAGTGGTATGATGCTTATTTATGGAATGACCATGCTTGAGCCTGTTCTCTAGTGTTGTGCAATGTACCTAGGTAGACTAGTTGTTTTACAAGACCATAGCTTTGACTATGAGTTGTTGTCTACAGGACTATATCTTTGACTATAATTTGATGTTTAGTAGTTTGACTATTATTAACTACATTGCAGACTTGAACCGACCGAGTAGTGTTGGTGATGATCATGGAGTCTGACTCTTCCATTGATCTTGTATGGTACTGATTTAGACTTAATAGTGGTTAGTTGGATTTGAGTGGTACGCCTCAAATCCTCAGGGCATGGTAAATAAAGTGATAATACAACCGTGTAGTATATTTTCTTAGGGTCAAATACAAATCACATTGAATGACCCCATAATTTATTACTTGTATTATTTAGTATATAACAGTTATACATGTTCTTCATACTTCTTCTAGACACATAAGATGTTCTACTGTTTAGTTGCAAGTGCTTCAACTTCATTACTAGAATTTACTACTTTACTTAACTTCTCTATTATCTTATTGTGCTCATAATAGACATTGACGAAGAGTTATATATCTCACTGGGACGTTTGGTCTCACCCCATGGGTTCAGGTGTCCATGGACGAGGAGGTAGAGGTCGTTGTGTAGGTGATGAGCAACAAGGAGAATAGTAATTGTTATAGGTTGTATATGCCGCTAAAGTTTTGTAGTAGAGTTCTATATGTCATCCCTATACTCTGAGGTCTTAGGGAAGATTTTTTTGTTCTTATATCGACACGTATATTTTGCCTTTGTACCATGAGTGCATAGAAATGACATGTATGTATAAACAATTTCTAATATATATCAATTTTAGATTGATAGACTTTGAACATGATATGTAACATATTTTGGGATATATGGAATAAAAATGGCTTGAATTGAAGGTTTGTTGATAGAATACTTCCAGTTGAGATATTGCATTGTAAATGGTTTCAATTTACCATGTTTTGTGGTAATATTGTTATTAGTAATAATTCTACGCTTTGTTTTGAGTAATCTCACTTTGTGTGGTGAAGGGTGTCACAATTAGATTCATACTAGAACCCAAGTCAAGAAGAGCATGGTCTATGCGGTGTGTTCTAGTGTAGGAAGGAATGATAGGGGCACCTACATCGTTCCTTTTCTTTGGAGTAGTGTGTTGCAAAATGGGACTCACTTGGTTAGTGAGTTTGACTTGCTTTGGCATCCTTCCAGTCGACTTCCTCTTGATGGTGCACACATATTTCAAGAACCTTCACATAAGAGGGAATTTTCATAATGGCATCCAAGAAGGGGATATTGATTCTCACTTGCTTGAATGTTTCCATGATGTCCTCGTTGTCCTTCTTCTACCCATTGGAGACTGAAGGCTCTTCAAGAGCATTGAGAAAAGGAGGAAGATGTGTGACTCACTTGTTCACTTCAACATAATCATAAATCGATATAACGGAAATCACAATATCATCGTCCACTATCAAAATATCACTTTGAATTCTAATCACAATATCATCACCCTGCATCATATCATCACTGCCTTGAATCACAGTATCAACTCTATCTTCACTCATCAATCCATTGATTGATTTTTCCTTTAGCTTCTCCAAACTCCTCCCACATCTCAACACAGTAACAACCTTCACTTTCTCATAAGTGGAAGAGGAGGAAGCTTATGGTGGTTGTTGTGATCCTTGAGGTGGTAGGCTTTGGTGTGGGGGGTTTAGGTTTTGGAGAATGAATTTTAGTTAGGATGGAGGTCGTTGTGGTGATTTTTGTGGGCCATAGGTTCCTTGGGGAGCATATGGATTTTGAGTCCCTTGGTATTTCTACAATGTGGACACTCACCCTTGTTGTGATCCATAGGTGCCTTGTAGAGCACCCATGATTCCATCAATACTATTGGGGTTTACCAAGGTTTGGGAAGGGATCCTTCCCTCTTCATGTCTAGGATGAGATAGAGAAATGTGATCAATCCCTTTCTCTATCCAGTTAATGTTTTGTCCTTGAGAGGACACATATATCTTCACATCATCAAGGCTTCTTAGTCTCCCAAGAACTTCCTCTTCAAACTTGGAGTTGTATTTGAACCTTGATGTTCCCTAGGATGCCATTGTCATTCCTAAACGTACGTCCAAGTGAAATTAGGATGGTTCCCTCATTTTGGAGAATAAGAGTTTGACATAGGCCTTGGTTATTATGGTTTCTAAAAGATTATAGAGCTTGAACCTCCTCATAAAGTGCCTTCACAAAGTTGGTGGAGTTGACAGAAGAACCCCCTACATGATTCTTCACGAGATTCATCATGTCTTCTAATATTTTCATCATTTTCATGTCGGAGCCATCTTTGTGGTGAGGGGGTGAAGCTGGATGGTTTCTATCATACTACACATGCACACTACAGGCTTGGTGATGGGAGTTTCAAGCCAAGTGACCCAAGAGGGATCATTTGCCTTTGACTGAATGAGTTATTCTACCTCATATCTGAGTCAACTTTGTAGAAGGATAAAGTTCCTTCACAAACTCATTCTTCATTGCACCCAATGTAACAATATCAATCATTGAAGAGTACCACTCTTTGGCCTTGCCCTTAAAAGAGAAGGGGAATATGGTGAGATTAATAGAGTCATTGGTGGCTGCATGAATTTTGAATGTAGAGAAGATTTCCATAAAAACATCTATGTACTTGTAATGAATTCTATTCTCAAACCCATAGAATGTGGGGATAAATTCTAGAATATTTGATGTGATTGGGAACTTCTACCCTGGCATCTGATTTACCCTAGTGGCAATTGATGGTGTAGTTTCTAGGCATAAAGTAGTCATGAATCAGATAGGGCGGTGGAGGACACGTAGGGATACATTCCTCCTCGTCGTGATCATGAGTATCCCTATCTCCCATCTCAGACTAAATGTTTCCTGCATCGTTTTTGACACCACCTTTTCCTATCTCAGGGTTTGATGGGAACACATGAGTAGAAAGTGGACCAGTACCGACACGATCTTAGAGTATGTTTGATTTTCTTAGATTGTATAAAAGATAATGATGTGAGTAGGCCGATAAAGATTTTTTATTTTTTATTTGTGATGTGTATGATATTGAAAAGGGCCATTGAGGTGAGATTACATATAATATTTGACAAATTGTGTATCTATTTTAAAAAAATCCTTGTTTGAACATGATCACATTAACGTAAGAGTTGTATTGAAACAAAGATAAAAATGTATGTTCCTATTAGTATAATAAAATATAAACAATAAGATCCTTACTTTTTTTCCTTTTAAATTATGTTTTTAATATCTAAAGAATTGTTGTGAAAACATATCTCGTAGCATTTTGTTTAGTTTCTCTTTAATCTTTGTAGGAATGACCAAACACATTATAAAGTCTAATGTTGTAAGTTAAGTACTTAACGTCATTTGATATCCGTCGAGCTCTATGGATACTAAATCGTAATCTTTTTAATAAAATTGATAAACTGTATTAAAAACAAATATTTGCACATCTGATTTTTCTCGATATACTACAAATTTTGGAGTCAACCATTTCAAATAGTTTGGTTAAACAAACTTTTAGTAAAGTGTGTCTCTATAAATTGTTTGTCTTGGTATAAGTGAGTTTTGAGTGTTGGTCATTTTGCACATTCAAGGTTTCAACATATACATTACTCCATGAAAACCAAAGATGTGTTATCGAATTATGTATACATATTATTTATTGCTAATTTAATATTAAAAAGTTTGAAATTCTCAAAATCTATAATATCTTGATAGTTTGCAACATAGTGAAACATTTAATGCTTGTCTCAATTAGTGTATACCTTTCATTAAATAGTATGAGATGTTTGTATTAAAAAATATGATCAGAAGTCGCAACATAACGTAAAAAGGATACTTCCTATAAATTTTTTATGGTACTTGTAATATTTATTAATGGCGGAAGTGATTTTATGCCAAGTGAAAAATCCACAGTGGATATTATATCCTTAGTCTAGAAAACGGAACACATTAAGTCATTAGTGTTAATAATATATGTATTGGGAAATAATTTAAACTATTTACATAAATTGCATGTTAATTTTCTTTTCATTTTCCAGACACCTAGCCAAAGGTGTAGGAACAACAACCTTATATGAGACCTCGAATCTTATATTCTCAGTTTTTACATCGTCCTTACCATGCATTATGTCAATGATGTTGTTGTTGTTTCCTTTACTTGTCAACTAAAATTCAGTTAAACGTACTTGAAAAGTTCATTGGAGTTTTATTCAGCATATCCATTAAGAATAGACCATTGTTTATCAACATTAAGAATTGTGTTCCAAATGTGTCACTTTTCTTTGATATACTTGAATAAGAAATCACACGTGAAGCTCCTCGGCTTCTGACACAGTCTGTTGCTCTAGCAAATGATAGGAGATGCTGCAATGAAGACTCCATCAGTATAATTAAGATGATACTTCATTCTCACAATATATGGTTGAGATTATTGTGCGAAGGAATCATTGAATGTGATCAAGGCAAGCTTCTGTAATATAGTTTCCATTCTACAGCTTTATCGTTTAACTGATTATTGATAGGTAGATGCCTTGAAGTGCATACTAAATGTCTAAAGATGGTTAGAACATTAATTGGATGATTTATCAACTTGCAAATAATAAATGTTGGTAGCAAATCCAATCCATGACTCCATGTATTGAATTAAGGACATCATAAACATTTCCGCAATCAAGTCATAGAGCTCTTTCTCATTACTATAGTCATGTGTATGACCCATCATTTTTTCCAGTGATGAACTATTCCTCCTTAAGTAGACTGATGGTGTATAAAAGGACAAAGTTCTTGAAATTGTAAGAGGTTGGTTATCTTTGTATCTAATTTTAGGGTTAGAAGTTCTTGGGATCAATATAGAAGTTTATGTTTAACCTTAGTAGTCCTATAGAAATGATCAAGGTGCAGTTGAATGATGCATGGGTTTTTACTCATTCTCACATGCATACTTTTATTAGTTTTATGTATTGATTTGTCATTTATTTGAGTAATTATGCATAAAATGATATCAATAGTCTGCTCTATCTAAATGCATCAAATTATGTGATTTAAGCTGTTTGAAATGGTTCAAAGTTCATCCCGAGTCCTTATGTACATTCTTGTGCAATTTAGGTACAATAGAGTTTCACAGACTCGATACCACCGACATCCAGTGTTGATAGTACCAATTTCACATCAGAGAGGCGCAAGAAAGGATTCACAAAAACTCAATACTACTGAGTACATAGACTCGATACTGCCGAGATGGCATCAAGGAGACAAAGTTAGAACGAAACAAAGACTCAGTGCTATTGAGACAATTTGATAGTACCAACATTGTGGGAGTATATGTTCAACCTAACAACTTGGTACTATTAACTTTTTAGTCGATACTACCATGTTTTCCTGATTAGGAAAATCCAAAGGCAGTGCTTTAATCCAAGGACTAACATTATTTTGCAACCTAAGTTGACTTGAGGGGAGTACGGCCAGACCTAAAGAGAGAGCCATTTTCCATTGCACGACACCAGAGAGAGAGGAGAGGAGAGCACAAGACTGAGGTTACATTTGGGATGATCTAAGCACCTTCGGTGGGTGATTCTACAGTCAGAAGACAGCAAAATAGGACCATCCAGATCGGCTATTCTCCAGGGGTTACTTTAGTTTTTCTAATGCTTTCCACATTTTTACCTTTCTCTACCATTTATTCATCCATGAAAACCATGCAGGGCTAATTCTCTTGATTCCTTAGGATCCGAGAGTAGCCCGGAGATGCATTGTACTTGACTTTTATGCATTAATATCACTTTTATTCCCTATTTTATGAATATATATAAATTTCTGAGATTGTCTCATTCTATTTATACTTGATCACCATTGGTAGATCTTTAGATTCTTAATCATTTTGGAAGATAGGTTAAGGGTTGGAAAAACATAGAGTTACCCGTTTATTGTGCCCCTTGGGAAAGGTGGAGTGTAAACAGGAGGAGAAACCCAGAGATTATTCGTAAAGCACCTAACTAATCAACCAATTACTATGAAAATGGGATTGACATTAGAATAAGTAGGGAACTACACTACGAGAGTGGGTAGTTCTTTCTACATGCTCTTTATCCAAGGATAGAGGTAACATGTATTAGTATGTAGGGTTATTTGCAATGTTATCCGTGGTGAAACCACGGTCTTGAGGAATTCATTTAAATCTGAGTTACTTATTCTTCAATCTTGTTTTATTTCTACGTTCACTTTTACTCAATCAACCCAATTCAACTATTTTCACCGACTTAGCTAATCAGATCATAGTTAGTAGTATTATTCTGGAATCTATTTCCCCGTGTTTGACTCCAGCCTCAAAAGGCATGTATTACTCGATATGTTCACTTGAAAATAACACACATTATACACGTGTTAAGTTTTTGGCATAGTTGTTGGGGAAACAACAACATCCAACACAACGAGTGTTGTGGTCGACCACTCTAAGCCAAACCTTCTCAATTTTAGTTCTTTTTCACTCAAAGATGAATTATCATATCATCATTGTTTCCATCACCAATATCGTGTTCTAACAATTATTTTTGTTACTTTAAGGTACCAGTGCATGGTGCATACCCTAGCCCACAAGTACAGAGAGCCATCTTTACCCTGTTTCTGTCAAGGAGAACTCCTTCACAGAGAATAGGAATTTGGAAGATTTGTAGATAGATTCAATCGAACCCCACCACCAACATCTCCACCTAAAGGACCCGATCCACCTGAGGAACCTAAATAAGTAGAAATGGGTGATGGAGCAGAAGAATAAATGATCTGGGGGAGGATCAAGGCCTCTTCATTTATGGCTCAAAAGGACCAATCAAAATGCAAGCCATAAATGTGGGTAGCTACAAGATCGATCCAGGATTGATATCATTAGTCAAGTCTCAAGCTTTTTATGGCCACAGTTCTGAAGATCCTATGACACACATCAAAAACTTTGTTGAAAACTATGACATGGCCAAGATAGAGAGAGTATTGAAGACTCATATACTTGAAATTGATCCCATCATCTCTGGAAAAGAGTGCAAAGTCTTGGTTTCACAATCTCAATGATGAATGTATCAAGACATGGGATCAAATGATTGATGCCTTCTTTGAGAGTTACTTTCCTCCACAAAACTCAAATGACTTAGTAAAGAAGATCCACAATTTCAGATAGTAGCCCAATGATCATACTTTGAAGCATGGGAGAGATAGAAAAATATGTTGTAGAAGGTCCCTCATCAGAGTATTTATTTGTTAGGACAAGAAAAGATCTTCTACGATGGTTTTCATAAAGGAGAGAGAACTATGCTTGATAGTGCAGAAGTAGGTTTCTTCATCAACAACAAACCCATCCGCTATCATGAGATATTAAAGAACATGTCAATGAACCAAGCATGTGGCGATGAGAGAGATCCCGAAAACCATCAAAATTATCGGGGAGTTCAAGGTCATCTCTGTGTAAAATGAGAAGCTGGACCTAATGGCCAAAAGTTGTGCAATAAGGACAGATCATTTTTAGAAGAAGAAGAAGTTGAATGCAAGTTTGTGCACCAACAACAACATTATAGGACCAATGACTACTCGTGGAGGAAGGATCCTAAGTTCTCATTGAAGGATTGCAATAATTTCCAACAAGACCCGTCTCAGGCACAACAACCCAAGCCCCAATAATTTGCTGGCCAAGCACAATATCAAAAAGAACAAAAGAAGATAGACCTGATTGAAGAAATTCTTACAAAGGTGGTTAGTAAGAATGAATTGCTTATTAGTCAAACTCAGAGAGGACTCCAAAACCAACGGGTACATATCCACAACATTGAAACCGAGATCTCTCAAATAGCAGTAGATGTGGGCACAATGAATTAGCTATACCAGTAGGGGTTCTAAGCAAATACAAATGTGCCGTCTGGAAATCAACATGTCAAGGAATTCCTACTCCGCATCAGTAGGAAGCTGTTGAATGATGTACCATCAAGGTTAGATGCATGTGACATTATAGGAACAACAAATCAGACTATGATAGTGGATGAAGATGAACCAAATGTGTTAGAATAGGAGAAGACAATTGAGGAGCAAGCTGATGAGATGGAGGGAACAAAAACAAAAGCATATATCCCACCTAGACCTGTCAAATAGGTGGGTGGGTTGGGTTTGGATTGGGTTGTTGCGGGTGCGGGTCAAAAAGATAAACTTCTAAATGGGTGGAAGAAAATCACACCCAAACCCGACCCAACAGGTTGCGGGTTGCCCGCGGGTGCCCATATAAAATGTGTCCAATCAATAATAAGTTTCTATTTACTTTCCTTAACACTAAACACAACATTTAAAACAACTTATAAATATTGTTTTTATGTTAAATATAGTGCAAAGGAACTAACCAACTACTATGTTGAATGTCAAACCATTTGGTTAGTTTTTGATATATGTTTGTGCAAACCTAAAGGAATAACAAGAGCTAGTTATTGTATGTCAATGTCAAATAAGAAAACTGATGTAGTTTTTAGAGAGAAATATCACAAAAAAACATAACTTTATCATGTAACATTAGACATTCCTAATACAATAAGTACGTATTATTTCCTATTGCAAACACAAAATAAAGAGAATACAATTGTTATTGATAAAGGTAAAGAGTTAACTTGTATGAAACATCTCACATCTTTTTATAGGTGCATGCATATATTATATATAAAAAAATATATTTACTTAAGTTAACTGGGTCACCCATGGGTGTCCACGGGTTACCTTTGAAACCCGCTAAATAAATGAGTGGGTATGGGTTTGGTGGTTTTCAACGGGTGGCAAATTTCATAACCAAAACCCAAATTAAACGGGTCGACCAGTGGGTGCCCACAGATTTTGACACAGTTTGTTAGGTCTAATCCCACCTCACCAGAGGACACATGTGACTCTAGTTCCTTTTCTGAATATCTTGAAGGAAACAAAAGTATACCGACAGTTCAAGAAGTTCGTTGATGGTTTTAGGAAACAATCTGTCAATATTCCACTTATCAATGCAATTGAGCAGATACCATTGTACGACAAGTTCGTGAAGGACATAATCACCAAGAAGAAAAATATACCTAAATCTGATGTGGTATAGTTAAAGGAGAAGGTGAGTGATTTCATTCTGGGAACGGTACCTCCAAAAAGATAGGATCCAGGTTATTTCAACATTACTTGCTTCATAGGTAAGACCATGTTTGGAGAAGCTCTTTGTGATTCAGGGGCAAGCATAAACCTTTTGCCTTGGGAACCAGCAACAAAGTCCATCTATGATGACAGAGCTTATGTCCTTTTCCAAGAAGCAGAACGACCTCAATGAGAAAATGCATAAGAGTTCTGTGGACAACACCGCTCTTTTGAAGTTAATGCAACAGCAGATGGGGGTTTCTCTACCCAGATAGGGGAGCTCCAGCAACACAATAAACAGATCGATCAGTAGCTGGTGAGTCTCGCCCAAACCATCAACCATCAGGTAGGGCATTTTCCCTCAAGTACCAAAGCCAATCCATGAGGCCACGAGACTGCGAAGATGGCCATTTTAAGGTCAGGGACAGTTGTACCACCAGTCGTTGAGAAGACAACTACGTTAGTAACAACACCCACTGAGGAAGTTGGCACCGAGGTCATTGAGAAAGCAGTTCTGTAGAAATTAAGGAATGAAGCTAAAGATGTCTCGTCTAAAGAGCACCCGGATAGGTATGCACCCTGTATACCCTTCCCTCATAAGATGGTGAAAGCCCAGCTAAAGAAGAGGTATGAAAAGTTTATGGCAGCAATTGAGAAGTTGCATGTGGACGTCTCTTTCTTAGACACCATCAAAGAAATTCCCACCTATGTTAAGTTCCTAAAAGATCTGATAACTAGGAAGAAAATAGGAGAAGATATAGAGAATGTGAAGCTTGCCAAGATTCCAATTCTTTTGTTATGGCTAGTATGCCATCAAAGAAGAAGGACCCAGGGGCCTTTGTGATCCCCTTACAAGTTGGAGATAACGTCACCCGGAAAGGTCTAGCTGACCAAGGGGCCAACATCAGTTTGATGCCTTTGTCCCTCACCAAAAGAGTTGGGCTCACCGATATGGTGAGCATCAACATGAGGATACAACTGGCGGATCATACCTTTACAAGGCTAGTTGGGGTTGCTGAAGATGTACCCATCCGTGTAGGGCAATTCTTTATCCCTTACAATATCGTTTTGATTGATATAGTTGAAGATCCTAGCTGCCCCATCATTTTCGGGCGACCTTTCCTTGCAATTGGCCGTGCTCTGATTGATGTCGAGGCAGGAATGATTACATTCCGTGTTGGAAGAGATCACATCAATTTCAACATCAGTGATTGTATGAAGGCCCCCTCGTTCTTTGAATCCTCCTACTTTGTCGAGAGCTATCAGCAGTTGTGCGATGAGGTACACGAAGAGAAAGCCATGGTAGACCCGCTCATGCACACCTTAACTGGCGAGTCACGAGAGATTGATGATCTTGAGGTCAGGGAATTGCTAGCCTATTTAGATGTTGAAGACACAGCCGAGGATGAGGATCCTGTCGAGATAGTCACGTATGCCGCTCTCTGAGAAGGCCCAACTGAAGAACAGATGAGGGAATTGTCGCCAGAGTTGAAGGTCTTACCGAAAGGTCTTGAGTACCATTTTCTGTATCAAGAAGGGATGTACCCGATAATTATCAATTCAAGTTTAACTAATCGCCAAAAGGATCAGCTGCTGGAAGAATTAAGGCTGAGGAGGAAAGCCATAGGTTACTCAATCAGAGATTTGAAGGGGATAAGCCCCTCTGTGTGCATGCACAGAATTCATCTGGAGGAGGACTCAAGGCCATACGCCCAACCTCAGAGAAAGCGGAACGAGAACCTTTGAGAAGTTGTGAGCAAGGAAGTAGTTAAGCTCCGGGATGCTGAAATTATTTATGCTATTAGCAACAGTAGGTGGGTAAGCCCAATCGAAGTTGTCCCAAAGAAGGGAGGAATGATGTTAGTCAGAGGAGATGACAGAGTAGAGGTGGCTACTAAGATGGTCACCGGATGGCAGATGTGTATAGATTATAGGAAGCTTACCACCGCCACCCGTAGGGACCATTTCCCTCTCCCGTTCATTGATCAGATGCTAGAACGTCTGGCTCATCATATTTATTTCTATTGACTGGATGGGTATTCTGGTTTCTATCAGATCCCCAACCACCCTGATGACCAGGAGAAAATGACTTTCACTTGTATCTACGAAACCTTTGCATTTAGAAGAATGCCCTTCGGGCTGTGTAACGCACCTGCCACCTTCCAAAGATGCATGAATGCTATCTTTGCTGACCTGCTAGGGACAAGATGGAAGTTTTCATGGATGACTTCAGTGTATATGACAGCTCATTTGACGATTGCCTGAGCAATTTCTCTCTAGTGATGAGATGTTGTGAGGAGCAGAGTCTCACCCTGAACTGAGAGAAATGTCATTTTATGGTTCAAGAAGGTATAGTTTTGGGGCACAAGGTGTCCAATAAAGGAATTGAGGTTGACCCCTCCAAGATTGAGGCTATTGCTAAGCTCCCTCCGCCAACTTCAATTACCAGTATATGAAGTTTTTTGGGTCATGCTGGTTACTACTAGCGGTTCATAAAGGACTTCTCTAAGATAGTGAAGCCCCTTTCTAACCTTTTGGTGAAAGATGTGAAGTTTGACTTCACAAATGAGTACATGAAGGCTTTCTCGACCCTAAAAGACATGTTAGTATCTGAACCCATTCTCCAATCCCCTAATTAGAATCTTCCTTTCGAACTGATGTGCGATGCCAGTGACTTCGCTATCGAGGCGGTCTTAGGGAAAAAGAAGGACAAGAAACATCATGTCATCTTCTATGTAAGTAAGACCCTAGATGAGGTGTAACAGAATTACACGACGACTGAAAAGGAGATTCTATCCACCGTATACACTTTCGTTAGGTTCAGATCCCACCTTGTGGGTTCCAAGGTAATAGTCCACACCGACCACGGGGCGATAAAATATATGATGCATAAGAAGGATGCAAAGCCCAAGCTGTTACGATGGGCACTGTTGTTATAAGAATTTGACCATGAAATAAAGGACAAGAAAGGATCAGAGAATGTGGTTGCTGATCATCTCTCTAGAATTAGGGTGGAAGATGATCACCTGCTACCTGTCAATGATAACTACCCTGACGAATCCATCTACATAGCTCGGTCAACCGACCCTGAGGGGCCGTGGTATGCAGATTTCTGCACCTATCTAGCCTGTAAGCAGCTTCCCCCAAATTTAACTTACAATTTGAAGAAGAAATTCTTTGCTGATTTGAAGAACTATTATTGGGACGACTCTTTACTATTCAAGTGTTGCGCTGATGGATTGTACAGAAGATGTATCCCAGAAGAAGAACCCCCAAAATCCTCTTTGAGTGTCACTCCTCCCCTTATGGAGGACACTTGGGTGGCGAAAGGACCACTGTTAAGGTCCTCCAGTCGGGCTTTTACTGGCCGACCTTGTTTAAGGATGCTCATGCTTTTATAAGATCTTACAACGAGTGCCAACGAATGGGGAATATCTCCCGCCACAATGAGATGCCACTCTTTGATTAGAATGAAGTTGAGGTTTTTTATGTGTGGGGCATTGACATGGGCCCTTTTCCTTCCTCTTTTGGCTTCAAATATATTCTTGTCGCTATCGACTATGTCTCCAAGTGGGTGGAAGCAGTCCCTACCACGACTTGTGATGCCAACGCAGTAATCAAGCTTTTTACCAAGATCATCTTTTTGAGGTTTGGAGTTCCGAGGACCGTCATTAGTGATGACGGCTCTCACTTTGCAGAAAAATAGTTTGAATCACTACTACGCAAGTATGGCGTCCGTCACAAGGTTGCGACGCCATATCATCCCCAGACATCAGGACTGGTTGAAGTCTCCAATCGGCAGATAAAGCAGATTTTAGAAAAGATAGTCGACATGTCCCGCAAGGACTGGTCAGCTAAGATGGATGAAGCTTTGTGGGCGTATCGAACCGCTTTTAAGACAACATTGGGTACCACACCTTACCGCCTAATTTATAGAAAATCCTACCATCTTCCCTTTGAACTGGAGGATAAGGCATTCTGGGTGATCAAACACCTCAATATGGACCAGACGTTGGCCTTCAGCTCTAGGAACTTGAAGAGTTGAGACTTCATGCTTATGAAAATTCCAGGATTTACAAGAAAAAGACCTAGATTTGGAATGATGCCCATCTGAAGAAAAAGGACGTCAGCGAAGGTGATAAAGTTTTATTATTTAAATCTCTATCTGCCATTTTCCAGGAAAATTGCAGAGTAGATGGTATGGACCCTTCATTATGGAAAAGATATACCCATCTGGGATGATGGAGTTATATGATAAAGATGATCCATCAAAATTCTTCCCAGTGAATGTGCATAGAGTGAAGACGTTCTATGAAAATGAAGCGTTCATGAGAAGAACAAAGATAAACCTGCAGGATGCTGAAATGATGACCAACGAAGCAGAGTAGAAGAGTTTGAAGCTGTCGAGCTGATGACACAAACTACATCGCTCCTTCGGAGGCAGCCCGAGTCTTTAGTTTTCCTAGTATAGGATGTTATTTCCTTTACTGTAAGAAAAAACATCATGAACATTATCATTTTAATAAGGCTTGAGTCACTGTATGCGCCACATGCACAAACTCTCTCATTTTATGGGTCACCGACTTAGTTTTATGGCTTTGATGAGTAATACTGTATGAGGCTAGAAGTTTCCCCTTTAGGCCAATGATGTTTTACCCATCAATGCTTTTCCTTTTTTTAGCTTTAATTTTTCTATCCTTGCCTTGCTCTGTTTCCCATCTTTTAATGATGTACCGGGCAGGCATAGTTGAGCTGCCCGATACCCCGCCTTTTGATCATGTCGGTCATCTGCTTTAAACGTGCTCAGCAAGACTTCGCACGTTGCACCATATCGGGCAACATATCACCCAGGCTTGTATCGGGCAACACACCCCAGTAGCACGACACGCGCCAGCCCTTATCGGGTAGCGAACATTAACGATGGAACCATGTCACGCGATACACCCAGCTCGCGTGATGCACCTTACCGCTCAGATCGAGTCGTGCTTAGGAAGCCAAATCGACCCTTGACGTGACTGATTAGACTGATTTTACTGCATCTCAGGAATGATTTGCCTCCTAGCGTGACACATGCCCTTGGTTTTACCCAATTTACCCCCGCTCGCGTCGGCTATATATAGTAACTTCAGTTAACCATGTAGGGCACTTGCATTTACTTTTTACCTACTCCCATATCGTGCATCCAGACTTCACTTTAGCTCTCGTACCAGCCAACCTTCACGTAGATCCCGCACCACGCACAACCTCCCACCCGACACAGGTATAACCCGATACACCATATCGTATCACGTAGCTTTTATTTTAGCGATTCCTTTATCGGGCATAAAGCTTTAGTTTTGTATCAACCAAAGAGTGTCGCGCAAAGCCTTGTGTCGGGCGATACACTCTACACATTACCCGTGTCGGGCAACACCCATTTTCTCTGTACTATCGGGGACTTCTGACTGCATCGTGCGATACACGTATCGCGCAACACATACTGCACAAGTTGTGTCGATCAAGGACCTTATCGCCAGTTTTGATTGACAAGGAAAATTTAACTCGTGTTGCCCGACACACCATTGTATCGGGCGGCACTTGTATCGGGTACTGGAGCTTTACGTTTTGACGTCTTATAACCATATCGGCCTCCAAACTTTTGTCGGACGATACAAGTATCACGTGATGCCTTGTCGGGCACACATATCAGGCATGTCTGTTTACCAACCCGATATCATCCAGAACCCTTGACCGATGCCCATATCGGGAAACTCTGTCGCACAAGTCCTATTTTGTTAATGATAAATGATATCGGCCAGCTATATCGGCCATATCCTATCGGGAAATAAGACGCATTTTCCCCTGCCTGATATCGACTTGCTTGTGTCAGGATTTGTTTAGTTTTAATCGATATTAGTTTTTCAAGCATCACCTACCTTGTATCGACCGATACAACCCCACCACCCGATATCGGGTAAAGTGACCCATTCAGTAAATTTATTACTTACTATATTTTTATTTGATAATTACGAAAATGGCCCACATCAAGCAAACAATCATCTAAGTAGACGAGCACGACCGGAGGATCAACCCCTAGGCCACAGAAGAAGCCACTACAGCCGGGCAGAAGTGCCCGAACCGTGACACAGCGGGGCCATCCGAGGTCGAGAAGTGGCCCAAGAGAGAAGAAGTGGTAGCCCCATCAACGGAGGAACCCCTGGCCCACTCTCTAGGTTGGTTCATGCCCCGGGATGTGGAGCACCAGCAATGCTACATAGAGCTGTCGACCAAGATCTATCAGCCGACCCAGTTCTACCATCAACCTTCCTTCCACCACCTCAGCATCTTTAATAGGCTGGACAACGTCTTAGGAGCTGCTGGGGTGAAGACAATATGCTTCAGCCTCTCCAGATCGTACACTGAACTCACCAAGGAGTTAATGTCCTCCCTCCATCGGGTGTAGAACAGGCCAGAGGAAGTGGAGAGATTTGGCAGAGTAGACAAGCTGTAGGGCTGGCTATATAACGTTGAGCACCACATCTCAGAAAAGCTACTCAATGAGATCTTCTCCTCCTCAGAAGTCGAGAAGGAGATGCTGAACAGTGACGCCAAGATCGGCAAAGGTGACACTTTAACCCAGTCAACGTTTGGGAGAAACTGACTGGCAAATCATCCTACAAGTCGGGGAGCAAGGTGGCAGACATCCACTCTTATTCTGGAGGATTATCCACAAAATAGTGGCATGCCTCCTGTTCAACAAATATGCAATGAGCAACCTCTACATCGAAGAAATCCATCTCATGTGGTACATGATAGAGGGCAAGGTGGTCAACTTGGGGCACTTTCTACTGAACCAACTCTACCCAATAAAGGATGCCACCAAGGAGTACTACATGGGTGGCATCGTCAACTTGATCGCGGTAGGGTTAGGATAACCAAAGGAGCCGTGCATCCTGTCGAGGACACAAGGTGACAACAAGATTGATCTGATGTTCTTGCAACGAGCCAACATAATCAAGAAGGAGGGCTGCCGCTACTTTTATATATTTGCAAGGACTTTCACCCTTCTAGCCCTCCCACTCTGCATCAACTACAATGTAGAGAAGTTGGTCTTTACCACAACAAAAATTGAGGCTGTGGAGGTTGAAACCGCTTACGTCCCCACCACAAGAATACAAGAAAGGGTAGCTACAAGAGGAGGGAAAATCCCTCTCGACGCTCAGCAAGACAAGTCTTCAGCAACTCTTGCCGAGCCGTCCACCGCCCCCACGCAAACGGTGGCTACCGTCCTGAAGCCGTCGTTCTACTCCTGAACCAGTTGCGATCGCCAAAAAGACAATTACCACGGTTGCTGAAGAAGTAATGGCGATCGTGGAGGTCACCGAAACAACTGGGTTGAAACAACGACAAAAGCCCCAGGGGAAGCTTCCGCAAAAGAGATGGCCGTAGCTCCCAAAGCTTCTGCTGCGCCTTCAATGGCGAAAGAAGTGGTACAGCCGAACGCCAGCAATGGTGTGTTCGCTGAGCTCCTCGAGGAGGAGCTTAGAGCTATGCATCCCACACTGATGCCGCCGCCAATGTCACTAGTGGATGCTGCAGAGGAGGTCGCTGACAACCAGATGGTGGAACATCAACCACCTTCCCCGCGCCCTTCTCCACCA
Source organism: Alisma plantago-aquatica (assembly GCA_963693085.1). Taxonomy (NCBI): domain Eukaryota; kingdom Viridiplantae; phylum Streptophyta; class Magnoliopsida; order Alismatales; family Alismataceae; genus Alisma; species Alisma plantago-aquatica. The sequence continues at coordinate 564,881,340 of OY856410.1, read as the reverse complement.
CTACAAGCTGCTGAAGCAGAGGCAGCCACAGAGGTGCCAACGCCCCATCTTGAAGCGACGCCCTCGCACAAAATGCAGATAGATTCGACCCCGCTCGAGGACGCATAATCATCGGGCCGGATCTCCAGCGCGAGGGATGTCAGGAGGATGAGAGGGCGAGAAGCTGAAGTCCCTCCGTCACTGGGGCAGATTCCGGGTCAAGAGTTTGACCACTTACGAGAGGTAACATGCAACCACTCTATTACTTTTGCTTCCCTTACCCGCAAGTTTACTATTTTCCAGGAGAGGATCAACGACCAAGAGCGGCAGCTGCTGACTCTGGTTGGCCTTCTTGGCCAACTAGAGGCACTTAACGAAATGATGTTGTTGGTTCTCCAACGCCTCAATGTAATCGAAGAGAGGCTGGACCGGAGAGACGACCACCCCTTCTCGAGATAGCTGAGGAGGTCTCCATCACCTCCTGGCTCCGTCTCTCAGCCATCCTCATTAGCGTCCTCCTCTGGGATGTCATCTCCTTCCTCCTCCAACGGGCCCTCCATAATGCTTGAGGAAGGAACGACGCAAAAGATAGTCGACGGGGCTCCAACAAGACAGGAGAGTTCCCGCGACATCGAAGAAGCTGCTCCCTCAGCCTCCCTAGATGAAGATGAGGACAATGACAAATCAATCAACATCAGAGAGGACTCTTATGAAGAATTAGAGGGAGAAGGGGGGACATCTACATTGCTAATGACAGACACCCCTAGAGGAAGGAGTTCGACGACAAACACATTATCTGTGTCGTCAGAAATCCCCTCCTTTGAGATGGAGGACTTTGACAGAAGATCCATCAGATACCTGACTATCAGAGACCAGAAGTTACTGAACAAGGTCTTGAGATTGTAGGTAGATGAAGAAGACTTCGTCTGGAGTGACAACTACATCTCCGAACGATGGGGAGAGTTAAGGAGCATGTTCCGCTCACCGGCCTTCATTGGAAAGAAACTTTTCAAGGTCCTACAAGGTGCCATGATCGAGAACGTGGGATCAGGACAAGCCAACACCTAATTTACAATGCCACCCTGACCTGGCGAGAAGACTAATGAAGGGGTTGTACAACTCTACATAGGTGGCCAGCATGTTGGAATACATTGAAGAGCACAACCCCAACCTGGTACTGCCCCCACTACAAGTATCGAAGAAACTGGTTCCTTTGCATGGCAGATCTCCAGAATCATGACATCCAGCTCCTCAACTGCTGCAACAAGGAGGTCCCACACTCAGGAAATGCCTTCGTTCGCCCTGAAGATAAGCATCTGAGGCTTCTTCTGCTGCGCCTCCACCACACGATCAAGTACAGAATCCAACGTCACAATGACATTTGGAATTTCTTCACACTTAGAGACTTCCCCGTTCAAGAAGTAGAGGGAAGAGGAAACAACACATTCATAGTCCTGTGCACCATTGAGATGCTACACATCTTCGGATACTTAAGGCAGCTCAAGGGACAAAACTTCTATCACCTCAGAAGCACTTATGTATTGTTGTTGATCAAGGAGGAGTGTTATTTCTGAGACACAGGTGTCCTAGAGAAGCTTTTAGATAGCGATCAAGAAAATGAATCCTCCCAACCCAACATCCATCCAGAAGGAGAATCCAAGATGGCGACAAACATCTATGGGGCAGGCAAGCGGATGGATATTCTATGTGAGATTCTTACAACTAAAGGCCTCGTTTCGCTTGATGCTTCAGAAGAAAAGATCAGCAACTTCGACCCTTTTGCATGTTCTTCACTAACCCAGGAATAGGTCAATGAAATTCTATAGAAGTTGGCTGATTCTACCGCCGCAGACGTCATATATGAGACAGAACACGTCATAGTCCCAGTTGATGATCTTCGAGACGTGATAAAGTAGGAGGATGTCTGGCAATGTCAGTGGCAGCAGCCTATATCCAGATACTATAGAGAAATTTTGAACACGCATACATTGCCCATCCAATGCTGTTCAACGATATCTACCTAGCTGACGAGTCAAGAGAAGCAATCATTTCTAGCAAAGATACAAAGCAGCATGTCGCGTATCATATTCTTTCTGATACTGCACTACAATCACTGGACGCTCCTGACGGTGTACACTCGCCCACGAGCAGCAATCTTCTATAACAGCTCAGACAACAACAAAGATCATATGGTGTAGTATACATCAACCACGTTGACACCCCTTGAGCGCTTAGTAAGAAAATACTACATCGAGGTGGCAACGCTGATCCAGCCGTTCCTGGAGAACACAGCGAATAAATGGCATGAGCTTCAATTCTGCCACATCAGTCCACAACAAGCTCCACAATCAAATGACTGCGACATCTACATGCTGGAATGGATCTATAGCTCGGTGAAGCTACAAAAAATGCCTGACAAGCACCACCACATCGACTACCACAACAAATGCTGATAATATGTGTGGGAGCTTATATCTGAAGGAGACGCGCTCACCAGCTAAACCCTAACTGACTTATCACTATCCTACCTTATTTATCTCAGAACTCTGGGACAGAGTGTGGCGTAAGTTTGGGGGGTACTATATATCAGTGAGGGAGGTACTAAAAGTTCTCCCATTATGTCTTTCTTCTTTCTCTTAAACATACCATGTGTACATATACATATACAAGTCTGATATAAAATAATGAATATACAAATCCTTGCCTCTATACAATTGTACAAAGACATTCCATAGTAAGAACCTCATACAACTTCTCCCAGTTTGTTTTTTCTATGTCTATGGTGGTGCAGGTTTTTGTTATGTTCTTTCCAAAAATGTAGTCTCAAACGACAAAGACTATAACTTTTCTATGCCAATTTCAAAAAATAATCTCGCTACAGCTAAGAGACGTGTATGCGAAGGAAAAAGCTGCCCAAACAATGAATTTTCTCTTGATTCCTTTACCCAACAAAATCCCAAAAAGAGAGAAAAGCCTTATGAGAATGAATATAGGCATGAGAGTTGTGCCAAATGAAAAAAAAATACACACTTGTCTTTCCAAAAGTACACATCTTTAGGCATGGTAGATCTGGGGTAGTGGTACGTAGAATGTAAAATGACTGCTCTAAAGTCAACTGGCTTGGACTGCAGGGACCACTTTCCCGTTAACGGACCCGTACCTGGATGGACTAATGGGAAACAATAAAATCCCAAAACGCCTTAAGCCTACCCAAAAACCCAACTTTCTACTCCCAAAAGCAGTTTGGTGTGAAAGCTAACTTCGAAATCATGCACCTAAGTCTTGTCAAATCTAAAGAGAACATTTTTGCTTATATAGGATAGGAAATAAAGCCCGTTGTTTGTGGTCAGACATAATTCTCCATAAGACATCTCAATACTCGCTCAAACCCCTTGTCCGAAAACTATGACAGACTAAGAAGCAGTATCGCAAAACAAAGTTTTAAAATAAGTACGGATTGATTGAGGACAATCAAAATACTAAGTTTGGGGGAGTTGATAACACCCATTTTATGGCTATTATGGCTCATATTCCGTTGTCAAACTTTCCTTCTAAACTGTTTTCCTTTCCGTTTTATCATGTTATTGCATAAAAATAAACCACACTATGCTCCTAACTCTTTTCCCATCGTTTACAGATTTTCCCTCACTTTTCCACTCAAAATCAGAAATAGGGCATGTCCCGTCCCACTTACAACGAATCGACCCCTTTATTAGCCGCACGACACACCCACTTACCTGTCGCGGTCGCTACCCGATGTGGCAACAACCAGATATGGGTGTGTCACGCGAGGAGGCATCTGACGAGTGGCATGCTACCTACCCGACAGAGAGCTTCTACCCACCACGACCAATCAATCCAATATGGGCATGTCGCACGCCACTCATCGAAAGCAGTCGCCCGATACCTTTGCAAACCGGCACATGATAGACAAGCCATGTAGAGCGACACACAGGTGTCGACCATCCTTGAAGCCATGTGAATGAAGCCAATTGAGGACACGTGGCTCCATGAAAACTGTAACCTCTTCCAACCGCTGCCTATAAATAGCAGCTACAAGACTCCAATGGGACGGGTCAGAACCTCACGAAAGCTAAATTTGGAAAGCATCTGGGGCTAGTGTGTCGACTTCCTAGGCGTACTGGGTGATACTAGGTGAGAACACCCCCAACCCGAGAGGGGTGGGAGTGGTTCACTTAGAACCCGTACCGGTAGCCGCAGTAGCTCGATATGACCAAGAAGGCCACCCGATGTGTCGGCTTCCTAGATGGGCTCCTTCCTGAGACAGCTCGCCCCCTACACCCGATATAAGGAACCCGAGAACCTAAGTCATATCTAACCTGACACGATACTGAGCCCGATACGGACCACCCATCACGGTGTGTCGCTCGAGAGGGTGGTAACCCGACACGACCGTATCAGGTAGAAAGCCTTGATCGATACGCCTGCCCGTCACGACATGTCTCCCGACAGGGATACTCGCCTGACAAAGGCATATCGGGCAGAGCTCCCGCCCGATATCAGGTTAGCGATACCTGAGGGGTCTGCTACTATATATTGACCTCCTATATCAAGGGGGCCGATATCTATCTTTTCCTTTTTTACAACAATTTACTTTCATTTATTACGCATTGTAACTAAACCCTTTACATATCTATGCTTATGGAATCAGTGGAGTTTAATATAGGTTATTTTGGGTATGGTTCCTTTTTGTTTGATAATTTCTTTATAGCATCTAAGCTCTAGCCTGTATGATTGGATCATGTTTTGACTAGCTATCTAATCGTGTTTCCCGTTTCAACTCCTTTGAGAGAGGGATGTTGTAACACTAATGTTTAGTCCGATCTGGGAGTACGAGAGTGCCCAGGATCAGGGCCGCCACCATTTTCTTTCCACTCCAACTCATGTCCATTACTCTTGAGAGAGGGTATTGGCACATAGTTGGAGGTACCCTCTTTGAGAGAAGAGAGTGCATGAAGTTTTCCGCTACCGCTTGTTATGCCTAAGTCTTCTTCCTTCGTGCTTTACCTTAACGATAGTTTTATCTCCCCAGATTCTATTTTACAAAAGCTTCATAAAAACCTCTTAACCCAAAACTTAAATCTTTCTTGTAACTCCTTTTGGAGATAGGGTTTTCTATTTGATTCTTTGTGATTCTTTTATATGACATACAACCTTTCCTTGCACCCCCCTTTTTGAAGTGCTTAGACAAGTGAAACCCAAGTTCTGAAGCGCCATTCTTCCTATCCTTGTGTTCGACCCCGAACTACTTCAACCCTTTGCTAGTTGCAGGTGTCTTAAACATTCATGTACTATAAATTATAAAAGTCCGATAACCTAGGCATGTCTCCATCTTTTAGACCCACGTTTAAGGCTCGTCAATAGTACATATCATATACATGCTATATCTCACAAGAAAATATGTGAATCAGTAAAACAATGATTATAGTCATCGTATTTGTAACTCCTTGAGCCACAAGGAATTACGGTCATCTAGATCTACATCACATGCAGCAACCTGTTGTTGATGAAATTTTTTTCTTGGACCATTCTGGGTTGATCATCTCATCCTATAACTGATTGAATCACCTCCTGGCCGGTCAGTTGGTCGCTTCCAGCCGGTCGTATGGCTCCTCCAAAAGGTCAGCTCTTCTGGTCATTCAGGCTCCCCGTCAGTCCACCATCTGCTCGTCTCACACCCTAGTCGGTCATCTTAGTCCTTTAGCCGCTCATCTGGGCACCCATCATTCTTCGGAATAATAGGATATACAATTATCCTACTTTTACATTATTCTTTGTGAAACCTCGAGTTACATTTGAGGGGAGCAAAGGTAGAAGAGAATCTTCATTTATCTCGATACTTTCAGAATAGAAGATAGAGGCTTGGTATGCAAACTAAGATGAAAACAGCCATAACCAACCATGAACACACATAGGGTTTATAGGCCATAACCACGCTACACATCCACCATAAAAACCATTTTAAGGTTGCGTGTATCAATTGCATATATACCATATCATATATGTATATTTATTTGGGATTGTGGTGTTAAATCAAATATCCACATTAGCCAGTTAGATATTTGCATCACATGCAATAATTAAATGACAAAAAGCCATAAATCGATCATATCAATTAATCTCGAGGCATAGTATGTTGACGTGGCTCTAATACCACTGTTAGGTTTTATGGCACAGTACAAGTAGTGGAAATAAAAGTTTATATAGCCATGAACCCAAAACCAGCAGATCGCATCAACAACTATAAAATGGAAAGGATGGTTTAGTGAGATATACCTGGTCCCAAGGCTTGCTCAGTGATAATACCTCACAACTGGTACGGTCTTCAACCATCTAGTCTTCAATGACATCTGTGCATCTCCTGGTCTTGAACCAGACTACGGTTGATAGTTGTCCTCTTGAGCAGTAGAAATCTCCTACCGCTATAGATAGTCACACTGACTACTGAGAACTATAGTCATTCTGAGGAACGGACTAGATGGATTTGTCCCCTTCTGTTGACGTACTAGTCACCAGCTTGCTCTCCCACAACTAGTTGCTTTTTTGTAGTTTTCTTTGCCTCATTGTTCCTCCCTGGACGGGTAGAGCTTGCTCGGTCTCTCTGGTTACCAGAACCAGAGAAGACAACAACTATCAGAGCAACTGATTCTCAGAAAATATGAGTTGTGTGTGTTATGAGAAGCCCCCAGTACCCCTATATTTATAGTAGAGGGAAAGGTCAGGGTTCCCAGTATGATCAGGAGTAGAAGGGTCTAAATTTTCTATGGATTATTTGTACAGCAGCAGTTGAACTGGTTGGTTCACTAGTGAACCGATCGGTTGGCATAGTAAATCAGTCGATTGGCATAGTGAACTAGTGGGTTCACTAAGTGAGCATGGCAGTTCACTTGCTAAACCTGACTGTAATTGACTTTCCAAATTCTTTTCTAATTAATGCAAAGATCAATCCTTATTTTAATCGAATTGAACAAGTAAATGTGCAACTTTTCTCACAAATAGAGAAAGTCACCAACTTCTCATTTGGTCCACTTGAGTGGATCAGTCCACTGAGTGAACTGGTCATCTCACTAACCATGAGCAGATCAGTTCACACAGTGAATGGGTTGGTTGGTGGTCCAGGTTGTGCAGAACTCAGTCAATCCAGTTTTTAATCAATCTGACATCAACACTTGAACTTGATGATTCTAATTCAAGTCATTTAATTTAATGTTTAATTGAGTACCTAAACACTTTAGTAATCAATTGAAACATCATTCATGGACAAAGTCCTCTTCCAGGTGAATCCTATGTGTGTGACCCTATAATTTCCATATACATTGACAGTGATTATCTGTAACTAGCTTATGTCTTTTATGATGATTTAGCCCACAAGAGGGGTGTGGGATGAATAAAAGCGACCCCTGGCTTATTTAAAAAAAAAACTAGCTTATGTCATCACAAGAAAAGAGTGGTGCCTAGTCACACATCATTGCTACCCATGTATTATGGAAAGTTGGAGAATAACTTTCAACCTACAATCTACGATTGGTGTTACATTGAACATATAGTTTCTTTGTCGCTGCTATCCAGATTGAACTCAAGGCATGGACATGTCATACTCTACAAAGGTTCAATCCATGTTCCTTGAACTACATTAGGCTGTCTGAGATATATGTAAGATTAATATCATATATTGACTCATATGTGCACAACCATGCATTTCTCAGTCTCATTTATCAAGTGGCTAGGATATCATACTCCCTTACGAGAGACAAATCTCATCTATCACTTAAAGTCTATTCCTATGCATCAAAGTCACTGAATCATCACCTTTATAACAACCCATGTTTCATGACTTCTTTGATGATGTCAAAGTGTACCCATTGACATGTGATGAGTGTAGTGATTTTAGGTCTAAGAACCAAAATCACCACCAATTCTATAAGAGATGATCCTGACTAACCAATTGTGGTTTCCATGCATCACTCTTATGGTGGGTCTGTCTGGTACACTGTTCTCTAACATGTATCTATGTACTTTGTTTTATATCACATATCATGACTGATGAGATTCTATCATCAACCAACACACACTCTAGTCTTATGAATTATTGATGTCTATGGTTATTTCCACAATAATAACTGACAAGGGATAATAGTAAGAATGTACATACTCTTCACATCTATATGATCTGTTCAAGTCATGTACTTGAAGACATACGCCATTTAGCATTGTCATTTTTTTAGGTATCTAACATGTTATACTATTATCTCAAACAGATTAAACAAATAGACATAAATTGCCTTTATTATTATTCAAATCATTTACAAAGTATGCCATTACAATTATCATATGACTAGCTCTATGGGCATACATACCAACATATTTGAACTAGGCACACCCACACATACACACACACACAATATATATATATATACACACACACACACACACACACACACACACAGATATATATATATATATATATATATATATATATATATATATATATATATATATATATATATATATATATATATATATATTAGTGAACACACATGTGCACATGTCTATGCCATCTTATAATGCTGAATTTATATTAAGATCATTTTTAAAATTATTGAGACAATAAAAATGCATTAAATTATTTCTAAAATTATCAAAACAATAAAAAAGGATTTTCTTATTTATTATATTAGGTGTTTGAGATAATTAAAATCTTTTAATTTTGAGATGTATATTAAATTTAAAATGTCTAAAACAAGAGATGGTTTTTCATCCTAAGCGAATTATTTTTTATCAAAATATTCTAATGCTAGTGTCATAGAGTCAATCCAATAAAATAATAAAATATTATAAAATTATTTAAGTTGGCATATGTAATGTTAAGTTACATATTAAATATTAAATTGTATACAGCAATTGTTGTGTATTTGTTAACTATTTTTTATCATATGTTAATATATATATATATATATATATATATATATATATATATATATGAACTATTTTTCCATCTCTTCTCGAAATGCCATTACCTCAACCTTACATGATGAATCATATTGATTTGTGTATCTTAATATTGAATTATATATTTCTATAATATTCTATAATGAAGTCACTTAATAATGCAAGATAATTAGGTTTGGATTGAAGAATGAATTTGAGAAAAAAATACTAGTACCTAGAGACCCTATCACGGTTGGAACACTTTATTTCACCCCTACAAATGTAAACTCAAACTACATTCTAAGCCCACGAGAGACGGTGACCTTCCTATCCTTTAGAGAATTGTATGTGACGTGTCAATTTTACTTTTAAGAAGAGCATTTCCAAGAGTCAACTGGGTCCCCTTTTTGGGAGATCCTGAGCAGCACTAGTTTTCATACCTAGAATACCTCTGATCACTGCATATGATGATGGTCTTCCATTTGCTTTTAAAAAGAATTAGTTTCCAATTCACTTAAGTTTTGCAATAATAATAAACAAATCTCAAGGTCAAACCATTCCTATTGTAGGAATCTATTTGCCACATCATGTATTCTCCCATGGTCAATAGTATGTTGCTTTATCAAGAGGTATTCTCGACATACGACAAAGGTCTTGGTCAAACCTAGAGAAAAGAAGTTTGATGATGGGACATATATAAAGAACATTGTATACAAAGAAGTGTTGAACTATTTTGATGGTAATTCTAAACTTTTACCTTAACTATATATTTCTTTTCTTACAATACAAATATAACATGTGTTTCATATAATATAATGACAAAAAAAGGCATCCTTGCTTTGAATCACTTCACCGACATAAATGATGGAAGATGAAGGTTCAAGTTTCCTTCAAATGGAAGGCTCATGAGGGATGGCAAGGAAGAAAGTAACAAAAGCTACTTATTATCGATGATGAGGTATTTCTTTTTTTTTATATATATAATTTTCAATTGATTTAAAATGGAATATCTATTACAACTCTTATGTTATCAAAAACTTCTTCTTAGGGTGAGAGAATGGAAGAAGGTTTGAAGGGAGAAGCAGCAACCAAGTTCGGTGACACCTTTTCAGAGGGGAAGTGCTATATCATTGAAAATGTTGGAGTTCAAAAGATTGATAATGACTATAGAAATGCAAACATGAGTCAAGAATGTGTTATTACAAGGTATTCAAAGGTTACTGAATTGAATGAAGATTGCAAAGATATACCTCATCATTCATTTATGTTCACAGAGTTTCAAGATTTATATGCCTTTTTGAACAAGAAAAATTATCTCATAGGTAATTTTGATGTATAATGTAGATTTTTCCTTATGCATTCATTCAATATTTCATAAGGCACAATTTAATATTAAATATTTTTTACATTTCTTATTAGATATCATTGGCATGCTTTTGAATGTGGAAGACAATATGAACATTAGGAAGAAAAATGGAGATGAAGTGGCCAAATTGGATATTACCTTACAAAATGAAAGGTTAGTAATGAAAACACAATAATAACATCATTTCTAAACAACATTGTAGAGATTTCCTATGAAATAGTTGTAGTATAATAATGTTTCACATATGCAGACATGCTAGTATTACATGTACATTATGGGGTGATTTAGCTATCATCTCATATGAAAACATGGAAGACCTTAAAGACAAGAGGAATATTATTGTATTAACAGGGCTACAGGTTAGATTTTTCAAGGTATGACACTTTATACCTCAACACTTATTTCAAAATAATAAAATTCTTGTTTAGAATTATGGTCACGATTGCTGCAGGTTTATACATGTCAAGTACATACATAACTAAAATCTTGATTGACCCCCATATTACAAGGGTTGAAGAAATGAGAAGAAGGTAATGCAATCATTACCTAGCAAGTTATCATACATATGATTAACATTCTACTTCTAATAGGTTGTCAAATGATGTTCAAGAAAATTTAGCAATTGTAACTAGATCTATAAATGAGGAGTATTTACATCCAATAAGGATTAGAATAGATATCCTACGTGAATCTCTTGAGCTTGGAATCCTAATCAAGGTAAATAATACTTTAAAAAATTATACTTTAAGTTGATGTAAACATGTAACCCTTTTCTAATTATATGACCAGATATATGAGATAAAGTGTATGGTGGCACGCATATACAAAAGTCAAGGACTATGGTACATTGCATGCCAAAAATGTAAGAAAAAGGTGGATAATGGAACTGAGTAAGGGATGATGTGTCAAAACAGTTCCACAACTGATATCATATTGAGGTAACTATGATTCAATTACAAATTCAGAACACTTTAACTAGAAATTATAAACTGTTGTTTTTTTCATATAGGCACCTTGTCAAAGTTGAAGTTTTAGATACTTTTATCTCAATACATGTTACATTATTTGACAAACCAACACAAATCATGTTTAGATACACTGCAACTGAATTGCAAACGTTCAGCATGAAGGTATATATATACATTAGTTTAATTGAAGTTTTTTTCCATTAATACATTAACCAATATACTATTTTACAACATAGGAAAATGGAGATGACATGCTAGATGAAATAATCTCAAAGGTGCAATGGAATCATATGCTCTTTCTTCTAAAGCCCCAAGTTGCCCAATCATTTCCTTCAAAAAACCCATCATTTCAAGATTCATCAAAGCAGATGGTTAACATTGTAGACATAAAACTGTTAGACATTAGTGAAGAATATAAGAGTCTTATTTATGATATTGACCATGACATTTTTAATTGATACTTTTTTCCTTTCATTCAAATATTGTTTTAATATTATATTAAGACATTTGACTGTAAGCTATGGTTATGCTTTGGTTATATTGATGCAATCTGAAGCAATTTCTTCTATAATACATACAACAAAAATCATCCCAAAGCTATGTATGTTAACAAGTATAAGTGGAATTGAAAAACTATAGAACCACATCATTTCACAAAAATTATCACAAGAGATGTAAGTAGTTGTTGTTTGAAAAATATTTTGTCATATGATTTTATAATCATTTAACAACATGAGTATTATATCTCGTTGCAAGATATACATTCAAAATTTAAATTATTTGGGGTGAAATCCTAACAAAGTGAGCATGTTGTTCCAAAACAAGTAAGAAATCACTTCATTTGTACCTATGTATGTTTCACTACTTAAATACATAACTATAATGTTAATGTTCTTTTATTTTATCAACAGATGTCCACCACAATATGATTCATCATATGAAGATGAGCAAATGAAATTGAGATATTGGATGGAAAAGCGAGCTCCATGTATAACATGTAAATTATCATCTATGTGGTAGTCATATTTATTTTCCTTATTTGTGTATAATGTATATCCAAATACATGTTTGTCGAACCACATTTTCTTTGTAAACTACATGATCAACAATATTTATTATATATATTTTGGTTTTGTTTGATTGCATTGAGTAATAAAAACTAGTTCATTTTCATAATAAATTCACTTATAGAAAATATATTTATTTATTAGATTTTACAACATACACTTGTATTAAAAAGTATATTTGATTGACAACATGGTAAATGTTTGTTTCAAACATGATTGTGAAATTTCACTGCAAGTCTATTTTTTTTAACAAAAAAAAACCAGAGTTGCATCCAGTCTTAGATTTGTTTACATAATACTAACAAGAACATCATTCGTTGACAAAAATAGGACAAACCATAACTAGGATAAGAAATCATTTACCATTAACAAGCAATAGTTTGACAGTTTAAACTAAGGATAATGAGGGGAAACACAATCATCTAAACTTGGTATCTTCCCATGAACTGACAACCTTTATTTTAATGATACTTGAATGATGTCGTGTGTCTATAATTAGTTGAACTAATACAATGATACACGTGCATGTGCACGTGTGCGTTCACTAGTATGTATATGTATATATATATGTGTGTGTGTGTATATATATATATATATAGATATATATATATATATATATATATATATATATATATATATATATATATATATATATATATATATATATATATATATATATATAGCCAGATCAAGCAGTTTGACTGGTCCAACCACCAATTGCCTTATAAAATAGTGACTAGTTCGGTTTTTCTTGGTTCAATATTTTACTAGCATCATACTGATGTCATTTCTAGTTCATCCATTATAGTTCAACCCGGCTCAACGCAGTCCGAGTCAACACCAGTCCGACCACCGATCCAATTTTAAAAAATTGTTCTGAAGACAAAAGAATTCCCACAACACGTTCTACTTTTAAGTTTTTCTAGAACTCCATGCCATCCACATACATTTTTCTAGGACATGTTATTTTCATTCTATTTGATTCTCCACTTTTTTTACAAAAATATGTTTCTTCATAGATTGTGGAGATGCGCTTTTAAACATCACAATATGTATCTCCCACAACAAAATGTAACTCTCTTGACTTTTCCGTTTAATTAAAATCCTATCTTTCCCCACAAACATTCCTCCTCTCTTCCTCATCATCTCAACTTCTCATACAAGACAATTTTCCTCACTCAATTCCCCACAATAACAAAACATTAATTTAATATTTATGCCAACCACTCACGAGTAGGTCAAAAATTATCTTAACTAGCCACTTTTCATATTTTCTCTAGCATACATTACTATTTTTATTTTTAGTGTGCATTTATAGATATTATATTGGCAAGTACATCTAATCATAAAAAATTCATAACCATAATCGAGAAATATATGAAATTAGAAGAAAAAACATGTAATTGAATATGTAAAATGCTAACTAATCGTATTCTAATAACCCAAGCTATTTTTTTAAGAAAAGTCACATCTCAATGTTTAATAAGGTTCTGTCTCATATGTCAAGCTCATTTTGTTTATCCAAAAATGACCTTGTTTTAAGCTTTTGTTATTTTCAGCTACTTTCTAATGTCACCTCTAACAAGTTTAAATGAATTCCACCTATTTGTTTTCATCTAAAAAATAAAATAGTCCATCTGATTAGGTGAATAATTAATTATTAAGAGTTGAATTATCCTTTCAAAATAGGCAACGTTCAATTCTCCCCGCTCTTATGAGACCTACAAGTCAACATAATATTTCTTCAAAAATTTACTTATTCCACATCTTATATTCCTTTCTATTTTTTTCTCACTTTAACAAGTCGGTTCCCCCATATGACATAATTTATTATTTTATATACATCAGACTTAGTACGAGACACACAAAAATATTGCAAGAATTACCCAAACTCATAGTAGACCCATGCTATCAATTTTTCTCACTTCTCACCCGTTCCTATTTTTGTTACAACAAACATTATCATCATTAAATCCCATATGTGTCCATCATTCAATCCAATAATAATCTCATAATTGCTCTCACATAAAAACTGTATATCATGCTAAAAACATTGAAACACACCTTTCAACTCTATCATCCATTCATATTAATTCTTATTTTGGGAACTAGGATACTAGGATAAGAACTATATGAGGTTTATATGTAGTAGCATCTTTAATTATATATTAGTTTGTACAATGTAAATACTACTTTCAAAGCACTTAGAAAATGATATGTAACCGAAATCATTGAACATTTTTGCCATCAGTTTGTCAAAGAAATGAAATAATAAATTATTGCACAGACAAAACAAGAAGAATTGAATAATTGTACAAATCTAACAAAAGATGTATATGCACATATATTTCACTATCTTAATTTATGTATGAGAAAAATATCAAATGAAAAGTTCATTTAAATGTAGAACACACTTTATTTGGGTTTTAAAATGATATACAATCCACAAACACATGCTACATGAAGGATTTGAGGGTTGTATGTCTATTTATGTGGGTTCAATTATTTTTATGTACTAGGGCAATATAGCTTAGGGTGTAAGTTATGCATTGCCAAATTTTATCTATACATTCTCTTAAGAAAATCAAAGAGTGTTCTAATATGTGATCTTTCATATAATTTATACATATTGGTAACGAAATTAAGATAAAAATTTCTAAGCTCAATTATTCATTTAATTTTTTCCCATTTGGGAAGGGGGGTAAAAACTTTAATTAATGTGTATATAGTAAAATCTTTAACTACATATTAGTTAGTATATTAAAAATAACACTTTCAATGTACTTAGTTTTGAACTCATAAAAGATATCATTATTTTCTTATCCAATTGTTCATCATTGAAATTAATAATAAATCAATCCATAAACTGAACAAGGAATACAATGATATCTATGAGCCTAAATTAAACTCTACATGCATATCTAATCACCTGCTAATCAAAATTATATAATAATCATTGTATGGATTAAAGTGACATAGGATATTATTCACTATGTGATATATGATTTATTTTTCTCTTAATAAAAATATTCACTGCTTAATTTGATTTTATTTTTTACCTTCATTTATTAGAAGAATATTTTAGCAATTTCTAGAATTTTATTATTCATCTTCAAACCTTCTTTGAAGTATTCAATAAATATCAATCAAGTTTGATAAAATTAAGTTTTCATCAGAATTAGATATCAACTCTAATGTTTAGACAATGCATAGTTGAACATGGAAAGTATATAAAAGCGCGTTTCTATAATACTATGAACCATATGTATACAAATTTAACATAAACACACTAATTTTGAAATCTTATTTTTAGATTATTATACACTTAAAAAGAGAAGCATATTCATCTTCTATTATTTTTACATATATAACACATGTTTTTTTATTTAATATTTTTATAATGGACTCTAATTTATTTTATTTGACTATTTGAAATTTTACGTGCATGGGATGTGTGTGTTTACTAGTATTGTAATAAAGAGGACTTCATGTTGGGAAAAGAATGTTTTAAAGTTTAAAATCATCTCATTTATTGAGTAGGGAGATGAATTAGTTTGCAACCTGAGAGGAGTTATTCAGTGAGTCAACGTGTAATGTAAGCACCATGGATTTAAGGAGACTAACAGGGAGCTTGGTAGTGATGTTGAAACTCCACCTCACTTTTTTTACACAGTTCAGATATTAGAGCGTTGATATTCATTTTCTAGGTGGGCATGTCAGACCTTTATGCCTACTTTGTTACCTTTTGTCCTTTCATACATAAATGATATTAGCCGCTATATTGAGTGTATTTCCGTATGCAATGTTGTTTCAATAGAAAACGTTAAAATAAAACTAATTATCCAAGTTACCATGCTAAGATTTAGCTAATTGATATGTTCTTGATTCAATTAGAAGCTAATGGGAAATTCCAATGTATATAGTTTACTAGAATCCTAGTTGATTAGAGAGCTTCTTTATAAACTCAATACAACGGATGATACTTGATTAAAGCAACCCTATATAACTCAAGTTGTTCACGTGAACTTCAAGTAGAAATTGATTACCATGATATGTGATTCATATTAACCTTTTTCACTACCACGTATCGTAAACATAGAAGGCCTTAGTCTATTTTCTTGAGAACGAATGTGAAATAGTATAAAAGGAGGTGATTAGACTCCTTTCTAGAACATTGTTAACTTTACATAGATATTTTCCAAAAAAAATTTACATAGATAAATCATTAAATACAACTTGCTTTATGGAATATGAAATCTACAAAGGAGGCGAAAGAAAAGATGCAACAAAAACAAAATATTTCAGGTGGTTCTGGTGTGAAAAATCCTACACCCACCTCTAGTTTTCTTTTCCACCACTAAACTTTGCAAATAATCTTTAGTCAATCAAAATGGAAAAAATCATATGCAACAAAGAAGTTGACATGATATTTCCTTACTAATGGATAGGTGAGAGCCGTAGAATATTTCTTCCTTTCTCGTTGACATGGTAGACCACCACTGAATGTCTACCGCATGACATGAAGATCACTTCTTTTCTAGTTATGACTTATGGGAGTACACTGCCTTCTTTGTTGTTGGTTGTAGGATATTACTACACAAAGGTCTTTTCTGAATGCATGCGAAGATCACTACTCCTTACCTAAATTCTCTTTCAGTTGCATAATCACAAAAGAAATGGGGATTGGAGAAGGAGATAAAATATAAAAGTACAATTATAATGAGAAGTCAAATTGTTGAGTTTCTCTAGATACAGATAGATAAATGTTAGACTAAGAGAAGATCTTAACTCTCTATAGGATTGAAAATGAAATTCACAAATATGTTCTACAGATTTGTTTATATGCTCCAGTGCGCATATAGGGGATCCTAGAGGCTCGCCATTTATAGAAAGATATTTGGGTTAGTATGGATGTATGTTGTGGTAGAAGAGCCAAAATACAATCATAATAGTAGTCAATTTCTCCCTCTAACAGTTAGTTGATGAGAAAATAAGCACTATAGATTATATTATAAGTTCAAGTGACCGATGCTAAGTTTAATGTAGTTTGATTCAAAGTGCTTAGATGAAGGGACTCACTACCTATTTTCTCCAAAGCACATATTAAAAAGGTTAGACCATGTTCTGTGGTCGAACTATACTTCAAAAAGGGGTGTTGATCAGTGTAACATACTAGAACTAGAACCCTACCCTAGAAGTTAAACCCTTTGACTTATCCAAACAAGGATAATCTAACACATATCGTTAAGCCTACAATGAAACTTAAATGGTGTCACATGAAGTAAAACATAACAAAACGTGCTCAATAATCATATATAAAACAAATTGAGGTAATAAGAACCTAATTGGATGACTAATATAACTAATGAGCCTCTAATGGTTCATATGACATAAAACATGTAAGAAATCCTCAAAAGTGAAAATAGATTTCAAATTCGTAATCTACATATTAAAATAAGCTTACATGTCAATTTTCATCTAATTTGGACAACCTTGGAATAATAGGAGATATATTCTGCCTAAAAGGTGTAACTAATAAATAAATGAGTAATTTGACACCAAAAGTTGGAAACAAAGCCAAATTCGTATTCAAAATATCAAATATGCCTTAATGATGAAGTTTCACCTAGTTTGTAAAATCCATGTGTCATTAATGCATCAGGAGAGAGAAAACAAAGAATATATTAAATAATGCATCTAAAGTTTCTAAAAGTGAAATCTATTTGGAGAATCATAAACTACACGATTAATTTAACTTGCATTCAAAGTTTGGGATAAGGATAGGGCCCTTAATTAAGGAAAGAAAAAAATGTGAATGAATTGGGTTTTCACTATAGTTTAATTCGACTTTGATGTCACACATTTAATTAATTATTCTGCCTAAAGTTTGGCTGTCACATGGTTATCTTATGTGGGGATAGTTCCTGATTGTTGGATCAGATTTGGATGACATATGGTTATCTCCTACCTTAAGTAGGAGATCGACCCGGATATGTACAATACCGGTGATTTTGGTTTTGGTCATTTTCCCTCTCCTCTCCTTTGTTTCTTTTGATTTTTGACCCAATGTGATCGGGAGATATTGGTGAGCAAGTTAATCCTAACTTTCCCTACCTTTCCTTCTTCCAATCAAAACCCCCTTAAATCCCCTCTTCGACCCTAACTTCCTTTTCTTGTTCTACCCTCCCTCCTATATATAGGGGTGTACGGGAAGCATCTTAGACCCCAACCCAGTACTCCCCTACCATCAATTTCCCCTTATGTTCAACATTCTTCCCCAACCATCTATGTTTTCCTCCTCCTACTCCGGTGAATGGTTCTCTATTCGGGGTTTGCCTTCAATTAATTGTTGGTGCGTGCACGATCAACTGACCACCCCAGAGCTATTGGTGCCCTTATTCATGTCTGGGTCACGCCACTTTGGTCTCCCCTACTCCAGGAGTTGTCATCATCATCAAGTTCTTCGATCAGTGAGCTGTAGAGGTGTTTGAACCTTGGTAAGTGCTCGGTTGCATTCGATTTCTCTTTGTAAAACTTCCCGTCTAGTTATATGTTGGTTTCTGACTTATTTTCATGGGTTTTGAGTTTTTGGTTGCTCGCTCGATTCTGGTCGTGGGACTCCTCCTCCATCATTGTTGGTCTGTGTTTTTGGGTTCTAGGAGTTCCGCTTTCCTCTGTGGTCTCATTCGGATGATGAACAACTTGATTGCTGGTCATTTCTTCGATCATCGTAGCACTGGTTTTGACTTCTGATGCTGTGGCCCTACCATGGCCAGTAGGTATCGGGGTGAACTTTCCCTCATTTGTGATCTCCACTCTCCCCCTCTCTATTTTTGTTTTGCAAAGTTATCCACTTAAGGGAATTTTCCTACTTTCACCTCAGTATCTCTCTTTGCTTTTGTGCTTTGGTTCGCTCAGCTGGATGAGTGACTGTTGACTTGGGCGGCCCTGATTGGCCGGCCCAATCCCTGTAGGCCTCTCACTCTCTCTTCCCTATTTCAATTTCTTCTGCTTATTTGTAATTTTATTATTGGTTGAGGTTTAAAAATTAATATCTAATTAATGGATAATAAGAAAAATATGCAAAAATATGTGTTGGAATTAGAAAAACAAGTTCTACTGAATGGTATAAGTTTTATTAACTGGATCAATTAATCTCTGACATGTGATTTTCATAAATCTAATTAATTAAATATTAATTTGTAAAAATAATAACTAATAATTTATAAGTCATAAAAATATAATAAAATATGTTTTGGAATCCTAATAACCTAAACTAAAACATGGCATGATGTTCATAACCTAAATCACATAATAATTAAGATGAGTTTTCTATGGTTGTTAATGTACATGAATTTGACATAAAATATGTATATGTGTTTATTAGGCTCTTTGGTGACCTAGTCTTGGATCTAGAAGAGCTTTGGACCTTGGATTCTGTGTCGAGGTATGATGTATCCCCTGTTCCTCTATATTGAGAAATACACCTATCTTTTTCATTCTTTTGACTTGGCCTACACATTGCTCTTATCTTTTTGTTATCGTGGTTCTTGTGAACTATTTTTGTGATGATCTTATGATATTCTCTTGATCTCTATCTTATGCCTTGGTGCATGTTGGACTTTTTAGTGTTTATGTATCCACTATGATGTGTATGTTTATATGCCCACTATGATGTGAATGTTATTTGTGGTCATGTGATATCATGTTCCCACTTGCATGTGGATGCATTGTGTTGTCCATTGTGATATGGCAACATTGTATAATGTTCATACTATACCTTTTACTTGCCTCTACATTTTACATTCTATTGATTCAGTAGTACTAGAGTAGTGTAAATTACATTAGTTTTTGGGGTAGTAATCTACTATCGTTTATGTAGGAGGGTGGTTGTATTCCACTTCTCAGTACCTAGGTGTGGCAGTAATCCATGCTCAACCTTTTATATATTTGGAGATTGGCAGTATCCCTTTCTCTATTAGGTTTCAAGGATGTGAAGGCTTATGTTTATATTGTTCTAGGGATATGCTTATCTCACATGCATGCAGGTTATCAATGATGATTGTGGGGTGTGTGCCCTACTTTCTTTATGTTCCAATACTGTGCAAATTTTATTGTTGTTCTATTATGGCAAGTATCTTCTTTTATGATGTTGATAATGATTCTATTATTTTATTCCCTCTTTTTGGGTAGTCCTTATCTATTTCATGGGAAGCATTTATATTTGATGTCCTTATTGCTTATATTGCCCAAAGTTTTTCTTTAGTATTGCGATCTCCAGAAGGTACTCAAACTCTTTGTTCAAAGTATTTCCATATAAATCATATTGAATTTTAATACTTATACCAAGATAATTACATACTTCATTTATGATCTCGTTGAACACTTCAAGAGATTCATGTTTGTATTTCATTAAATACAAACAACCATATCTACTGAGGTCATTTGTAAATATATTAAAGTACTATTGATTACCATTAGCATTTATTCTGAACGGTCTATATACATCAATATGTATAATCCTCAATAAAATAATTGTTCACCCACTACATCTAGTGAAGAACCTATCATATTGCACAATGAATGAGTTCAGCATGTCTCTATTGGTTCAATAACCAAAAGAGTCAAAATATCCATCATACGGATCCTACAAATGCAATTCTCATTTATGCACTATATATGACTACACTATAGGCACTCAAGTTTGAGTTATCATGTCATTCATTACATGTGTCATACACATTTGTCTCTTCAACTATCAAGTATAGTTAATGAGACATAGGCATTTCCATCAAAGATCATATCTTTGAAATGAAACATCAGTTAATTACACTCTTGCCCATACAAGATGTATGATATTTTCATTAATGGCAAGTATATAATAGCAATTCACTAGTTCTATTACATGCCCATGAATGTCATAATGTAACTATAGTGGCGACAACTCTTGCTCCGCACAGTTTCTAGCTTTCTTCCTCTTAGGTCCTGAAGTAGAGATCTCTATCTCTTTCTTCTTCCTGAGATCCTAAAGAGGTTATTTCCTTTCCAATGTCCAAACAGGTGACAATGGTGACACTTTCCTTATCCCTCTCCATATCTTGAGTGATGAAGACTTAGACCTTAGTTTGGCTTCAGAACATTTCTTGACCTTGCTTTAGTCAATGGACTTTACTCTGTTGATCATTATCACAAGTTTGTCCTTTCTTCATTCATGCTTTGGCATCATTATGCTAAGCAATTCATATAGTGGTTTTGCCAAGTTATTCAACATTTGATAACTGGCTATATGATTCACACAACAATTTTTAGAATCATATCTTTGGTCAACTCTTGACCTACAAGAAACCTTAGTCAATCTTCATGCGCAATCATATTGGGCTTATAAGGTTGTACTAGATCTCCCTCTGTCTATTTGTACTCAAACGTCGCTTTGAAGACATTACACCTTTCATGCTTCACATGATTCTTAAGATGTGTTACCATCTCAAGAATGTCCATGCTTCAAGATGTTTATGCAACTCATATTTCATACAACTCAGCATAAGGTTGATGATGTCTCAGGCATCATTGGCATAGTTCAATTAAGTATCCAATCTTAGCCTTTGGCGCATTTAGAGTGGTTTTACTAGCTCTGGTCTTTCAAGGACTTAGAGCTTACACTCACTATTGAGAACACTTCTCAAAGGTCTGAAACTAGATTCAAAGTTTATCCCATTTATGAACTGATCGCAACAATTTGTGTTTGTCATTTGTATTCCAGAAATGAATTTGCAACTTTTTCAAAACATTTTTGATTTGTTTGATTTGATAATTTGATGATATTAATTAGGCCTTTAATCAATTATCACTCCCACTATTTTTTTCAAAGTGATAACCCTCAAGTATCAATTTGGAATATTGTAGTGTACCATATTGTAGTGGCAAAGATCTAAAACAATTGTATCATTACCCGTCCAACGTCGGCATCCATAACCAATTGATAAGGAAGGAAATCATACCAATTGCATCATATGCAACTCTTGGATAGATGATATGCACAACTCTTTGCCATAAACATGTGAATGCCTCAAGGTGCTTAATCCCATTAAGATCACCTTGTTAAGCCAGACCCAAAAGCCAACATGATAGAAATGCACCCCACTTGGCTGTCCCACATACCTACCATCACACTTCTACGAGATAGACATCGCACCATCCTTGGGATGCCCACACTTAGTTGAGAAATCTTTTCATGTGTGATGCTAATGGAAAGCATCTAAGACTTAATATTATATTTGAGGGATTTTATATAAGTACATATACATATCCAATCACCACATATTTATAGTACGTATCATATACATGCTATAACCACAATTTGAAAACATGCAATATCAATAAAAGTGATGATTATGGCCATCCTATTGTAATTCCTTGGAGCCACAAGGAATTACGGTCATATAAGGTCTACATCATATGCAACCTATCTTTGATGAATATCTTTGTGCTGGGGCCATTCCGGGTTTGATCAGCTCATCCTATGACTGATCAGCTCACCTCGTGGTCTGTCAGTTGGTAGACTCCAACCTATCGTCTAGCTCCTCCAGACTATCAGGTTGTTGGGCTCCTCTTTAGTCCACTAGCTACACATCTTGCACCATCAACCAGTCATCTCGGTCCTTCAGTTGTCTGTCTGGGCATACACCAGGCTTTGACATAACATGAAATAAAACTATCCTATTTTACATTTTTCTTGGGAAAACCCGAGTTACATTCGGGGGGAGCAAAGTTAGAAGAGAACTCGAGTTATCTCGAGCTACATCATAATAGATAGAAGGATTGGTTCGCAGACTGAGAGAAAACATCCACAACCAAACCATGCACAAACATAGGGTTTATAGGCCATAACCACGCTACACATACACCATAAAACCATTTTAGGGTGACACATATGCATATATACCATATCATATATGTATATTAGTTTGTGGTATCATGTGGTATTCAATCGGATATGCACATTAATCATTTTCATTATTGGCATTGTATGTAATAAATAAATGACGATAAAATCAAAAATCAATCATATCGATTATCCCAAAACACAGTATGTTGACGTGGCTCTGATACCACTGTTGGGTTTTATGGCCTCGATTAGGCAGCGGAAATAAAAAAATTTATGGGCCATTAACCCATAATGGGAGATCGCATCAATGACTATATAATGGGAAGGATGGTTTTAGCGAGATATACATAGTCCTGGGGCTTGCCTAATGACAACACCTCACACCCATGTGTGGTCTTCAACACCATGTCTTGGATGGTGTCTGTGCAGCTCCCACTCTTTGTTGCGGATTGGCCTCCACCATAGACTACGGCAAATGTGTCCTCCTGAGTGGAAGACATCTCCCGCCTCTACAGATAGTCCACATGGACCACCTGGAACTCTTTACATTCTAGAAGAACAAGTAGGAAGGAGATCGACCCTCCTATCGGCGTACTAGTCACCAACATGCTCTCTTAAACTCAGACTGCTTTTCTATACTTGTCTATCCCTTTGTTGTGCCTCTTCCCTTTCAGGCGACACTTGTGCAAGATTCCCTTAATGTGTCACCTCCCTTTCAGGAGGCACTTGCAAGAGCTCTCTATTGGTTACTAGAACCAGAGAGGACAACAACATGTAGAGCAACTGATGTTCTGAGTTGTGTGTTCTAAGAAGCCCCCTGTACCCCTCTATTTATACTAGAGGGTAGGGTCAGGGTTCTCAGTGGGTTCAGGAGTAGAAGGATCTAGAAATTCATGAACTGTTCACACTGCGGCAGGCAAACCGGTCATTTTGCATGTGAAATGGTTGGTTGGGACCTTGAAACTATTGGTTCACCAAGTGAACCAGTTATTTCGTGGTCCAGACCTGCTTGCAATTGACTTTCTTATTTCTTACTATGATCAATTCTTATCCCACAAGAATTGGACTTTTCTTAATGAGAAAGTTTCCTCCAACTGGGCAAGTCTCTACTCCTCGATTGGTAGGACTTTTAGCCTGGTTCACCAAGTGAATCGGTCAGTTGGCTCATATCAACCAATCGATTCATAAGACTAAACCAGAAGGTTGGCAATCTTGTTATTGCCAATGCAGTTCTCAATCAACCCAACACTATAATCAGTTAGTTCAACACTTGAACTTGGTGATTCCGAGTCAAGTATATTGAATGAATGTTTAATTGAGTACCTAAACACTTCAATAATCAAACTAAACAACATTCGTGGATAATCTCCTCTTCCAGGTTAAATCCTATGTGTGTGACCCTACAAGTTCCAATTTACGTCGACAGTGAATGTACATAACAACTTATGACATCACAAGCAATGAGCGGAGCCTAGTCGCCCATCATTGCTACCCAAGTAACTAAGAAAGTTGGAGAAAAACTTCAACCTATAATATGTGGTTAGTGTTACAATGATCACATAGTTCCTTTGTCTTAGATATCTAGATTGAACTCAAGGCATGGAACGTCATCCTCTTCAACATTCAATCCATGTTCCTTGAACTCTAGAGCAGAATGTCTGAAATACATGTGAGTTCACATATCATATATTGAACCACATGAGAATGTCCATTCAATTCTCAGTCTCACTTATTAAGGGGCCCTAGATATCATACTCTATGTAGGAGGGACAAATCCCATATCTATCTCTTGCAGTCAAAAGCCCCATGTGTCAAAGTCACCCAATCATCATCGTTATAACAACCCATGTTTCAGGACTATGTTTGATGATGTCAAAGTGTATCCAACAACATGTGTTGAGTGTAGTGATTTTGGGTCTAAGGACCAATATCACCACTACCACTATGAGAATGATTGTGACTACCATTCCATGGTATCCATGTATCACTCCCACTGTGGGTCTGTTTGATATATTGTTATCTAACATATATCTATGAGCTTGACTTCATATCACATATCATGACTAATGGGACTCTGCCATCAGTGAATAGACACTCTATTATTATGTATTACTATTGTCTATTTTAATTCCACATTAATATCTGACTAGGGACATAACAAGAATATATGTACTCTTATCATACATATGATGTCATCATCCCCGTCCTTAACCTAAAGGCATGCCATCGAGTCACATTAGTTTTTAGGCATCTATCATGTATGTGTCATCATCTCATGAGTGAGACAAACATAATATATGGAATTACGTTTGTTATTATCAAATTAGGTATTTGATACCTTATCAAAATCATCATATGATTGGCTCTTGGGCATACGATACCAACACCTCTCAGCCTACTTTGCCTAGAATATGGGGAAGACGTATGTGCCTTCTCAACATCCACCCGAAGGATATCTATAGTTTGCTAAAGGTAGGAATGGCCCAAGAAATGCAAATAGGAACATCCAGGGTCACCAACATGGCCAACTTACTAATGAAGGAAAAGGAAAACATGACACCAAGCATCGACCCCCCAGGTGCCGTAATTGTGGGAAGACACACCATAGCAAGTGTCATTTTGAGAAGAGGGTATGCTACCTCTGTAAAGAAGTGAAACCACCTCTCTACTAAAAATTTGAAGAAACAACCAATCCAAACACACTCAAGGGTGTGATAAAATAGGTGTAAAATTTTCAAATCTTATTAACGGAATTAAAAAAAACCAAAGTGTAGCAGGGGAATAAAAATCATTGACTATATTCAATTTATCATAAGATTACAAAAGTACCTCAACATCATCTCCCATAAGGGTTTACATAAAAGGTACATAACAAGGATCCATGCAGAGGGAAATCTAAACCATATCAAGATTGTCTCCAAGCTTCATCTTCATAAGCTAAGTCCATGTCCTCATGTCAAGTCATCCAAATCCTTCACCTAGGGTTGGAAGCATACCCCAACAAGAAGAGAAATAGATGACACTAGTAAAGGCTAGTATGTGCATACTAAATAGGAAATTGAGAAATATATGGAAATAAGGACATCAAAGACAAAATATTCCCATAGAGAATGTAAGTACTACCCAAAACATGCATATAAGATATGAACATCAATAAAAGAGACAAATAGAAGCAAAGTATAATAACAAGGCATACATGTTCATCATTGGTGACAAAACTAGAATAATATATCATGTAGGTAAGAAATACACATCTACCATAAAATGTGGGGTGAGGGAGAACTCTATACATCCCCTCAAAATAGAGCAGTGACAGGGGTCTGTCAACACTTGCCGAGCAGGATTTTGACATCTGCCCATGAATATGTATATGCAGGATTTTAACATCTGCATTTGTATGTGGGAATTTAATGAATTTAACATCCACATAAAAGAACATTACACATTATACTAGTAGTTACCACATGATGCATAACAAAAGATAAAAAATAATATAAGATAATAAGAGAACAAGATGGTTGAGAACATCCGAAAAAATATCCATCACATAATGTGCCATATGTACATCCATTATCATGGTGGGAAAAGAAGCGCATATCATCAAATAAAGTTCGTCATGCACAAAGCATAAGGGAATGAGTCCAAGAGAATATCCAAGGTCAAAACAAATAAGATAGTCTACAAGAACCATGATATCAAAAGAAAAGATATTGTGTAAAGGCTAGTGTCCATTGGACCAAGACAAAGAAAAAGTAGGCTAATTTCTCAACATAGAGTAATAGGGGATATATCATACCTCAACTTCAGAGTCCAAAGTCCAAAGTCACTTCTAGATCCAAGTCTAGGTCTCCAAAGAACCTCTTAAGCATATATGTAGATTTTGTGTCAATTTCATATTCATTATACAAACCCTAGAAAATACCTTTTTCCTTTTATGTGAATTAGGTATATGTTTTCAGTTCAAAACATATTTTATTATATTTTTCTAACTTATAGATATTTAGTTATGAATTTTATAGGTTATTATCTAAATAGATTAGTCCACTAAAAATCACCTATTATTAAACATTGTATTTAGGCATCAAATCCAGAACCATTATGTATAGAAAAATCATATGATTCTAAAATATGTTTTTATGAAATTTTTGGACTATCATAGAATAAGTTATGATTTTGGGAAGAAAAGACCAATCAGAAAATTCATTTATTCCACATGTATCCAATCCACATCAACACCTTGCTGAGTCATGCCCTGTCATGGCCAGATACATGGATGGGTCCAAGCCAGCTTGGCGTCTTTTCTCAATGTGGATGGGATCTCAGAAGAATCGGAGAACTACCTTTTTACACTTGAAAGAGAAAAAAGAAAAGAAGAAGAAGCAGGGGCAGAATAGGAAGACGGGGAGGAGTCATCTTCCTCTCCCAGAGTTCATGAGGTACTCACTGTAATGGGGAACAAGAAAGTGTAAAACAAGATGTCAATGAAAATGTTCACATGTGGAACGAAGTGAACCATTAGTTTCCTAAAACTCCAACAAGGGCATCGACCCCAGGCTTGGATCATGCGATACCCAGGAAACTGGAGAGGTCGTCCGCCCCAACTGACAGAATAGAGGATTAGGACTCCTCCATGGCTAGATAAGGTGAACAACGTGCTAGGGTAAGTATGCATGGGTACCTACTAAAAGGGCACACCATATGGATTTATATAGGAGGTATGAGAGATAGGTCGGAGAGGGAGAGGGAAGAAGGAGTGAAATCCGAGAAGGAACAGGAGCGCAGTCGGCCATGGGGAGGAAATTTGGGTATTTACTTGCTTCAGTAAAGTGTGGTTAAAGTACTAGCTTGTTCGATGCACAATTAGACCACGTGTTCAAATGTGAAGAAATATCGGTAAACCATCCAGTGACGAGGGAGATATATGCATCATAAATCCTATTTTACTGTTCGTGGGGGTGTTCTTTTTGAATTGAGGTAGGAGATGACACATGAGCCACACGATCAAGATTTGGTGGTCTAGAATCTGCATGAAAATCATATAGGCGCATGATATGTATTCAAATCGAAAACCTTATTGAAAACGAATTATAATAAAGTTAATTATTACATTATTTCCCATTTTCTCTTTCTTCATTTAAGGGATCAAACATTATCCAAATTAGGTAAAATTTTGCACAGAGGCCAATTAAGGCATGTAGATTCTGACTCTTTAATTAGATTTTCCTTTTGAAGATTTTTGATGCATTAATTATCCAAATCTTAATTTCTCTTTCCTCATGCATTAGTGGCATTAGGTTTGTCCAAATTTAGTGAAACTTCACCCACAAGTTATCTTTGATGAGTTGAATACGGACTTGCCATTATTTCCATCTTTTAGAGTTATATTTCACATATCTGAGCATTGATGCCTTTTATCAACTTTCTCTCTCCTAAACATACCTTATTATATCAAGGTTGTCCAAATTAGATGATAATTGATATGTAGGCTCATTTTGATATGTAGATTACGAATTTGAATTTTTTTTCCACATTTGTCACTTTCTTATATGAGTTATGTCACATGGCCCATTAGTGGCCCATTATCTTAATTACTCATTCAATTAGATTCCATTAGGGTGATTTTACGTGCATTAGATTATTATGGTCATTCAAAACATCTTTTAAGTCTAACATCAAACCTTGTTTTACCAACCCCAAAAGATCAAACTTCTAGGATAGGGTTCTGGATCTGGTATGTTAAAACCTCTGTCAATCAGAAGGGCATTTCTGAGCTGACTGTGCTCTCTCTGATCCTAGAGAATCTAGTGACAGCTCAGACAATGACTACAACACCTTAAGGGATAATCCTAGTTACTAAACAACAAGTTCAAGTTTTCATCACAAGTGGTAAAGAATCTTACACTGAAGACAAATGACTTCTTGTAAGCATCCATCTCTAACAAGGTTGTAGTACATCTTGTATTAGGAAAGTAGGACTTAACGAAAGCATGCAGTTTGAAGCAAGTTGAGCCTAATGTACCATGTTTTGTATAACCAAATTAGAAATGAATCTTTTAATAGTAATTCAATTCTTGAATGATAGCTTACATGGTGTAATAATAATATGGTTTCCTGAGAGAAAATGCATGGATAGGATAATAGGAGATATGCTCAAATGCGTTGATATAGGTTTGGCTCCTAGTATGCTTGTGTGAATTAGTATTATTAGGTGTTAGTATTACCTTGTCCTGGAAAAGGACCCTTTCTAAAAGAGTGAGTTCTAAAATTAGTTTAAGAACTGAGGTAACTATAAAGGCCACTTTAAAAAACTTCAGAAATTAAGTGCATGAAATTTGAAATCACATAGATGGAGTATGATTCTTTGAAATTATTTTTGGCCATATATAAGGGACATGAAGAGAAGTCACTATGGGAGTGAATAATGGAAAGGGAACATGCACAAATGGGTAGGTTGCCATGAGCCTAATAAAGGGACATTATAGGAAATAATGGGTACCGTAAGAGATGAAGGAATCTGGGTGAGATAATGATAAAAGGTATGTTGTGCTTGAATATGATCAGAAAAAAACTCAAGAAAAAGTCATATATATAAAAAATAAAGTCAAAACACCTTAGTAAGAACCCTAAGTTGTTCCTAAGGTCAAGAAGGGGATATTAAAGTTACATATGACCGATGGGATTAGGAGGTGATCATCCCTCACTTCATAAGACCATAGAGTCAAGAGGTAATAATAATCTTTACCCGAGACCCATGGGTAGAGAGTTTAGCCACCCTTGATGAGGCCAAAGGGGAAATTAGGGGCACTCCCTATATACATACGAATGAGATCTCTCCGCAAGTACCTATACCCTAGAGACCTTGTGGAAAATGACTAAGGCCAATGAGACATGAGGAGGACATAACAAGGATATAGGAAGTCAGATGATTAAGAGATCTTATGAGTGAGGGAGGCAGTTGACTTCAAGTAATATGAGAATAGAGTGAAGTAAAAAACATGCATGGATTAAAATCATGTGGAGAACGATTTGAGATAAGTATGGAATTAAAAATGGTAGTGTGTGATGTACCGTATCTACTCTTAGAATGGGATGAGCTTTGTATTTGGATTGCAACCAAATGCCTATTTCATCTCATTATGAGTCTAAGGGATGAGACGAACACATGCCACACTATAAGAGTTTAATAAAGGCATAATATGAAGGCCTTTTAGGACACTTGAGAATTTGAGGTATTACCATACCCTTAGGAGGTTGTTGAATGAATAATATCAAAGGTTAGGTGAGCAAGGTAATTGCCAAATTGAAATTTCAAATGCAGATATGAGTATCGATTGGAAACAAAATTCTATAAGTTAAGATTTAATCTGGTGATTAATATAATGGATGCAAGAGTTGAGGTACCTAATTAAGGTAAACCAAACTTGACTTTTTGACCAAGCTTGTAGCGGTCCAGTTAGACTACTGAGGGTTAGGTGGTATGAATGGTTTTCTGGAGAAACCTCAGACCGACCTCTCTGTGGAAGTAATTTGTGGAATAAGAATTAAAACTCACAATTGAGTACCTCAAGATTTATTCTTAAAAAGTTTCATGGATCTAAGAATACAATACACCCTGGTGCCATGAACATGTTTTAAGACTTAGATAATATTTCTAGTAGCCTAGAATGAGGAAAGACATAGTGGCATGACTAGATGGTGAAGGATGAACACCAAACAACCCAGTGAGTTACTACAACCAGTTGAAATTCCTAAGTGGAAATGGGAACAGATCACCATGGACTTGGTAGTGGGTCTCCCCAAGACCAAGAAAGGTCATGTGGGTTGTGGTAAAACACCTCACCAAGTTAGCATAGTTTCTCACCTTGAGGATTACAACCAAGGTGTCAGACCTAGCAGAACTATATGTTAGAGAAGTACTTAGCTTGCAAGGTATTCTGAGTTCGATTATTTCTGATCATGACCCTATGCTCACTTTGAAATTATGGAAGAAAGTTCATGAAGAACTCGATACGAGATTGAAACTCAGTATAGCTCATCACCCCTAGACTAATGGATAGTCAATTAGTATGATCTAGACTTTAGAAGTTTTGTTGAGAGCATGTGTGCTCTATTGGGGTGGATCATGGGAGTAATATTTTCCCGGGGCTGAGTTTGAATATAATAATAGCTATCAAGCCTATATCAGGATGCCTCCGTGTGAAGCTCTAGATGGGAGGTCGTGTCGGTCACCTCTTCACTGGGATGATGTTAGTGAGAGAACCTTACTGAAGTCATAGGAACTATATCTATATGTTGATAAAGTCGATTTATCATGCAAAGGCTAAAGAGAGCCCAGGATCGATATAAGTAGTATGCCAATGCAAAACGAACTGACTTATACTTCACCATGGGTGAACATGTGTTTCTAAAAGTTCGACCCCTCCAATCTATATCTAAGAATAGAGGAAAGTCGAGTCTCCGATACGTGGGTCCATTTGAGATTTTTGAACAAATTGGTGAAGTCGCATACAATTTAGCCTTACCCCTATAAAATAGCATGATGCATGATGTGTTCCATGTGTCTAATCTAAAACACTATGTGAAGGACCTGATACATGTGCTAAGAATTGAGCCTATTAAGCTCTAGGGGAGGCTGACATACCCTGAGTCCCCTATGAAGGTTCCGGAAACCAAGATGAAAGAGCTCAGGAATAGAAAGATAGAGATGGTGAGGATTATCTAGAAGCACCATGGCGAGGATGAAGCGACATGGGAGCTGAATACGGACATGGAAAAATATTATCCTAAATTGTTTATGTGATTAGTCAAACTTTGAGGATAAAGTTATAGATTAGTGGAGAGGGATGTTACAACCTCAAATTTTGCTTGTGCAATTATGTAATTATTCTATGAAAAAGGACTTGTTTGGAAATTTGTGTTTTTTTCTTGAAAAAAAGGATTCTTTTTTAAATTTCCCATAAGTGACATATTTTGTGAGTTATATTGCTTTTACTAATAAAATAAGGAATTAAAGGAAAATGGAGAGAAGGAAACCTCATAATAATTGAAAAGTAAAAGAAAATAGATGATAAGTATATATGCTTAATTATAATGTTTCATTCTCTAGAAAGTAGCATGGATGGCCACAATTTCATTTGCTTTTGATTGCTAATGGAAACAATAGACAAAATAAAGAAAATACGAAAGTAGGAAGAGAAAAAGATAAGTTTTAATACATAAAATATGTCTTATAAAGAGAACAGTTGCATATTAATAAGAGGTGGTTTTATTTTCGATTTTTTGTCAAATCTTTGCACACACCTAGATAAAGTCATTAGTGACTTTCCCTTAAAATTTGGAATTAAAACGAACAAAGATGAAAGAGTTGTATATTAAATGGTCTCCCTTAAGTGAGAAAATAAAATTGAATATACGTTAACTGTCATATTCCTTTTAATACTTGAAATATACTTAGACGATATGTATTCGTCATGAGACTTGGTGGCCATTGATACTTGATCATGTGAAAATCAATTCGTCATCTACCCCTCACCATGTTTGGAAACTAGCATAGTAAAACACAGAATTAGTTTCACATGTATCTCACTCCCTCATTAACAAGGATTCCAAGAAAATATCTCCTTGGATTTAGATAGAAGTGAAAAACCAACTAATCCTAGGTTTTCCCTAGTTTGGTGGTCTCTAGAGGAATCACCCAATTTTCAGGAACAAAGCCCTCAACCCAAGGCTATATATAGGAACATAGACCTTCTACGAAACAGTAAACAAGTTCATGAGACTCCACTCAACCTTATGCATCTATCCCTGCCCTCAGTTCCTCTACCAACCTCTTCCTTCACCACTGCTCCTTCTCATTGCCACATTGGAGAACCCTTTCTTCGTACCAGTGACTTCAACTATGACTGAAGGAATTGAAGATGTCATGCAGTTCATTAGTGCACTATGGTGGCCTTGATACCCTCATCGTCGGGATCACAAAGTCAATTTTTGGGTTGACCGCCTACTCATGTGAGAAGAAGTGAGCCGGTGTAGAAGAAGGCTCGTGGTGAATAGACATTCATACTTACGATTGTCCTTGAATACTGGTAAGGTCACTTCTTTCCTTTTCTTTATTTTTTTACATATCCAAACATGCATCCATGTGGGCAAGTGAAGCCAAGTTGGTATGAACTCATTGGTTGGTCCAGCCTTCCAAGCCAGCTAGGACCAGAACACACTACTGAGGTGGTAGCATGTGGTTTCCCCATAAGTAATTAAGTTGTAAAAATCCTAGAAATTAATAGAATGGTCAGATAATAGTAAGTAATATATGAATCTTGCTCAGAAAAATACGAGGAATCCAATAAATATATAATCTAATTTTACATCTAGTTTGAAAAGTATCTAAAGTTTGTGATGTTAATGCTTTCAATGAATCAAAACCCTAGATTTTGAATATTCATGAGTTTAATGAACTTAGTTGATGACATTAATCAAAGATTGATCTAATTGCATAAAAAGGGTAGTTTAGATCTGTTTTGGGAGTAATGCCCCATAATTTATATAGTTAGGGTTTCATTGAGTTTCAAAGTGAAATTAATGATGAATTTGGGTTTCTTAACCTAGAAGATGTGAAAATTGGTACTTAGGGTTTATTTCTGAATCAAAGTACATTTAACGATGAGATCAGGTTTGTCAAACCAAAAGAACCTAAAAGTTCTAAATACATAATTCATTGACCTTAATGACCTTGTCATGACTTTAAGGGATAAAGTTGGGACTTTTAGCCTAAACAAGACATATTTGACTTAATTGGAATTCAATCATGCATATGATATCAAAATAAGGGTTGGTGGACCAAAAGAGCATTAAAAGTAATATTTGGATTGTGGATGCTAGAACCTAAAGTTGATGTAGAAACCTTAATGTGGAACCCAAGTTAGTCTTAAGGATGGTTTGGATAAAATAATGACACATGGGCGTTATGCTTTAATTTCATGATAATTGATCGATTGTTTGTTGGTTTTTCTTGGTTATTCTTTCCAAATAGATATTTGGTTATGCCTATGACTAACCTCTTTAGTTTTTCGATGTTTTATGAGGTTTTACCATATTACTTCTGATTAAATGCTTGAATGATATTTATTTCCAGCAATCTTTAAAGTGACTATGATTATCACACTATATAGTGGAGACTTACTCAGCTAACTCTGATGCATCTAAGGAATACATGTGGGATGTAAGTATGGTGAAAAGTGATCAAGCCCAAAAAGGATGATCACCAACAAGTAAAGTTGTGATGGTGATAAGTGGTCAATCTAGGATAGGATGACCTAAGGCCAAGCCAAGATAAGATGGCCATGATGAAGTCTATCCAGGAAAGGCATACCCTAATAGACAAGCTAGGAAAGGATGGTCATGAGATGTCCACTATAGAGAAAAAACCTTAGAGAGAGAGAGAGAGAGTTCCCCACATGTACACTCCAACGAAGGAGTAACCCATAGGGGTTAAATTGAGAAGTCATGATGTAAATGTTAATTCTGATTCTATGAACAATAATTGACATGAATATGTTGTCACACTTAGATGCAATATTTTGTTTACATCACATACCATCATAACTTATTATACTGACGGTGTTTTTGTTTCACTGTATTTTTGGTGAAACTGACGGTATTCTACATTAAATGATGAAAGATGGATATCCAGAAAATAAGGAACAAACAGAAAAGACATAAGTAAATTCTAGAGGATATAGATAGGTTTTACTTCCTCGGTTGTAAAACATTAACTTTTCCTTATCTTTGTAACTTCTTAGTGGAGAGTATATATTTAATTTTTTTTCCAAATCTTTTTCTTAGTAGAATTTGATATTTATTATTGGTTAATTGTTAAACCATGATCTTGTATTTTAGGTAATGAATCTCACCTTTTTGGCCTTCTGTAACTGGAGGTTAATAAAAAGTGAGGTCGTTATAGGTTCCATGGGAAGATGTTGTTGATATTGGTCATGGGTTGAAGCACACTGGATGTTCATCATAAGATATGCATAGAAGACTATCTGCTTTTCAAGTGTCATTGGTCCATTGGTTCTTTAGTCAAAAACATCCATTGATAGGTGTCCCACCTAATTCCATCTACATCCAGGATGGTGAAAAATTCCATAGCTTCTCAACTGATGAAAATTTGGTGCCTAAAAAGTTAGATGTTTCATTGATTTTCATCCAATAAAAACAAATAAGGTCAATAAGACCAGCCATCTTCATCGATATTCTATTGATGAAAAGTAAAAGAAATGCCACTGGTCCTCAACTAATGGAAAAAAAGGGATATCTAGTTGGTGACCAAAGTCTAATCAAACCATGTCCAAGGTAAATAGAGAAAAACATAATGTGTATAAAATATAAGGAGGTCCCCCATCATAAGGAATTTACACAGAGCTCCTCACAAGAGAAGCATCAACCAACTAATAGCATAATAAAAAAGCATGCAATCAAAGCATCCAAACACTTATATAATCTATCAAAACATGATTAATATATTTAGCTAGGTCAGAGGTCTTACAATTATAAACCCATAATAAGGATTTCACCCCAAAAATCCTAGGAAAATAAGGTTTGATACTTTCCATGCATCTGTCTTCAAGTTACCATGTCACTTATTCCCCACTATGGTGATTCTAAAACACCTACATTAATACTATATCCTTCTTCATCGACTTCTACACACATTTGTCCAAGATTAACACTGGACCCTCCATGTAGAATACATCATTGTCAAGCTAAACTTCAACTAGATAAATAGTCTAGTCTATCTCTAGATGATAGTTATTCCGCATAGATAGATGAGATACATCATATAGTATGTGCAACTTAGGTGGTAGCTCCAATTTGTATTCTACTTTCTCAACTCAAGAAATCATAAGGATGACACCATGAAGCTAGGTGCCAACTTACCCCTCGTGTCAAATCTCATAATTCCCTACAAGGTGAAACTTTAAGATACACTTTGTCTCCCACTTGAAACTCCAATGGAGATTATTTGGATCATACTTCTTACTATCTTGAGCTGCCCTTAAATATTGTATGATCATTATGACATTTTTGTCATCCTCTAAACTAAATCTCTACCAAGTAATTGATATACATTTACCTCATACCAATAAATGGGTGATCTGCAACATATTCCATACAAAGCCTCATACAATATTGTATCCAATCTTTATGATAGATGTTCTTCTAAGAAAACCCAATCAAAGTAAGATGGTCATCCCACATGCTGGTAAATTTTGGCCACATCCTCTATTACCACTACCTCCAGTTTTCTCTGAACCCTAATGACTCCACACTAGTTTTTGTGACACCTCTTGGTTTAGATATAAGCAAAACATCCTCAAATACCACAATTGATTATAGTGGAAATACTTCTTTTGTAGGGAGTTTTTTGCTTGAATGGTCTTCTCATTGATGCTAAACCCAAACTAGAGGCTCCATATAGTGAGAGTACTCGACCACTTCCCTTACTGGGTGACCACTATGACTATTTTTTCACCCTTATATTTAATGTAGTTGTGAACTTTTATGACTACCAAACCTATTGCATTAGTGGATTAGAGAATCTTTAAGTTTTGAATCCCTAAGAAAATTGTCTAGACGATTGCATGGTCTTCCTCTTGGCAACATGGTCATTAATGCCAACTCTATCCTCCTCAAAAACTCCACACTGGTGGAAAACTTCTCACGTGACTCCAAATACATCACCAATCTCGCCAACTCAACATTCAACCCCCTTAAAAAACCATCATAGTTCCTTCTCGATTGGCTCCATGTGTGGTCAACATGTCAACAAATCCATAAACCATGAATTGTATTCATTCATTGTCATCACCCTCTGTCTCAAATACTCAAACTGTGTGATCTTCTCATCTAGATAATATTGAGGGAAGTATTAGTTATCAAATTCCCTCCTAAACGGTGGCCATGTGAAGACCTCGCTGGGACTTTTTTTTTCGTCAATGGCCCACCTATGGACAACATTGCACTTGAGTAGGGTAATTGTATCCTTCACCTTAACCTCGCTTGATATATCAAACAACAAGAAAGCCTTTTCTAACTCTGTAAACCATGAATATGTGTCCGTTGGATCCTTGGTACCCAAGTACTCTAAGACCCCGCCTGCTTTTACCTTTCAAATGTCTTACTCAAACCCATACAATTGAAGTGTAAGGAAGGTCTCTTGGAAGCATGATCTGGTTACTTTCTTAGTGAATTGAGAAAACACAAAAACCAAGTGCGCAAACATAGCTTGAAAGGCTTGGTGGACAGACATTGTCAGATCTAGGGGTAATTTATGGGTTATTCTGGCTCAAATTCTTCTTATATTGGGTACATGATGCCTTCTACTACCTCTTGGAATAACAAAACTACTTATTGAGTTTTCTTCACAACTTGTAACCATATTTTCATGGAGATAAACAATGTTTGAATATGGGAGATTTATAAGAACAAACAAAATAATGTAATCTTATGTCCTTATAGACTCAGTAAAGCCCTAATACCAAAAGCTTGCGACATAACACTACCACAAATCAAGATTAATCAAAACAAATCCCAATTAAAACCAACGAACATCATGAATATCTAAAACATCATACAAATATAGAGTCCAAAATTTTTATTTAATAGAAAGGAACAATATAAACAAATCTTTATATATGTTACAAATACTTCATAGTTCATATGCATGTATATATAAGGGCATAAGATGAAAACCTTACAACTCATATAATTACGACTCTACATGTTGTACACACATATCCAAATTACATATTATACATACATAAAAAATTAAGAAAAGAAGCACACATGCCAGGATATGAGAGTTCATGGAAGATACTAGACCACTACCCCTGTAATAAACTTTACTAAATCCAAGAGGAGGTCACACAAACATCACCTACCTTAAAAACTAAGATCAACCTCTCTGCATTGATCTTCACCTCCATGCTGCGAAAGCCTTGCAAATCACCTACAATATATGGAAAACCATGGGGTGAGACCCCAAGCCTCACAATATGATATAACGACTAAAACATTATCACTGACATAAAGTATATATGAAATTTATAAACACAATAATCAAATAGGTTCTTATGCTAGAAGGACATTCTCTTACCATAATATTTCTTGTACCACCATATGCACCTAAATAAGAAATTGACAATATACCTCATTCAATAAAGAAAATCTCATATCAAGAGTGAAACCATGCTTCTCATTAAGGAAACCTAAACAAATATATTGAAACGACCATCAAACAAATCATTACTAATTAAGCAGAATTAAACATAAACATCAGATTAACAAAAATCACTAAAAATTAAAACAAATTTGCAAAGAGTTCCATTTCTAGGAAACTCTTATACCAAGAACCAAAGTATTATATATAAACATTCTGGTTTACATTGTACATATCATGTATCATCTCTATTCGAGGAATATATACAACATATGCTTTGTTGGATCATAAACAACATAAAACCTCGAGGCATTCAAGACAAAATCTCAAATCGATCATAAAAACACAAAGTACTGACTCCAAGGACCTGAGAGTACACAGACGACACATAGGACTCGTATCTATATGACACAACAGTCAGTATCTCCACCTGAGATATTACTATTGTCCCTGATGCTGCTGTCCTTCCTCTGTTGTATGGTCTTTGCCCCCTCGTCTGTGTCCACCTAAAAATGTTGGTGATCAACAGGGTGAGACCCATGTCCCAGCGAGAGATATAACTATTCGCCAAAAATATTATCATTGTAGATAAACAATAATAAATTGAACAAAGGATTCTTTTTCATTATTAAGCACAATATAATCACTATTTCAGTAGAGTAGAGCAATATAATCTTTCAAAGCATTGTAGCTATATATGATAAGGCAGTAAATCATCTACTCATTCTATAATGCATATGAAGAACATGTATAACATCTATCCATTTAAGATGTATAAAAGAAATGTAACATCAGCTAATGATTTCCGTATTCATTCCTTAAGAAAATATTCTACACGGCTGATTACATTTTTCAATCACACTTATGCCCTGAGGAAATGAGCCATTCCGCTCAAATCCAACCTTCGGTTGTGAAACCCAAATCCAGTGCCATACTAGGTCAATGGAAGAGCCGGACTCCATGACCTCATCCGTCTCGTTCAGTGCGATACCACAAGAAGGATCGCAGTCTCTTGCTTAGGTGACTTCAGTTACAGGGTTAGCTCCCATAAGCTACCCTTTCTCTAGCCCACCTTGGTACAGGTCCTGACGCTAGTATATCTAAGCCATGGCCAGTTCACTATGCATTCATGCTCTATCATACTGAGCCATGGGTCTGTTCACCATGTTCTTATACACCTCTTGAGTCTACAACCGAAGTTGCACTCTAATCCTCCTATTTTTGTCTAGGAGAAACCCCGCATATTCAACAATATACGCTCCGGATTAACCCACAGGAAAACCCATTTCACCATCACCAGCTACTGACGATGATGGATCTATGGCCAGGGCACTACGTGATGAAATTCCACTTGATTAATTAAGTGCATTACCGTATCTTTTAGCATCAGTCATATTTCAAACAAGAATTATTATAAGATATGCTACAAAGAAAGGCATAATACATGTATCAAGTACTTTTCAAATCTTTTAGCACACATATAACATTTAGGATCTCAATCCCTTATCTCATTACTGGGAATTCACATCCCTCAACATTATCATCATTATGGATACTAGATCTAGGTATTCAAATCCTTAGTTCATTACATAACACTATTACCACTTATCAGGTAACTATTACCTATAGGTCCTTAGACCAAGGTATACATGATACTTGTTACAACAGCATCTCACATGACTCACAAGGCCCATTAAGTATCTTGTCACCTCTCACTAGGCAACATATTATCACATGGCTCACAAGTCCATTGCACATCTTGTCACCTCTCACTAGGAAACAACTTATTCACATGGCTCACATGGCCATTGCACATCTTGTCACCTCTCACTAGGCAACAACTTATTCACATGGCTCACAAGGACATTGCACATCTTGTCACCTCTCACTAGGAAACAAATTATTCACATGGCTCACAAGGCCATTGCACATCTTGTCACCTCTCACTAGGAAACAACTTATTCACATGGCTCACAAGGCCTTTTTACATTATACTTTTTATACAAGTATTTAACATTCCTTACAAGGCTTATGTAATAAGAGAATTACAACTTTCCCATCATTAGGGTTAGGGGTTCCCTTTATAACTGATTAGGGTTTCATGTTCATATTATTAATCCAAACCCTAGTTCATTGATCCACACATGTAGGAGGATACATTGTCATCATAAGTATTCAATCATACTTATTTGTTCTCATCATTTATTATTGATTGAATCATCAACACAAGGTATGAGTTCCTCTCTCAACCTTACCAGGGTATGATTACATCATACTTTATTAACTTGGCCTAACCCTTTTTCTCAAGGTATGTTAGCCTACACTTATCAAAGTGCATTAAACTCATTATGTCTCAATATAAAAATTGACATAACACACTTCATGTGTTACTCATCCAAATATATTGGATTTGAGGTGCATCAAGGTGTATCAACCTTGAAGTGTTGAATGTGATATCTATCATGTCTTGACGTATCACTTCCCTCAACACTTATAATTTATTTAAGTTCATCAACTTATCTTATATTAGGGTATTTCCCATCATAATACTTTATGCACTAACCTACATTTATCATGTAGTGTATTTGTCATAAGTTATACATTTGAATTGTCCAATCATCATCAATTGATATAGACTCGTTTTAAGTAGAGTCATTGTTGATATAAGGTTGCCCATTATCAACCACTTCAGGTGTTTCACCTATCAAGGTATTAGCCACTATTCCATCATTAGGGTTAAGGTTTCCCTTTCTTATCGATTAGGGTTTCACATACATACCATTACCCTATATTATGGTATCTCTTTCTTATCAATTAGGGTTTCACCTTCCATTACCCTACATTAGGGTTAGGGTTTTCCATTCTAATCGATTAGGGTTTCTCATACCATCACCCTATATTAGGGTTTGGGTTTCTTATTCTAATCGATTAGGGTTTCTCAATCCTTGATCAATTAGGGTTTAATGATCACATTATCTAAGATCAAACCCTAATTCATACTCTACACTTATTAAAAGTATCAATGTATGCACATTACATATTTATTACACTAGTATGAGTTTCTCTATCATCCTCTCTAGGATGTTGATTACTCCATACCTTATTAAGTTGGCTCAACCTTTCACTAAAGTGCATGCACCTATGCTTATCATAGTGCATTACTCTTATAGGCATTAAATGATAATCACTCTAGTGTATCATTCACCTAGGTACTTTAAAGATACTTATATTGTAGTCAACCTTGAGATATTTTACAACTACTCATAGGGTTATTTGATCTTACATGGTTTTGAGACTATTTGATCTCTAAACGGTTTGAGACCATTTGAATATTTAAACGGTTTAGACCATTGAACCTTAAACAGTTTGAGATCCTTTAATCTTCAAACGGTTTGAACCAAAACCTTCAAACAGTTTGGTCTCTATTCCATCAAATGATTTGGTCTTTCAAACGGTTTGGTCTCTAAAACCCTCAAACTGTTTGAGACCGTTTAGACCATCAAACGGTATGGTCTCTAATCCTTCAAATGGTTTTGAAACCGCTTCACTTGAAATGGTTTGGAACCCTAGATCATCAAACAGTTTGAAACCGTTTTACCTCAAATGGTTTGAGATCATTTCTTCATCAAACGATTTGAGACCGTTTCATCATCAAACGGTTTGAGACCGTTTGGCCAATCATATATGAAATCGTTTAATAATGCTGATCTAGAGGTGGGTGCTTAAGATGATGCCATCATCATCAAGCTTCAGACCACTTATTTTTACTATCCTTTCAATTGATAAACTCATAGATTCATCAATTGCTCACGAAATTTTCAAGAAGAAGAAGAATCAACAAACAATGCAAAAATTGAAATCAATGATAATAATATTGGGTTCAAGTTATATAACCCGCCTGCAAAGTAGCTTCAAGGATCCAAGCTTTTCGTATTTAATGGTGAAGATATCTCCTTCAACTATCCAAGGTTCATTTTCAACTCTTTTGATGCAAAAGATAACCAAGGTTGAGTATTGGATGGAAGAATGAAGAAAAGGAATGTTGAAATTCGATTTCAACCTTCAACCCAAGGTTGAAGATCACCATGGGACTTACTTCCAGGTTGGGGAACGTTCTCCTCCTACTCCTTTGCTCCCTTGGTCATCAGCCTAAGTGAGGAGTGAGTGTGGTTTGCAAATAACCTTTCTAGTAGGTGAATGGTTGAATATATATAATTGAATTTCTAGGAGAGAGAAAGTAGGAGGAAATTCATCCACTTTCTTGCCAAATGCCCCCTCCACTTTCTCATCTCTGAAGCTATCTTCTTTTCCCTCAATTTACTTTGCATTATCCTTGAATTAAAAGCAACCACTTAAGCTCCTTAATAAATATAATACTATTATCCATTTTTAGTGGACATTACATTTTCAATAAAAAATGTAGGTAGATATTTTTCACCTACTTAGGAATTTCGACGCCTCTGAAGGTGTTTTGGAAACCACTCCATTATAGGATTTCACCCATAGCATTTTAGTTGATGGGTACTTCATTTAATTTATATATTTTTGCTAATAACTAACTTAGGGTTTCAATTATGCTTAAATCTTCATTATTTTATTATCAAGATTATCTCTCTTCAAATATAGTTCAAAC
The DNA here is from genome assembly GCA_963693085.1 of Alisma plantago-aquatica. Classification (NCBI taxonomy): domain Eukaryota; kingdom Viridiplantae; phylum Streptophyta; class Magnoliopsida; order Alismatales; family Alismataceae; genus Alisma; species Alisma plantago-aquatica. Next base: position 564,838,276 of record OY856410.1, on the reverse strand, counting down.
AAGATGCCCCTTTCTTTTTCTTTTCTCTAAAAGACACCAATAAATAGTAGGGACACTCTTGAGGTGTTATTTTACATAGTCAACCCTTGGTTTTGGGTAAATTGCAAATTACACCAAAACTAGTATTCAATGCACAAGTATTATTCAATCAAGCTCCTTCTTGGAACTTAGGCTTCCACAAGCCATTCCTTAGCATCATTCTCATTCCTATGATGCTATAGTACTTGAGGAACATTTATCATGTAACATTTTGCAAGGTAACCCCCTATATTGGGTAAATTGCACTTTAGTCCAAAACAAGCAGATATTGCTTCAACATTATTCAAATAGGACCAAAATTGAAACATAAGCTCTCCTTTAGTCTTAATTAATTTTCAAAAGATAAAAACAAGAATATAAATGACTTACTTAAACAAAACTCCTAGGGTTAAGGCATAACCCAGATCAGGGATGTTACATATATTACATGTCTAACATACATATGTATTATGCCCTAGACTGTTTGATGTCTACTTCTCAAGCAATTATCTAATGGATACAAAGCCCAAACTAGAAATACGTATAAGACCTAAGGCTGTTTGGATCCCATTAGGTTGCACAAATCTTTGAATTAAAGGGAGTTGCTTCAAAGGTAGAGTGTTATTAGACCAGATCTGTCATGGATAATTGTTAATGGAAAATGCATATATCTCATGTCCATCATGAGTACACATGCCACATCTTCAATTTTAGATTTGCAATCCATACAAAAGAGAGACACGACCAATGCCATTCCCTATCAAGTATCACACATCATATAACATTAGACTGTTAATTATAATTGGGTCCCAAAAACTTGTGAATGTCAAGATATATCAACACCCCCACACACCCATAGATTCAAGAACATATGCTATGAGTATCTTCACACAATTAGTTGATTTCTACAAGATTAACTCATTTCACTATTTCCCACCAATGATCTAAGTTAATAGATCTATAGCCTCATGGGATAAAAATTTAAAGCTTCACGTTGATCAATTATGTGAGAACCTATTACACTAAATGAGATTACTCAAAACATAAAACACAATCAATCACTAATTAATCACATACCCAAAAATATGGGTAAATTAAAAGTGATTTCAATATCAACACCCACTAAAAAACATTTTCACAAGAGCCCAACATGTTTCTTGTATCCATACTATGCCAAGAATTTAATACAAATCGTTTTATTGTCTTAGCCTCAACATATATATACATGCGAACAATAATCATATATGCCACACAAACAAACATTAATATGCTAACAAAAGTCTGATTTATTGGAAACACCATATAAAAACTTTTCCTGCTTGGACTTGAGAGTACAAGGATGACTCTAGGACACACTAGACATATAATCAACTTTATTAAAGATTCATTACTATAGCTCCTCTTTGCTGCCACATGTTTGTTTTTGTCACTTTTGATTACCTAAAAAAAGTGGCAAACAACAAGGGTGAGACCCAAGTCCCAGCAAGAGATATAATCTCCAAAAACACTTATTGATTACAACATTTTAGGTAAGGAGATAGTTTAAGCAGATTAATCATATACAACAAATCAGCTCAGCAGATGATTAAGAAAATACATAAAGGAGTTGATAACAAGTATTATCATCAAGCTAACTATCATCATTTTCATTATTAACCGTATAAGAGATTCAATATCGTATGCATAACAAGAATAAGCAAGTCTAGTAGCATATTATCTCTATTAACATGAATAAGTCTAACATCATAAGAATATCTAATAACGTTAGCATATCTAATTGTGTGAACAGATCAATATCATAAATAGAGCTATCAACATAAGCACGAGTATTTACATAAGCATGATTAGCAGTATAGGCATTTCTAATTATAGAGGCATGGCTATCATGTTAAACATAAATAAAAACATGATATAGCTAGCATCCTAATTATATTTAGTAGTAGCAGTATAGATATCAACATAAGCATGACTATTGTATGTACACATTTACAATCTTATGCATATCCATTACATAAGTATAATTACTATATCTTAATTGCACTAAGCATCATCTTTATATAAAGAGAACAAACAAGGGTTATCATCCAATGTGAAGCATTGTGTATAACCCTAAACAGATTTGCTATACGGCTGTATTACATATTTTATTATTCCCTATGGAAATTGAGGATACCACTCAAAATCCAAATGACCACTGCTAAGTTGAAATCAATGCCATATAAGATCTAGGAAGGGCCAGACTCCTAAGATCTTCTCCACTGCAACACATACGATCAAGCTACAGACAACCTAGTCTGTTCTTCGTACAAGTCACGACACTAGTGAAAGGAGGTGGGTACACATACCCTACCATCCGAGGTACAACCACAGTTTTCCTCCAATCTCATCACATATATAATCACCGAGAGACGACAACCATTCTCAAATTTAGGGCTAGGTATGACCGCATTCATCCTCCCCAAACACTTGAATTTAGGATGACAAACACCCCACATTCTCATCAGTATGCTCTCTAAGTTTCCCATAGGAATACTCGTTTCACCATATGGAAAGTTCTGACACTCAGATGGATCTATGGCACAGGGCACTACATGATTAGAGTTTTATTTGATTAGTTATACCAATTGGGTGAATTAAGGCTACATCAAACAAGTGGACAAATAAACCCTAATTCACTTCTAGGAAGCATAAAAATAACACAACTTCAAAAGATAGAAAATGTATGAAACATAATTTCTCATCTCATCATCACATGGTACTATTCACTTGCCATTCATGAGGCTACACTAGTCATCATACTATCACAAGATATAAATCCTTTTCAAAATATCAAAGGGTATCCACCCTTATAAATACAAGACAATTACACCCAATTCAGGGATCAACCATGCCCAAAGGTCATAAAGACCATCATATTATTCCCTACAAGATCATCATTATCTTTGCATGCCTTATAACAAGGCTCAACAACATCACTTACATGTAATACACCAGATCAACACAATATTGCATTAATGAGCTATGGGATATTCATAAACAATCATAGTAGGGTTATATTAACATTAAGAACATTCCTTTATTACATCAACATGCAAGGAATCTAGATGTGATTAACCCTCATCATATTCATAATGCACATGTTTAGCATAAGAAAGTATCAACCATGTGGCTATGATAACCACAAATTAACAAATTAAGGTTATGATCATGTAAAGGATGTTATTCCACCATCATTCCATCATATAAGAATGTTAATCATGAATATTCATCTTTATCAATTTGTATTAGAGTTAGGTTCAACATGATAAATTATATCAATGTTATTAATCATCACTTATACCCAAACCCTAACTCACGACATGTATAAGGTGAACCATCACCATCACATTCCATACTATTCTCAAGTATTAACCCACACATAAATCAAGGTGTAACCATCAGGTTATATCATACTAGGGTTTCAAAAATAATAAGAGAGTTCTCCATGATTGTATTAATCATTCAAGGACTATTCATACCCAATTACCATCATTTAGTGATATTGAAGCTAGGTATAACAAGATATACCTCATTAGGGTTACATATCAACACAATATGGTTATCATTCCTTCTATTCACATGAGTGAATAGGTATGACTACCTTATTAAGGGTAACCCTCCATTTGTTCCATTATCATTCAACCCATATCACTATACCACAATGTCATCCAGAACCATTGGATATTTCAAAGGTAAGACCATTGGTTGTTTACATAAGTAAACACCTTGGATAAAACACCTATGAAGTCCTTCATTTGTTCTATATAAAGAGTCACCATCTAACCCTAGACATCCCTTGATTAACAACACAAAAAGTTTCATTGAGAGTAGGGTAAAACCCACAATCGACTGTTCAGTTAAAACAAGCCATCCATTGTCAACAAGTAAGCTCCTTAAGTTGATCATATAAAGAAAACCATCTAAATCACATTATTAGGACCAAAATATTACATTAGCCATCATTTCATTTTATTGGAGGGATAAACATTAGATCTTCACCATTGGGTCAAGTTCATATGTTAAAACCATCAATTACAGTATAGGTCGAACCATTGCATTAAGTGACCCAAGAAACCATTTTTCTAAGGCTTAATTGATGCTACAACTACAATGTTTAACTCACCATAGGTTGTAGAAACCTGATCCACCATCATTAGTGACCATCTAGCACCTTTCTTCATCAAATGAGCAAACCCTAAGCATCAGGAGCAAGAAAGGTAGGGTTTTAGAGCTTTAGAGAAAATTCTACCATGGAACAACAAGGTTTCGACCTAGAGTAAGGTCTAAGGAAGGAGAAGAGAAAGAGAAATGAAGAAGGAAGGAAGAAAATAAGTTTCCTTGGTCGAAATCTCTAGAAGATGACCTTTGAAACCCTAGGTAGGGCTAAATGGAGCTCTAGGAGACCTTCTTCTCCAAAAAGAGGATGTCTTCCACCTTAGAGCACTTGGTTCCACATCAAAACAGAGGGGAGTCATTTCTCCAGGTTAAAGGAAAGATAAAGTAAGCATAGTTTCAAGCTTGGGCAAGGAAGAGGTAAATATAGCCCATGGATAAGGATGGAAGCAAGCATGAGGTGTAAAAGTAGCTTCCCCATGTTTCTATGGCCTTAAACTATTAAGAATATACAAGTACACACACAAGAAGCTCCCACACCATCCTTATAGACCTTCTAAGCTTTCCTTTGTCGAATTTCCCAGCCAATCACATAATTCCTTAGTTGATAGCTACTAAATGTAGCTCATTCGTGAAGGGGTAAGCCCTAGAATACCCTTGCAGAAAACACCTTCAAAGCAAGGTTTAAATAGGTGCCCCATAGTTCAAAAAGCTAAAGAATGATGAGAGAATATCCAAATAACATAATGCAATTGATAGATTGCAAAGAAAACCTCTCAGTTGGGTAAATTCTAGAAAAGTCCAAAATGTGCATAAAATTACATAACTTGCTCAGACAATGTCCAAACTAGACCAAATTTGAAACTTAGGCTTGTCTTATGATTTCAAAGCATATCACAAGGTTTTATTCGGGTTATAAACATTCAATTATGGTAACTAAGCTTATTGAATTCATTAAGCAAGTTTAGGGGCCTTACAACTATAAACCCTTAACATGGATTTTGCCCCCGAGATCCAAGTTAAAAAAAGATGGGTATTTCCGTTTCACCTCATCCTATTACCTTCACGTGGTTACTTGCATATCATGGTTAACCATGTGATGTCACATCATTCATACATATCTCATCTTGGGTCGAAAAACCTAATGTTTTTGAATAAATATTGATCATATTTTTGACCATATTTGAAATACTTTGACATGTCATCATTTAAAGCTTGATATAACTTGTATGACATGACTGGAACACTCTGTTCCTCCTATTCATAAATTATATTTGTACATTGGTTAGTCTAAAGGACATAACAATAACTCATCATGGTCATGTGAATTATGTCATCTAATCTAACTTTTATGCATTGATATTTGATCATAGATTTATGTTAAAGGAACACGGTATAGCATATCTATTGACCAATAAATCATCTATCCTTGATAGTGTCCTTGTACAGCTATCACTGAACCATACAAAACATTATAGAATCACTTTTTTTGAACAACATTTAGAGGGTCATCATCAACTGTCTCCCTCTCTACAGGAGAGGAATACTTGGAATATTCATGTAGTAAACATCTCCAACCTTCACATACTTCCCATACTGTTGATACATCTTAGATACTAGGATTCATTGCCTTGGTATCCACCTCATGTGCAATAAGGAACTCATATCCTTATCTCAACTACTTTTACCAACATAACAAATATCAAGACATATAAGAGGAGTCTCCCAAATTATTCAAAGGCTCAAAAGCAAACTCATCACAAACTTTATATTCTTAGAACCATAGTCCAAGCAACCTTATTCTATAATAAGATATCCACCCTCATGTTCACAATGAATCCACACATACCCAGTGGCAATGATCCACTTGAAATTTGGCCCTGGAAAGAAAAGACACAAAGGGAAACACACTTCCCACATCATAGCAACATTGTTCAAGGGTCACTAGCATAAAGGTAACCAATTCTATTTTCATTATGCAGGTTACAACTTCTTATGTAACATTTTACCTTTTCATTTTGGGTTCCTTTCCATTAACATAGGAATCATCATGATTAACATATCTCATTACTCCTTCCTTGATGACTATTTATCACACTTGGTATGTTCTCTTATTTTATTAGGTTTTTCAACCACTTATCGACAGGTAAATCATCATATTCCACATTTTCTTCATTAAATCGGGATCATCTCCCTTAATTTCTTTCACATGCCATTCTAATTTTTCATTAGCACTTTCTTACACACATAGGTTGGTCTGAGATTAACTCAAGTTCCACCTTATTTCTTTTCCATTGTTCCCATTCAACTTCTCATTTTGTACTTGTTATAGGAGTTCTCTCTATCTTATGTGGATTTCATACCTTGATTCACTTTATAAGCATAGGCTTGTTTGTCTTTTAATTTATTATCTTCTTGAATCACATCTTAAAGAACTCCTCTTTTCCTTTTTTGCATTCAGATTTAAATTTTATGGTATTGTATCTTTCTCTTATATTTACCAAACATTCAAGTTTTGATTAATAATGATGCAATTCTCATCTTCTTTAATGTAGGATTGAGATATTCACACCATGATTTCTTATTCGTTATGCTCTTTAGATCGTCTCAAAATGACTACTTGATCAGAGTTATCAGAAAGATAACAATCTAAGAGTTCCATACTTACCTTTTCTTCAATAATTGAATACTTAGTCAGGGCACCCAAATACTGAGATTAGGCAGTACACACCATATTTTTTTTGTCATATTCCTAACTTAGACATCATCCTAGTGCTAAGTCCTAGTGTCCCTATAGACTAAAAGAACCTAAAGCTCTAATAACAACTTGTGAGAACCTGTTACACTAAAGGAGATTACTCAAAACATAAAACAGAATCAATCACTAATTAATCACATACCCAAAAATATGGGTAAATTAAAACTGATTTCAACATCAATACCCACTAAAAAACATTTGCATAAGAGACCAACATAGTTCTTGTATGCATACTATGCCAAGAATTTGATACAAATCGTTCTATCGTCTTTGCCACAACATATATATACAGGGGAAAAATAATCGTATATGCCACACAAACAAGCATTAATATGCTAACAAAAGTTTGATTTACTTGAAACACCATATACAAACTTTTCCTGCCTGAACCTGAGAGTACAGGGATGACTCTAGGACACACTAGACATATAATCAACTTTATCAAAGATTCATCACTATAGCTCGGCTTTTCTACCACATGTTTGCTTTCGTCACTTTCGATTACCTAAAAAAAAGTGGCAAACCACAAGGGTGAGACCCATGTCCTAGCAAGACATATAGCCTCCAACAACGCTTATTGATTACAAAATTTTAGGTAATGAGATAGTTTAAGAAGTTTAATCATATACAACAAATAGGCTCAGAAACTCTGATTATTAACAAAATACATAGAGGAGCTGATAACAAGTATCATCATCAAGCCGACTATCATCATTTTCATTATTAATCGTATAAGAGATTCAATAGCATATGCATAACTAGCATAAGCAAGTCTAGTACCATAATATCTATTAAAATGAATTAGGCTAGCATCATAAGAATATCTAATAACATTAGCATGTCTAATAGTTTGAACAGATCAATATCATAGTAGAGATATCAACATAAGCAGGAGTACTTGCATAAGCATAATTAGCAGTATAGTCATTTCTAATTATAGAGGCACGAATAGCATGTTAAACATAACTAACAACATTATGTAGCAAGCATCCTAATTATAATCAGTAGTAGGAGTATAGATATCAACATAAGCATGACTACTGTATGTACACAATTACAATCTTATGCATATCCACCACATAAATATAATTACTATTTCTTAATTGCACTAAGCATCATCTTTATGTAAAGAGAACAAACAAGGGTTATCATCCAATGTGAAGAATTGTGTATAACCCTAAAAAGATATGCTATATGATTGTATTACATATTTTATTATTCCCTGAGATAATTGAGGATACCACTCAAAATCCAACAGACCACTGCTAAGTCGAAATCAATGCCATACAAGATCTAGGAAAAGTCAGACTCCTAAGATCTTCTCTGCCCCCAGTCAGTACAGGTCCACCACAATGACACATAAGGTCAAGTTGCTAACAACCTAGTTCGTCCTTGGTACAAGTCACGACACTAGTGAAAGGAGGTGGGTATACATACCCTACCATTTGAGGTACAACCGCAGTTGTCCTCGAATCTCATCACATATATAATCACTGAGATGTGACTACAGCCGTTATCAAACTAAGGGCTAGGTATTACCGCAGTCATCCTCCCAAAACAGTTGAATTCAAGATGACAAGAACCCCACATACTCATCAGTATGCTCTCTGAGTTACCCTTAGGAATACTCATTTCACCATCTGGCATGTTCTAACACTAAGATGGATCTATGGCACAGGGCACTACATGATTAGAGTTTCACTTGATTAGTTATGCCAATTGGGTGAATTAAGGTTGCATCAAACAAGTGGACATACAAACCCTAATTTACTTCTAGCAAGCATATAAATATCACAACTTCAAAAGACATAAAACGTGTGAAACATAATTTCTCATATCATCATCACATGGTGCTATTCACTTTCCATTCATGAGGCTATACTAGTCATAATACTATCACAAGATATAAATCCTTTTCACAATATCATAGGGTATCAACCCTTATCAACACAAGACGATTATACCTCATTCAGGGCTCAACCATGCCCAAACGTCATTAAGACCATCATATTATTCCCTGCAAGATCATCATTATCTTTGCATATGCCTTATAACAAGGCACAACAACATCACTTACATGTAATACACCAGATCAACACAATATTGCATTAATGGGCTAGGAGATATTCATAAACAATCATAGCAGGGCTATATTAACATTAAGACCATTCCTTTATTACATCAACATGCAAGGAATCTAGATATGATTAACCCTCATCAAATTCATAATGCACATGTTTAGCCTAAGAAAGTATCAACCATGTGGCTATGATATCCACTAATTAACACATTAAGATTATGATCATGTTAAGGAGGTTATTCCACCATCATTCCTTCATATAAGAATGCTAAACATGAATATTCATTTTTATCTATTTGCATTAGAGTTAGGTTCAACATGATAAATTATATCAATGTTACTAATCAACACTTATATCCAAACCCTAACTCATGGCATCCCCATTGGATCGTGGATGCATAAGGTTAACCATCACCATCACATTCCATACTATTCTCAAGTATGAACCCAAAAATAAATGTAGGTGTAACCATCGGGTTATTGCATACTAGGGTTTCAACAACAATAAGAGAGTACTCCATGATTGTATTAATCATTTAAGGACTATTCATACCCCATTACCATCATTTAGTTATATTGAAGCTAGGTATAACAAGTTATACCTCATTAGGGTTACATATCAACACAATATGGTTATCATTCCTTCTATTCACATGAGTGAATAGGTATGCCTACATTATTAAGGGTAACCCTCCATTTGTTCCATTATCATTCAACCCATATCACTATATAACAATGTCACCCAGAACCATTGGATATTTAAAAGGTAAGACCATTGGTTGTTTACATAAGTAAACACCTTGTATAAACCACCTATGAAGTCCTTGATTTGTGCTTTGTAAAGAGTCACCATCTAACCCTAGACATCCCTTGATTAACAACACAAAATGTTTCATTGAGAGTAGGGTAAAACCCACAATCGACTGTTCAGTTAAAATAAGCCATCCATTGTCAACAAGTAAGCTCCTTAAGTTGATCATATAAAGAAAATCATATAAATCATATTATTAGGACCAACATATTACATTAGCCATCATTTCATTTTATTGGAGGGATAAACATTAGATCTTCACCATTGGGTCAAGTTCATATGTTAAATCCATCAATTATAGTATAGGTCTGGCCATTGCATCAAGTAACCCAAGAAACCATTGGTCTAAGGCTTAATTGATGATACAACTATAATGCTTAACTCACCATAGGTTGTAGAAACCCGATCCACCATCATTAGTGACCATTAAGTCATCATAGGTTGTTAGATCAACACTATTTTCATTAATCAACATCAAATAATAAGCTAATGTCATCATTGATTGATAACATCAGTAGGGTACTTAATGGTTGATCATTTAACTTCTAATTGGTCCAAAACCTGACCTAAGGGGGTGACCATAGGTTGTCACCATCATTTGACACACTTGATCACGACCATCAGTGGTCATGAAGACAACACCATAGGGATGTTGCAATGGTACCATCATTGGGTCACATGGTTTATAGAAGAAATCAACTTTAAACCCTAAAATTGACCATTGATTGATAGGTGCTTAGCACCATAGGTTGTCAAACCAACCTGATCCAAGTCATATTATACCTTAGAAATAATGTACACTTTATCACAGGTTCATCTAGAACAGAAACCAGAATAGGAAACATTATAAAAATCAAAATCCAAGTCAAGCATAGCTTTTTAGTGCATAAATCATCATTTTCAAGCAAGAACATGATCTAGAAAGCTTATGGTAAGCAATAAATGTGGAGCAAGTTATAAAATTTGCCTCTAATGAGAATATGAAACCCCAAACAGAATAAATCTCGAGTAGGTAGGGTAAAAAATTCAAGAATAAGCTATGAATTTGTCCATCTAGCACCTTTCTTCATCAAACGAGCAAACCCTAAGCACAAGGAGCAAGAAAGGTAGGTTTTAGAGATTTAGAACAAATTATACCACGGAACAGTAAGGTTCCGACCTGAAGGAAGGTATAAGGAAGGAGAAGAGAAAGAGAAATGAAGAAGGAAGGAAGAAAATAACTTGTCTTGGTCGAAATCCCTAGAAGATGACCTTGGAAACCGTAGGTAGGGCTAAATGGAGCTCTAGGAGACCTTCTTCTCCAAAAAGAGGTTGTCTTCTACCTTATATCACTTGGTTCTGAATAAAAATAGAGGGTAGTCGTTCCTACAGATTAAAGGAAAGAGAAAGCAAGTATAGCTTCGAACTTGGGCATGGAAGATGTAAATATAGCCCATGGATAAGGATGGAAGCAAGCATGAGGTGTAAAAGTAGCTTCCCCATGTTTCTATGGCCTTAAACTATTAAGAATATACAAGAAAACACACAAGAAGCTCCCCCACCATCCTTAGAAACTGGATTATCTTTCCTTTGTCGAATTTCCCAGCCAATCACATAATTCCTTAGTTGATAGCTACTAAAGGTAGCTCATCCGTGAAGGGGTACACCCTAAAATACCCTTGCAGAACACAACTTCGAAGAAAGGTTTAAATAGGAACCCCATGGTTCAAAAATCTCAATAATTATGAGATAATATCTAAGGAACATAATGAAAGTTATAATTTGCAAAGAAAACCTCTCAATTGGGTAAACTGTAGAAAAGTCCAAAATGTGCATAAAATTGCATAACTTGCTCAAACAATGTCCAAATTGGACCAAATTTGAAACTTAGGCTTGTCTTATGATTTCAAAGCATATCACAAGGTTATATCCGGGTTATAAGCATTCATGTATGGTAATTAAGCTTATTCAACTCATTAAGCCAGTTTAGGGGCCTTACAAATTAAGTTTTTTATTCTTTAATACTGCATTAAACAAGTTACATATAAATGACAACAAAAGTAATATAAGATTTTAATGGTATTGGAACTTCAAATTTTATCAAATATAAGACTATAAGAATATAACATCCCAAAAAATCATACAACAATGATTCTCATCCATGACAAGTCCTACCACAAATATTCAATCATCTAATATTTTCATAGGTATTGACACAATACCATAGTCATACCCCTTCTAGGACATCATATAATGTCATGAAAGACTATCTTTACCACTACATGTATATTGAGACAATGTTTAAGGTATAAAAGAAAAAGTGCATCAGTCTTACATATGGTATCTATTTCCACATGCATTTAAGAAGTGTCACAACTTAGCAAAAGAGTTATCAAATATTGCAAGTGGAATTTTTGGTAAGGAAGACATATTGTTAGCTTTTGTAGTATGTGAATGATTATAATAGTATTGTCTTTAATTTCATTCATTCAACAGTAACTGAATGAAGCATGCAAGTACATATTCCTTATGTACCAACTTTTTGTGCAAGATTGCTCCTTTAGCATCTTAAGGAATATTTATGTACAAATAACAATTTTCATGTACAAAGTAGATACTAAATGTGGAATAATTTATATCACTTATCTTACAGACCAATGATGGAAACAAGTCCATCCAAAGAGGTCACCAGAAAAGCTTTGAGTTACATATAAAATCTCTAAATTAAAAAATTAACTCCAAAAGATCTGATCTTTCTCCTCTTAAGACTTCTATAGCAAATATGCAACTATGTAGGAAACTAGAAAAAAATGTAGAAGGATATAGGTCCTACGACCACTTTAATTGAAACCCTAAAGGAGAATCCTCACAAGCATGTCTTAAGGAGGAAGATTATTGTGGATATTCAATATCAAAAAGGAAAGAACCTTAGTTACTAAGTTATATATCTAGACATAGAGAAGAAGGGTGTAGAAACAAACATGTAAGTGAAGACAAATAAATGGAAGTTTTGAAGAAGGTTGATGGAGTCCGTCTTTTTGTAAGGGGGTATATATAGTTTATAGGATAGAGAAGAAGGTGGTCAAAGTTGTCTCACTGTGGGTTGATGCATGCATGGATTTCATCAGTCTATCCATTAGAAGACAAATCTAAATCCTCATTGATCGATGAGGACAAGATCTTCATCACTACATAGCCATTTATTGTCATTGGTAGATGAGGATAGGGGGTTATATTGGTAGATGTTGTTAATCATAGTCATGGATTCAAGCAAACTAGAACTTCATTGGAAGACATACATAAACGACTCCTAGGTTTCAAGCGTCATCAATCCATGACTTCTTCTATCCAAAACCTCCCACTTTTGGTGTTCCACCTGATTCCATTGGTAGCTGGTGTTGGTGCCAAATTCCATTTGTTCTCAACCAATGAAAGTTCACCTAGAAAGTCATACATTTCATCAATTCTCAATCGACAAAAATATAGAAGGTCAAAATCACTAGTTGTCTCCATCAATATTATACCAATGGAAAGGCAAAGCCCACCAGTCCTCAATTGAAGGAAACGTTTGACACCTAGTTGGTGATCTAAATCCACCCCTACTATGTCCAAGTGAGAGATGGACAAACATGCTATTTGTGAATTAAAAAGATGTCCCTTATTATGGGGAATTCATACATAGGCCGTTAAAAGCGATACATCAACAAATTAATTACATAAACAACATGCATGTAACTGACGAATCCAAACACTAATTAGTTGGGATATCAAAACATGATTAAGAGATAAAGCTAGGTCAGTGGTCTTAAACTAGTAGTTTATATACATGTCCTCTTTAATCTGACTGATATATCACATGCGTTTCTAGGATTAAAATTGGTATAAAGAGTGGGACCTAAGAGGGGGTCATTTCCTTACTTGATGAGCTCTAAAACAATGCAAATCCAAACATCCTACATTGTATGCAGGAAATGAGGTATTTATTTCTCCAATGGTATGTATCACAAAACAAAATGACTAATAAGAAGAAGAACTATAAGTATTTACAAATTTACAACATAATTATAACATACCAAGATTTTAAATTATTTTATAACAATTTGGTTGTTATGTCATTTATATCAAGGATATATTTTCTTTCCTCAATGTAAATTAGTTGGTGAAACGTGTCTTAATATTGGATTAGATCCCATATATTGTTTTTATGAATGCACTACATGTTGGTATGTATGTCTTGAGAGACAATCATATGATGATTGGATTGGCTTATGTTTGACTTGATAAAAATTAAAATGCAAGATTCCAATTCATTCTAGTTCAATCAATTATGAGATAATGATGAATCAGAATGAATGTCTAAAGAATGACAATATACCCAATGACATATGTGTTCAAGTAAGTGATTTGAACAATGAGATCGAACGGATGATAAGAGTATGTACATTCTTGTTACGTCCCTAGTCGGATGTCATTGTGGAAGGTTGATAGAAAACAATAATACATCAAGACTACAGTGTGTGTTGGTTGATGATAGAGTCTCATGTCATGATATATGATATCAAACCAAGCAAATAGATACTTGTTAGAGAATAGTGTATCAAACAGACCCACAGTGAGATTGATACATGGAACCATGACATGGTAGCCTAAATCATCTCTCATAGTGATGGTGGTGATTGTGATTCTTAGACCTGAAATCACTGCACTCAACCCATGTCATTGGGTACACTTTGGCATCATCAAACATAGTCCTAAATCATGGGTTGTTATAAAGGTGATGATTGGGTGACTTTGACACGTGTGGCTTTCAACTGTGAGTGATAGGTATGGCACTTGTCCCTCCTGAGGGAGCATGATGTCCCAGACACTTGATAAGCGAGGCTGAGAAAGGCATGCACATGCACATGTGAATCAGTATATGATATTGAGTTTACAGATATCTCAAATAGCCTACTTTGGATCAAGAAACATGGATGAACATTGACGAGATGATAGTTCCATTCCTCGAGTTCATTCAGGATACAGTGACAAAGGAATTATACATTCACTGTAACACCAATCAAAGACTGTAGGTTGAGAGTTGTTCTCCAACTTTCCTTTTTACTTGGGTAGCACTAACGTGCGATTAGGTGCCAATCTTTGCTTGTGATGTCATAAGCTAGTTATGGACATTCATTGCCAATGTGAAATGGGACCTATATGGTCACACACATAGGATTTAACTTGGAAGAGGAGTTTATCCATAAATGGTAGTTAGATTGATTACTAAAGTATTCATGTACTCAACTAAATATTCAATCAATAGACTTGACTCCGAATCGTCAAGTTCAAGTGTTGAACCAACTAATTAGAGTGTTATAATGATTGAATATTGAATTGACTGAGTTCTACACAACCTAGACAACCAAACAACTGGTTAATTGGGTGAACCGATCGATTCATGGTCAGTGAGATGACCGGTTCACTTTAGTGAACCGATTGATTCGACTAGACCAACTGAGAAGGTGATTGGTTTCCCGGTTCGTGAGAATAGTTTCCATTTTCCAAGTCTAATTTGATTGGGAAAAGAATTAATCTTCACATTAATTTAAGACAAAATAGGAAAGTTAATCGGAGGCAAGTCTAGTAAGTGAACTGACCAGTTCATTGGGTGAACCGATCAGCTCACCAAGCCAGAAGACATGTTCAGTTGGGAACTGACGAGCTTGCCTACCGTAGTGAAAAAAAAACATGGAATATCTTGACCCTTCTACTCTCGCACAGACTGGGAACCCTGACCCTGCCCTCTACTATAAATAGAGGGGTTCATGGGGCTTCTCCAGAAACAACACACAATATACAACATCTCAGAATGACCTCTGAGAAATAGTTGTTCTGCAAAGTTGTTGTCCTCTCTCATTATGGTAACCGAGAGAGCCCAAGCAAGTTCTACCCGTCCAGGGAGGAACATCAAGAAAAAGACAATTGGAGATAAATCAACTGGTTATGGGAGAGTGTGTTGGTGACTAGTACACCAAAAAAGGGGTTGACTCCTTCTAGTCTTTTCCATTAGGACGACTAGAGTTCCCAGTGGTCTTTGTGGACTATCTGTAGAGGCAGGAGACTTTTACCGCTTAGGAAGATGACAGTCAACCACAGTCCGGGTCACACCAGGAGATGTATAGATGCCACTAAAGATAGGTGGTTCAAGACCACACTAGCTGCGAGGTATAGTCACTGAGCAAGCCTCAGGACCTGGTATAACTCGCTAAAACTATCCTTCCCATTACATAGATACTGATGCGGACAGCTGGTTATGGGATTATGGTGAGTAATTTTTTTTTATTTCCATTTCCTACTCCGATGCTATAAAACAGCAACAGTGGTATTAGAGCCACGTCAATACTCTATATTTTGGGATAATCAATATGATCGATTTTGGTTTTGCCATATTTTTTTTATTGCATGTGATGCGAATAACTAAATGACAAATGTGAATATCCGATTAATACTACATGATCCCAAACAAAGATATATACATATATGATATGGTACATATATGCAATCGATACGTGTCACCCTAAAATGGTTTTAATGGTGGATGTGTAGCATGATTATGGCCTATAAACCCTATGTACATGTGTGTGGTTGGTTATAGTTGTTTGCATTTTGGTCTATGTACCAAGCCCTCTTCTTCTATTCTAATGTAACTCGAGATACTCAATATTATCTTCTACCTTTGTTCCCCTTGAATGTAACTCGAGGTTTCTCAAGGATTATGTAAAAGTAGGATTAGTCTTATTTCTTTTTATGATGAAGATTTAAGCTGACTGCTTTGTGGACCAAGATAACCGACTGAGGAGCAGTTGGTGGACCGAAAGAAGCCCAGACGACCAAACGAGCTGACCATATGGAGGAGCCAGACGACCGACTGGAGGACACCAACCGATCGGCCAAGAGGCGATCAGACTGGTTCAAAGGTTGAACCAATCAACCCAATTTGGAAAGCACAGATCATCATCACTGACAAGTTGCATGTGATGTGGACTTATATGACCGTAGTTCCTTGTGGCACCAAGGACTACAATAGGATGTCCATAATCATTGCTTTATCGTGATTTCATATTTTCACTTGTGGGATATAGCATGTATATGATACATATTATGTATGTGGTGATTGGATACATATATGCATATATAAGCATATAAAAACCCCCTCAAACAAACATATTAAGTTGAAGATGCCTTCCAAAAGGATCACACATGAAAAGCTTGATCGACTAAGTGTAGGCACACCTTCGCGTGGTGCACTATCTATCTCGTAGAAGTGTGATGGTGAATATGTGGGTCTGCCTTTGTAGGGTGCATATTCATCGTGTTGGCTTTTGGGTCAGACTTAACTCGGTCATCTTGATAGGATCAAGCACCTTGAGGAATAGGATGAACATGTCAAATAGTTGTGCAAGACATCTATCAAGAGTTACATATGATGCAATTGGCAAAGGTTGCCTCCCTAAATGACTCTAGTTGTGGGTGACATCCCTCGCTGCTCCATGACTGAGATGAATTCAGGATCTTGCTCACTAGAAGGTTGTATGCTACAATCTTCCAAAGTGATAATGAGGGTTATCAATTTGAGAATAAATAGTGAGAAGCTAACATTGATTAAAAAACTAATTAAATATCATTAAACTTTCAAATAAAATCAAGTCAAAAGAGTTTTGGACTAAAATTGCAAATTTCCTTTTTATAGAATAAATGGCTACAAACAACAATCACTTTTCACTGCAATCAGTCCTTGAGATGGACAAATTGAATGGGAACAACTTCCAATGCTGGTTTAGAACGTTGAGAATTGTTCTCACATAAGAGCAAAAGCTCTATGTCCTAGAGACACAAGAGCTAGAAGAACCATCTCCCACCGCACCAAAGGCTAAAAGAGATGCTTACAAGAAGCATACTGATGACGCCATTGATGTATAGTGCCTGATGTTGTGCTCAATGAACTATGAGTTGTAGACAACATGAGAACATGGAGGTTGTTGAAATGGTTCAACACCTCAAAGACATGTATCAAGATTAGGCACAACAAGAGAGATATGATGTCTCCAAGGCATTGTTCAAGTGCATCATGACAGAAGGTGATTCACTAGGTCCTCACACACTCAAGACGATTGGGTATGTAGAGATCATAACTCGACTAGGATTTCCTCTGAGCCAAGAGTTGGCTACTGACATTGATATTGCAATCGTTTCTAAAATCCGACAGTCAGTTTGTAATGAACTTCAACATGAACAACTTTGACATGCCACTTACAAAGTTGTTGGGCATGTTGAGGACTGCCGATGCATAGATGAAGAAAGACAAACCCACATTTGTGATGATGATCAATAGAAAGAAGGGAAAGTCTAAAGGCAACGACAAGGGAAAATCTAAGAAAGGTTCTAATACTAGCCAGCAGCCCAAGTCATCTTCGACACTCAAAGCCAAGGGATGGGTGAACAAGGGAGGAAAAAATCACCACTGTCATGGGCTAAGACAATGGAGAAGAAATTTCCCTCTCTACATAGAAGAACTAAAGAAGAAGATGGATGGAATGGAAATTTCCTTCAAAGGTATTATGAAATAAACTTAAAGTACTTCTTTATCTCGGGTATATGATACCAAGAGATAGATCTGACATATATGATATGCAGGATCTGAAAAGAAGTGAAGGCCTTTATGAAAGGACCAAGAAGGAACACTCATAAAGAATGGAGCAAGTGTTGCTTCCATGGATAGTAGTAACTTTAGTTTATTTCATCCCAAAGGGCACGTTATAGAGTTACGAACTACCCTTTCATTTTTCCATTAGAAACAATTTTTTTTTACATCTTGTAATGACAAGGATGTCTATCATTAAAATGCATGTTTAAATTTCAAAGATATGATATTTTATGGCAATGCCTTATTTATCTTATGGTATTTAGTATACAGGAGATAGAACAAGTATATTACCTGAAAGTTATTGATGACTCAAACAAAATTTAGCATTATCATCTAATGAAAATGAATGAGAAATTGATCTCTAGACTCCATATTGATAGAGAACTAGACTCTTTTGGTTAATGAACCACTAAGAGATATGCATGTCATGTTTGTTGTGCATAATGATAAATTCAATCTTCACTAAATGTAGTGGGGGAGTGACTACTCTTTTAGGAATAATACATATTGATGTATTTACATGCCTATTAGAATAAGTGCTAATACTTCTTCAAAGTATTTAATGAAATACTAATATCAATATCTTGAAATGTTCAAGAAGATCATAAATTAAAAACAAACTTGGTAAAAGTGTTAATACTTTGATATGATCAAACTATGAGGTACTTAAACCAAATGTTTGAGGGCCTATGTGAGTAATTGTGATAATGTATCATAGAGAACTCATGATTAAGGAATAAATATGTCCAAATTAAGAAAGGAATCATACTCTAGAGAGTTATATTATGATCATCAACAAATATCTAATCTTCTACTAAAGAAAATACCTAACACCAAATAAATGTTCCATTCGAAAGGTTAAAAGACACCATATGAGATATGGTATTGGAAATGTTCCAATATGTCTTTTAGTGATTAGAGTTGAATGATCATATAAGAAAATTAGTTTCTAAGTAAAGAGCTTCATTCACAAATCACATAATGTTAGTTGAATAATACTCTCATCCAAATAACAAAGTGTTTGTTATAAGGACAACTATATTAAAAAAGAATCAGTGGGGGAGAAGTAGAATTTTAAAGTTTTGTGGTCAATAGGATAACATTAAACCTAAAAGGTACAAAAGGAGATTGAGAATCACAAGTGTTGTTGAATCTGAAATTCAGGATGAACAGATACACCTCATATATCTAATAGAATACACCTTGAGCTTGGTGGATAGTATTATCCTACAAACTCATGAAGGTGATATATTGGTCATATGATGCGCCAATGATCTAGATGATGTTGAGGAACCAGATTTTGAGTTATGGCATAAAGCCATAAGATCCAAAATGACTTCAGTGTGAACCAAGTAAGCTATGACCTTTATGGTAGAGCTTATAGGGATAAAACCCATAAGTACAATTGGGTTTTAAGAGATAAGACTGACATGTATGACATTTGAAAGAGAAGATTGGTTGTGATGAATTCAAGTAAGTTCAAGATGTTGAACCCAATGATTTTATTAAATCAACTATTGTGGTTATAGGCCATAAGGATCATGCTTAACATGAAACTTGAAGACTATGGGATTTGGCATATGGATATTAAAACAATATTCCTTGAAGGAATAACATAAGGACGTGTACATGACACAACCTAAAGGGTTTTATAAATCCATTGATGCAAATAAAGTCTATAAGTTACAAGGGATTAATCAATATGATTGATTAATTACAAGTACCTCAGAAATGGATTCTTTACTCTGGAAATAAAGTCAAATTGTTTGACTGATATATCAAAATAAAGATGGACTCTGTTATTATAAAATATTAGTGGGAGCATATTCATATGCCACATAGTGATGAGGAATATAATGTTCTTATATTGTGAATATTGAAACTGGTGTGGAAATACCTTCTTTATGGAATAAAGAGGAATGCCCTATGTGATAGGAATAGAGATCTAGAGATTGTTCTCAAAAGCCTCTTAAAGAGAAAGCACATACGTTGGTAATCTATGTTGAAGGGTTCAACATGTAAATATTAAGTGGGAGAAAACTTGTCCATATAATATGAAGTTAGTCTCTCAAGAGCTAGGTCTCAAATTCTTGTGAAGAATAGGAACACATAGATAGACACCATATGCATTTGCAATTGGATCTATCATGTATGCACTCATCCCATTCTCTTGTATGTATCATACATGATAAGAAAATATGTATACCTCAACTTGTATGTATAGGAAATGACAAGATGACATACTCATCCAGTTATCTCGTATTACTGGACATGACGAGTGGAATTCTATCTACTTTCAGTAAAAGTCCTTGAAAATACCATAAAGAACATCCTTAAGTATTTGTGAAACACTGAAAGGATTAGTTCCATGGTTATGGTAACAAGGAAGAGTTGAGTGTAAATGAGTTACACTGATGCAAGTTTTCGAAATGATAGAAAAATGGTCAAAAAATATAAAGGTTATATTCAATATAAAAGTGAATAAGTGTTGTTAAATGGAAATATTCTAATTAAAAGATATTGAAAAGGAAAGTCGAGTATACAAGAGTTATGAGCACCTAAGGACACTATATGGATCTAGAAGTTCATAGGATAAACTTATATATATTCCAACCATTTATGACAAAGTAGATATACTAAGTAAAACAATGGAGCTAATTTTAAGGCATGGAATATCAGATAGCATATTTACGACACCTCCATCTCATATGAAATGTCATATAGCGAAGAGATGTGAAACATGCAATATACCAACTAAAGCAAAGTGTTGCTAACTCACTGGAGTAGCACTAGAGAAGCAGAAATATGTTGGACATGTTCAGAGATCATGAAGAATATGATTCTAAGGTGATTATCTCTTATTGAAAGAGGGAGTATGCTGGTATGTATTCCCTGAGAGCCAAACATATGGTGATTGGATTGTCATATATTTGATTTGATAAACATCAAAAAGGCAAGCTTCCAATTCTTTCTAGTTCAATCAATTATGAGATAATGATGAATCAGAATGAATGTCTAAAGAATGACATTATACTCAATGACATATGTCTTCAAGTACGTGACTTGAATAATGAAATCATATGTATGATAAGAGTATGTTCATTATTGTTGTGTCCCTAGTTGGATGTCATTGTTGAAGGATGATAGACAAAAATGACACATCAAGACTAGAGTGTGTGTTGGTTGATGACAAAGTCTCATTAGACATGATATATGATATCAAACCAAGAGCATAGATACTTGTTAGAGAATAGTGTATCAGACAAACTCACTCTTAGAGTGACACATGGAACCATGACATGGTAGTCAGAATAATCTCTAACAGTGATGGTGGTGACTGTGATTCTTAGACCTAAAATCACAGCACTCAACATATGTCGTTGGGTACACATTGACATCATCAAACCCAATCCTAAAACATTGGTTGTTGTAAAGGTGATAATTGGGTGACTTTGACACATGGGGATTTTGACTGTGAGTGATAGATATGGGATTTGTCCTGAGGGATCATGACGTCTAGGCTACTTGATAATCGAGACTGATAAAACATGTGCATGCACATGTGAATCGATATATGATATTGAGTTCACATATATCTCCTACAGTCTGCTTTGGATCAATAAACATGGATGAACGTAGATGGGATGATAGTTCCATGCCTCAAGTTCATTTAGGATATCAGTGACAAAGGAATTATACATTCACTATAATACCAATCACAGATTATAGGTTGAAAGTTGTTCTCCAACTTTCCTTTTCACTTGGGTAGCACTAACATTTCACTAGGCACCAATCTTTACTTGTGATGTCATAAGCTAGTTATTGACATTCACTTCCAATGTGAAATGGGACCTATACGGTCACACACATAGGATTTAACATGGAAGAAGATTTTATCCATGAATGTTGTTTAGATTGAATATTGAAGTGTTCAAGTACTCAATTAAACATTCACTCAATAGACTTGAATCAAAATCATCAAGTTCAAGTGTTGAACCAACTGATTAGAGTGTCTGATGGATTGAGAACTGAATTGATTGGGTCCTGTACAACCTAGATCACCAATTGACCAGTTAACTTCATTGACCCAATCAGTTTGACTGGACCAACTGAGTACGTGATTGGTTTCTCGGTTCAGGAGAATAGTTTCCCATTTCACAAATCCCATTCAATTGGGACAAGAATTAATCTTCGTATTAATTTGAGGCGAAATAGGAAAGTTAATCAGAGGAGAGTATGGATAGTGAACCAACCAATTAGCTAGGTGAACTGATCAGCTCCCCAAGCTAGACGACTGATTTAGTTGTGAACCGATCGATTCTCCTACCATAGTGAGAACAATTCATGGAGAATTCAGACCCTTCAACTCCCACACAAACTGGGAACCCTGAAAATACCCTCTACTATAAATAAAGGGGTACATGGGGCTTCTCCAGACACAACACACAATAGAAAACATCTTAGAACAAATTATGAGAAATAGTTACTCTGCAAAGTTGTTGTCCTCTCTGGTTCCGGTAACTGAGAGAGCCCAAACAAGTTCTACCTATCCAGGGAGGAACAATGAGGGAAAGACAAATGTAGATAAGCCGACTAGTTGTGGGAAAGTGTGTCACTAACTAGTACATTGAAAGAAGGGGATGACTACTTCTAGTCTTGTCCATCAGGATGAATAGAGTTCCTGGTGGTTTGTGTAGACTATCTATAGGGGCAGGAGACTTCTGCCGCTCAGGAGGACGACAGCTAGCCACAGTTCGGGTCACACCAGGACCTACATAGATGTCATCAAATATAGGTGGTTGAAGACCGCACTAGCTATGTGGTATAGTCATTGAGCAAGCCTCAGGACCAGGTATAACTCGCTAAAACCATCCTTCCCATTACATAGATATTGATGTGATCAATTAGTTATGGGATTATGGCGAGTAAATTTTTATGTTTCCGCTGCCTACTCTGATGCCATAAAAGCCCAGCACCACACACATTACAATTGATAATAATACATGGATGTGCTTACATAATTAGAAATTATCAGAATTGGGCTTAAAGTATTGAAGTACATAATAATTGAATGCTTTCATATTTTAATTAACCATAGTTGCATTTATTAGTATATTATTAGATAAAACATTGTTAAATTGATTAATTTAATAAATAAACATCATTTTTAATAAAAATAATAATCTTTACCTTGAAATGTGTTGTCTACTTAATTGTAGTTATAATGTTAATCTTTATCTCAAGTTTATAGATGTTACTCTTTTACCAACTTCACTATACATCCAGAATGACCATAATAGCCCTTGTGTAATCAATATTTTATTTTTTTACAATACCAATGCAATATCTTATATAAGCTATATAATGTCTAATATACCCTCTTCTTGATTGTTGTGGCAAAACCATTGGTAGATAACTCAAAATTTAGGAAATTACTCATTTTATAGCCTTTTTATACATCATGAATCAAAAAGTATTAAAGTCATGGAAATTTCTTATGAATAATTTATTGTGGGATGAATATCAAGGAAATAATAAAATTTTCTCCCCGTTTAAATTTCTAAAATCACAAAAAAATTCCCTGAACTACCTCACATTTTTCATATGATCCCTACTTACTCCCTCACCTCACTCATACACAGTCCAAGCACTATACTCATATCTAGGTAGCAACCCCACCCCCACGACCAATCAGGCTACTATGTAGGATGACTTTAGTGATGTCAGGGGAGGCTTAAATCATATAACACCTTCTACCAGATCATCTAGAAGACAAGAATAACAATCATTATGGTCAATATTATTGAATCTATGATGGGCTCTTGAGGGCGTGAATAGAGATAAAATCAATTAAACAAAATTCATTACACCTTCAAGTTATATGTTATGGCAATATTGCAAATATAAAATTAGAGTGAAACCAAACAAGCATAACAACAGAGAGAGATTGAGCAAGAACCAAATAACACAAGTATTTATATTGGTTTCAAACTCAAAACTAGGTTATGTACATCCAATCCCTAGAGAGGTCAACCTCTAGGATTTTGTAAACTTTTTTTTCACTCTATATTTTACCTGATATGAGTTACAACAATAAGTTGTCCCTATTCAAAGGTCAAGGGTACCAAGATTCCCTTTTTAGGCCAAGGGAGACAACAACCTTCCAAAGAACTTACCTATCCATGACCAAGAGTCTTTTACCTTACCAAGCATTTACCTACTTTTGCAACGAGTCTTCGGCCTTCTCTAAGGACTTACCCACTCATACAACAAGTCTTCCACTTTCAAGGACTTACCCACTCTTACAAAAAGTCTTCCACTTTCAAGGACTTGCCCACTCTTGACTTGGATCTTCTGCCTTTGACTTCACCTTCCCCAAGGGACTCCTTCCCTTTATCTTCGTTACCTCTCTTATCCAAGACAAAGAATCTTCATCTTCATTGTTGAATGAGAGATTGGGAGGTAGAGGAAGTGAGAGCCTCACAAGATATACATGTAGGACTAGCTCTCTTACAAATCTCCTACTCGCTCCAATGGATGTAGCAAGTGATTAAGCTTAAGAGTGGAAGGAGGCTCTTGGAGGCACTCAACTATAATATAGGGACCGTTTTAGTGCTTAACTAACCATAGGATGAAGCGCAATGGTCCTATTTATAGTTTAGGATGCCTCTTAGTCATTAGAAACACTTTAGGTCGAACTCTAGCGATTTGGGGTGCTGCAACATATATATTTTTGAGTTTTGCAACACTCCAACAGTTAGAAACACTTTTCTGTACAGTGTTGTCAGTCGAGTTTCAACAAAGGTAGTTCGACCAATTAATCTATATAACAAAACATATTTAAGTTGTCGATCAAGTTTCTCCTTAATGAAACTCAACAGATGACTAAGACTATATCTCAAGTGCAGGGTGTCAACTGAGTTTGTCCTGGAATAAACTTGAGTGAACCCAATAGTTATCAAGACCAACACAGTTTGTCGGCCGACAAAAGCCCCTTATGATTGATTTTGCTAATTTCCATAAAAGTGCTTTAAAAATCAATTTAAGTGCTTTTATTATATTTTCCCTACTTAATTACAAGTCATACAATTATTACAAGTGATTTACAATAGAATTCTATTAGAGATACATCATATTTCAGAAAAGTGCACTTGCATTGATTTTGACTTACTTTTCTCCAAATTGTTATGCGCAAGTTTAGGCATTTGGAGTGTGTCTATTCAATTTGAAATCACTCATGCATTAGACACAAATAAGTGGAATGGTTTTGTCACCAATAAGGTATTAGTCAATTCACACCTTGAGTCAACATTCACCCATTTTTGAAGATGACAAACCATTCCATATATTTATTGTAAGCTTTTTAAATAAAGTAAATAAAATCATACCTTTGAAGAAACCTATGGGTTTCAATGAATTGAGTGTTGATATGTACTCCCATAGATCCAGTCATATAATGATTGTAAAGGCACACGTTGTCAATTATTTGAATAATAATAAAGGCAACTTCCATCTATATGTTTAATCTATTTTAAGATAATGATATAACATGTTAGATGTATAAAGGATGACAATACTCAATGACGTATGTCTTCAAGTATGTGACTTGAACACTAAGATCGTATAGATGCTAAGAATGTGTACATTCTTGGTTTTGTCCCTAGTCATTTATTATTGTGGAAACATCCATAGACATCAATAATACATAAGACTAGAGTGTGTGTTGGTTGATGATAGAATCTCATCAATCATGATATGTGATCCCAAACCAAGAACTTAGATACATGTTAGAGAACATTGTATCTACAGATCCACCATAAGAGTGATGTATTGAAATCATACATGGTTAGTCATGATCATCTCTTATAGTGTAGGTGGTGATTGTGGTTCTTAGACTTGAAGTCACTACACTCATCACATGTTGTCCCCTGTACTTTGGCATCATCTAACATAGTCTTGAAACATGGGTTACCATATGGGTGATGATTTGGTACATTGTGACACATGGGGATGACTTTGAGTGATGAAGATGGGATTTGTCCCTCCTAAAGAGAGTATGATATCCTTGGCCACTTGATAAGTGACACTAAGAAATGCATGTCCATGCACATGTGAGTCAACATATGATAACAAGCTTACATATATCTCAAAACGTTTGCTCTAATTCAAGAAACATGGATTGAACATTTGTATAGGATGACAAGTCCATGCCTCAAGTTCAATCTAGATATCAGTAGAAAAGGAACTATACAAAAACTATAACACCAGTTACGTATTGTAGGTTGAAGTTGTTTACTTGGGTAGCACTGATGTGTTACTAGATTTCGCTCATTGCTTGTGAAGTTATAAGTTAATTATGGACATTCACTGCAAATGTAAAGTGGAACCTGCAAGGTCACACACATAGGATACACCTTGAAGAGGAGATTGTCCATGAATGATGTTTAGATTGATTACTAAATGTGTTTAGGTACTCAATCAAACATTCAATTAACTAACTTGACTCAAAATCACCAAGTTCAACTATTGAACTAGATGATTGGAGTGTCAAGCTAATTAACAATTGAACTGGCTGATTTTGGACAACTTGAACCACCAACCGATCGCCCCATGGTCATTGAGACGACTGATTCACTGATTGAAATGACCTTCTCATGTGGACCAAACAAAGAGTTGGTGACTTTCCCATTTTGTGATAAAAGTTGCATGTTTCACTTATTCAATTTGATTGGAACAAGGATTAGTCTTTGCATTAATTGGAAACGAATTTGGCAAGTCAATTGCAACCAATATTTGCTTGTGAACTGCCAAGCTCATTTTGTGAGTCGACCGGCTAACCTACCACAGTACATGAAAATTCATGGAAATTTCGGATCCTTCTACTCCCAATCATATTGGGGACCCAGACCCTAACCCCTCTAATAAATAGAGTGGTATGGGTGGCTTCTCAGAACACACAACTTAGAAATTTAGTTGCTCTGACAGTTGTTGTCCTCTCTAGTTCTGGTAACCAAGAGAGTCTGAGCAAGTTCTACCTGACTAGGGAGGAACAACAATGAAAGAAAATTGTAGAAAAACAACTAGTTTTGGTAGAGCAAGTTGGTGATAGTACACCAATAGGAGGGTCATTTCCTTCCTAGTTTTTCTACATGAACAATAGGAGTTCCTGGTGGTCAGTGTGGACTACTTCAGAGGAAGGAGATTGCTATCGCTCAGGAGAACATGTCAGCTGTAGTCCGTGGTAGAAGACCAGGAGCTACACAAACACCGTCCAAGGCAAGGTGTTGAAGATTGCACTTTCTACAAGGTATTGTCATTGGGAAAGCCCTACGACAAGGTATATATAACCAAATCATCTTTCCTATTGCATAATCCTTTATGCAATCTACTGGTTATGGGTTTATGACTGTATAAATTTTTGTTTCCACTGCCTTTACCGTTCCATAAAACCCAATAGTGGTATCAGAGCCACGTCAACATACTATGCCTTGGGATTAATTGAAATAATTGATTTTGGTTTGTCATCATTTAATTATTCCATGTGATGCGAATATTTAATTGGATAATGTGCATATCCAATTAAACACCACGATCCCAAATAATATACATATATGATATGGTATATGTGAAATTGGTATGTGTTGCCCTAAAATAGTTTTGATGGTGGATGTGTGGAATGGTTATGTCCTATGAACCACTATGTATGTGCTTGGTTGGTTGTGGTTGTTTGCATCTCGATCTGTGAACCGAGCCTCTACCTTCTATTCTAAATGTAACTTAAGATAACTCAAGATTATGTTCTACCTTTGTTCCCCTCAAATCTAACTTGGGTTTTCCCAAAGATTATTTAAAAGTAGGATAGTTTTTATTTCTGATTACGACAAAGAAAGATGGACGCCCAAACAACCGACCAGGATGGACAATTTGAGTGGCTGACAGACCGAGACAACCAGTTGGCGATGCGAGATGAGCAACTGGTGGACCGACGAGGAGCCCAAATGACCAAATAATTCAATCATCTAGAGGAGCCAGATGACCGGTTGGAAGCAAGTCGATCGGTCATAGGATGAGCTAATCAACCTAGAATGGTTCAAGCACAGATATTAACAAAAATAGGTTGCTGCATATGATGTAGACCTAAATGGGTGTAATTTCTTGTGGCTCATGGAATTATAATAGGATGGCCATAATCATCACTTTTATCACTTCAAATGTTTTCTTGTGAGATATAGTATGTATATGATATGTACTATATGTGTGGTGATTAATACAAACCCTCAATATAATATTAAGTCTAAGATGCTTTTCATAAGAACCACACATGAAAAGCTTGATCGACTAAGTGTGGTCATATCAAGGATGGTGTGTTTTCTATCTCATGGAAGTTTGATGGTAGTTGTCTGGGCCCAGGGTGCACTTCTATCATGTTAGCTTTTGGGTCAGGCTTAACTAAGTGGTCTCAACGAGATTAAACACTTAGAGGCATGCATATGACTATGGAAAAGGGTTGTGCATATCATCTATCAAAGAATTACATATGATGCAATTGGTAAATGTTACCTACCTTAATAATTGATTATGGACACTAGCGTAGGTTGGGTAAGAATTCTATTGTTTTGGATCTTGGCTCACTAGAAGGTTGTACATTGCAATCTTATGAATTGATGGTGAGGGCTATCAATTTGAACAAAATAGTGAGAGCAGTAACTAATTAAAGGCCTAATAAATAGAATTAATTTTATTCAAATAATTCAAATCAAAAGAGTTTTTACAAAACACAAATGTTTTCTCTTGTAGAATCAAATGGAAAAGAACATCGTTGAAATCAAACAGTTCAAATGAGATATATTTCCATAGCTGGTTATGGACCATGAGAAATGTTCTGCATGTTCCTAAGATACCTATTCTAGTGGAATACACTCTATGTTCTCCTATGTCTAAATTGAATGCTTACTTGAAGCATACCAATGATGCTATAGATATAAAGAATCCTAAGCTAGCATGTATGGACCATTAGTCACATGACAAGAAAGAAATGGATAATGTCTCTAAGGCGTTGTTTGAGTGCAAAATGATAGAGGGAGATCCACTTAGTCCCCATGTGCTCAATATGATTGGGCACATGGAAAGTCTATAGAAATTGGGATTTCCTTTGGGTCAAGAGTTGGCCATGGATATGATTTTGGAATCTTTGCCTAAATAATATAGCATGCTTATCAAGTACTATCACTTGTATAACGTAGCTAAAATGTTGTCAGAGTTTCTTGACATCTTGGTAAATTTTGAAGCACCAATGAAGAAGGATAGTTCTGTAATGATGCTTAGTGGAATGGAATCCAAGTACATAGGCAAGGCAAAGAAGTGTTCTCAGGCTAAGTTGAAGTCCAAATCATATACACTCAAAATATGGAGAAGGTTAAGGAAACCAAGGAAGATGAAGCAAGGGATAAAGATCGGTACTTTTGGTGTATACATAACTGAGCTAAACTTTACTACTTTGTTATCATGGATACTTTATACCATATGTAGATCACACATTTGTTCAAATGTGAAGGATCTGAAAAGAAGTAGGCATTTAGCAAAAGACGAGGTT
The DNA here is from genome assembly GCA_963693085.1 of Alisma plantago-aquatica. Lineage (NCBI taxonomy): Eukaryota > Viridiplantae > Streptophyta > Magnoliopsida > Alismatales > Alismataceae > Alisma > Alisma plantago-aquatica. The sequence continues at coordinate 564,808,199 of OY856410.1, read as the reverse complement.
GAACTACATGTTGCTAATGGAGCAAGAGTTTTTTCCAGTGCAATAGAAACCTATGAGTTATCTCTACTGAGTGGGTTGATAATAGAATTAGAGAACGTCTATTATGTACCTATCATTAATCAGAATATCATTTTAGTATCTTGTTTGGACATGAATGGATTTCAATTTCTTATTATGAATGGAAAATGTTCCATTTTTAAAGATGGGACCTACTATCGAAGTGCCCCTATGTCTTATGGTCTATAGTTGATAGATCAACAGACAAGTGTGTATAACATAAACACCAAAAGACAAAGACTCAATGACTTAAAAAAACATATCTTTGGCATTGTCATCTAGGGCACATAAATGAGAATCACATATCTAGACTCCATAAAGATGGCTATTTAGACTCTTTTGATTTTGAATCAATGGATACATGTGAATCTTGTTTGTTGGGCAACATGAACATGACTCCCTTTTTAAGAAAAGGAGAGAGGGATAGTGAACTATTAGGACACATACATACAGATGTATGGGCCCCTTTTAGAACAAGTGCTAGAGGTGGGTATCAGTACCTCATTACCTTCACTGATGACTTTAATAGCTATGGTTATGTTTACTAGATGAAACATAATTTAGAAACCCTTAAAAGGTTCAAGGATTTCATGAATGAAGTATAAAAGCAACTTGGAAAGAGTATTAAGGTACTTCGATTCGATCGAGATGGAGAATACTTAAGCCAAGAGTTTGAGGACCTTTTGAGAGCTAGTTGTATCGTATCGTAATGGATTCCACCTAGTACAACACAACACAATGGTGTGTCAGAAAGAAGGAATGCACATTATTCGATTTGGTGCAATCTATGATGAATTTTCCAATCTTCCAACTATTTTCTGGGGTTATGCTCTTGAAACTGTCGTGTATACACTTAACTGTGTACCATCTAAATCACTTCAAAAGACACATAAGCTTCACAGCCCCAAATCTTCACAAAACACACATCAGGACACTTCCCATACCATATCTCATATGGTGTCTTTTGAACTGATTTAGATGGTACATGGTCAAGTGTATACATGACATATTGTAAGCTATAAATGTCAATCTATGGATTGAAGCAAGCATCTCGGAGCTAGAATCTTTTATTTGACAAAGCTGTCAAAGAGTTTGGATTTAGTTAAAATAAAGATGATCCTTGTGTGTACAAGAAAGTTAGTGGGAGCATGACTATATTCCTCATATTGTATGTGGATGACATACTATTGATGGGAAATGACATCCCTACTTTACAAAAGGTAAAGACATGGTTGGGAAATTCACTCTCAATGAATGACTTGGGAAAATCATCCTACATCTTAGGAATCAAGATCTATAGAGATAGATCCAGAAGGCTTCTTGGATTAAGTCAAAGAATATACATTTATAAAGTGTTGAAGAGGTTCAACATGGACAACTCAAAGAGAGGGAACCTGCCCATGCTACATGGAGTTTTTGTCTCTATATCTCAGTGTCCCAAATCTTGTGTGAAAAAAGGGAAAATATGAATGGGATTCCATATGCATCTGCAGCTGGATCCATCATGTATGCAATGTTGTGCACCCATCCTAATGTCTTGTATGCAGTCAACATGACGAGCAGATACCGGTCAGATCTAGGTGATGCTTAGTGGACAGTTGTGAAGAACATCCTCAAGTACTTGAGAATAACTAAGAATCAGTTCCTCATCTAAGGCGGTGAGGAAGATTTGGTGGTCAAGTGTTACATAGATGCAAGCTTCCAAACCAATAAAGATGATTAAAATTGCAATCCAAATTTGTTTTTTGCCTCAACAATGGAGTTGTGAGCTGGAAGAGTTCCTAGAAAAAGATAGTTGTAGATTCTATGACAGAGGTTGAGTATATTGCTGCATCAAGTACAACAAAAGAGGTTGTGTGGATCAAGAAGTTCATTTCTAAACTTGGAGTGGTTCTCAGCATTAGGGATGCAATTGAGCTTTATTGTGACAACAATGAAGCTATTGCACAACCTATAGAATCCAGACCACATCAGTGGTTCAATCATATATAGATGGACTTTCATCTCATAGGAGATATCGTGAAGCGAGGAGATGTGAAGATTTGTAGAGTACCAACCGAAGACACTTGACAAAGGCACTTTTGCCAAAGATGCATGATGGTCATGCTAGATCATAAGTATTGAGAATAATGGATGATTGGCTCTAAGAGAAAGTGGGAGTCTGTTGGTATGTATGCCCATAAAGCTAGTCATATGATGATTGTAATGGCATACTTTGTAAATGATTTGAATAATAATAAAGGCAGTTTCCATCTATATGTTTAATCTATTTTAAGATAGATATAAGATGTTCGATCTCTAAAGGATGACAATACTCATTGATGTATGTCTTCAAGTATGTTACTTGAACAATGAGATCATATGAATGCTAAGAGTATGTACATTCTTGGTGTTTTCCCTAGTCAGTTATTATTGTGAAAATATCCATAGACACCAATAATATATAAGACTACAGTGTGTGTCGATTGATGACAAAATCTCATCAGTCATGATATGTGATATTAAACCAAGAACATAGATACATGTTAGAGAACAATGTATCAGATAGAACCACCATAAGAGTGATGCATGGAAACCATACTTGGTTAGTCAGGATCATTTCTTATAGTGTTGGTGGTGATTGTGGTTCATAGACCTGAAGTCACTTCACTCATCACATGTTGTCCTGTGTACTTTAACATCATCTAACGTAGGCTGGAAACTTGGGTTACCATAAGGATGATGATTGGGTGCACTATGTCACATGGGAATGATTGTGAGTGATGTAGATGGGATTTGTCCCTCGTAAAGGGAGTATGATATGCTTAGCCACTTGATAAGAGAGACTGAGAAATGCATGGTCATGCACATGTGGGTCAATATATGATAATGAGATTACATATATCTCAAACAGTCTTCTCTATTTCAAGAAACATGGATTGAATGTTTGTAGAGGATGAGAAGTCCATGCCTCAAATTCAATCTGGATATCAGCAATAAAGGAACTATAGAAACACTGTAACACTAGTTACTAATTGTAGGTTGAAGTTGTTCTCCAACTTTCAAATTACTTGTGTAGCAATGATGTGTTACTAGATGTCGCTCATTGCTTGTGATGTCATAAGTTAGTTATGAACATTCACTGCCAATGTAAATTGGAACCTATAGGGTCACAGACATATGATACACCTTGAAGAGTAGATTGTCCATGAATGATGTTTAGATTAATTACTAAATTTGTTTAGGAATTCAATTAACTAACTTGACCCAAAATCTCCAAGTTCAAGTGTTGAACAAACTGGTTAGAGTGTTAGGTTGATTGAGAATTGAATTGGCTGATTTCTACAAAACTTAGACCACCAACCAATCAGTTCGCTAGGTGAACTGATCGGCTCATGGTTAGTGAGACGATCGGTTCACTTAGTGAACTGACCAACTCAAGTGGACCAAACGAGGAGTTTGTGACTTTCTAGGTTTGTGAGAAAAGTTGCTCATTTCACTTATTCAATTTTATTGGAACAAGGATTAATATGTGCATTAATTGGATACGGATTTGGAAAATAAATTGCATTTAGGATTGGCTTGTGAACTCCCAGGCTCACTTAGTGAGATGACCGACTCATTATGCCAACCGATCGACTCACTTGTGAGTTGACCGGCTAACCTACCACAATACATGTAAATTCATGGAAATCCTGGATCCTTCTACTCCCGATCAGACTGAGAACCCATTCCCAAACCCCTCCAATAAATAGAGGGGTACTTGGGGCTTCTCATAAAACACAACTTAGAAAATCAGTTTCTCTGATAGTTGTTATCCTCTCTGGTTCTGGTAACCAAGACAGCCCAAGAAAGTTCTACCTGACTAGACAGGAACAACAAAGGAAAGACAACTGTAGGAAGGCAACTAGTTTTAGGAGAGCAAGTCGATGGTGGTACATAGAGATGTGGTTTGTCTCCTTCCTTCTTGTTCAACTAGAACAACATGAGTTCCTAGTGGTCCGTGTGGACTACGTCAAAGGTGGGAGATTTCTGCCGCTCACGAGAACACGTCAGCTGTAGTCCTTGGTAGAAGACCAGGAGCTGCACAGACACCGTCCAAGACAAGGTGTTGAACATCACACTTGCTATGAGGTATTGTCACTGGGAAAGCCCCAGGACTGGTTATATCTCACTAAACCATATGTCCTATTGCATAGTCCTTGATGTGATCTGCTAGTTATGGGTTTATGGCTACACAAATTTTTTTTGCTACCAGTACCATGCCATAAAACCCAACATTGATTACATATGCTCCCCCTCAATTTATGTTAATTGAGCTCGTATTACTCCCTCTCATTCTATGGTATTTCAATTGCAAGGTTAGATATCATAACATTTATAGAAGCCATGTATTCTACTCATATATGTATTCCCCCCTTCACATATAAGACATATCTTCTTCCCCTACATCATTTCAAAAGGAAAGGGGTTGAAGAGCTAAAACTAAACTTGTTAGACAAGGGAGAGTAGAAGAGCAGAATAGAGGGGCTTATCTGTAAGTAATGAAAAAGAAGAAAGGCATTTAAACAACCCTAAATGTAATTATAGTCATGATCAAGACAAGACTATGCAATCAACTAACACAAGCTTGCAGACATGCAAATCAAGGAGCAAGCTAGAGTATGTATGAAACATGACACAAGCATATAATAGAGATGGATACCGATATGAGCAAAACTAAAACTACATGTGGATGGACTACAAGTATGTGTTATCTCAAGTTAGGACTTCTAGTAGAATCTAGGTCATAGAAAAGAATACACAAGTTAAGGAATTATATGAGTAAATGCAGAGAAATATCCATACAAAAGAATGAGCAAGTCAATAAGCATTAATGGATAGTACCTACTAGAAAAATGTGCATCATTACCGAAAAATGATTACCACTAAGAAACTATGGTTGTATAAAAACAAGAAATACAACTGGATAGATGTAGTAGGGTAGGACACAATGGAAGAAAATTTATCACAACCATAAGTTCCAAAGAGATTATCATCAGAAAATGCATAACAACTCCATACAAGTACTTGCAAGATACAATGATACCAATAGAAACTAAGAAAGATAGAGTTGAATGCAAGATAGTCAATTTAAAGCATGAAAATATGCATATAATGAAAAGGTATCTAGTTGAGATGGAAATTCCCATCCAATAAGCTATTTGTTTATTCGATGCACAATGTTTTCAATCAAGTTTTTGGGTTGAACTTTCAAGAAAAAAACAATTTCTAACATGACCCCATGGTGCTTGTTTGTCAAATTTCATTTGGAAAAACTCAGCCAACAACAGTTGTTGTTGAAAGGCCCATATATTTCATAAAAATATATCTATAGGCTTGATAAAAAAGACAATATCCAAACATGTGAAAGCAAGTTAGTAATGCACTAAGCAAGCATTAGATGTATTTTTTGAGCAAAAAGTGATGAGAATAGAAATATACAAAATTTAACTCAAAAAACACATGTAAAGTGCATACCAATGTTGGAAAAACACAAGAAATGTTTGGTTATGAGCAAGAATATCTTTACCTCTATTCTTACCATTTCTTTTCCACTTGTTATCAACCCATACACATCTCACCTTTCTTCTTTTACTTGGATTGAGAAACCAATTTGCAAATCAATAGCTCATATCAATCCATTAGCAAGTGACCTACAAGAAGAAACATGAAATGATTCCCAAGAAAGTTTTTGGGTCCAAGGGGGTTAGCTTAGCTACCTAAGTCCTGTTTCTCATGGGGGACTTCCTAAAAGTGAAATATGGGGAATACTGACCAAATTAATTGCAATGATTATATAAGCCCATATCTTTGGAACAAGAAGATTCTATTGAAAATCTAATTCCTTTGTCTTTGTTTTACCTTTAGATACTATGAAGTCCAATACCGTATCTACCTATTTGTTCAAAAATATGGTCTAGGATTTGATTAAGATTCTTTTTATCATCTAAGAATCTTTGCATAGAGGATCTCAAACTATAGTTATCATGCATAAGAGAAGTAATAGTAGAATATAAATAATTAATATCATCTCTAGCATGCAAAAGATCACTTTCTAAGAAAATAGATTTAGTCATATAAGAATCTTTATCTATATGTAGAGCAACAATATCATTCTCTCTACTAGTAGAACTATATCATGATTCAACGACATTGATTTTACCAAGGAATCGTTTTCTTTGCCAAACATAGTAATCTTACATAGATAAACACTATTTTTAGATTTTGTTTGTTGGTTGTGTGTGCAAGTTTAAAATTTGTAAACTCAACCACTACCCCTCAAGTATATGGGTGTGTGTAGTATTATTGAGGTTTTCCAAGGAGAAAGGTATTGTTAGGTGCAAGAGTATTGAAGTTCAATAATCTAGATCTTTTTAACAAGAGATGCTTTATGTTGAGTAAGAAATTAAAAATAAATTAACTTTATTTAAGAATCGACGCCTATAGTCCCCTTGCTATCGCATTTTTGGTGGCGGGAAGGGTTATGGCATCAGTTGCTAATTAATAACTGACGTCTTTAATCAGGTTATAGTGTCAATTTTAAAGAATTGACGCCTATAATCCACGTGCTGGTGCGTTTTTGGTGGCGGGAAGGTTTATGGCATCGGTTGGGGGACCGACGCTGAAGGCGTCGACTTTTAGTGGCGCCCACTTGGGTGTCGCTTGGAACCCGACACCTTTGGCCTTAAATAACCGATGCCAAGGGCAATTTCTGTAGTAGTGTTTGGACCCATATCTAAATACTTGTTACAATATATGAGAATGGAATGATGGAGTTTTTGTAAATTTTCTAGAGTTTATTTACATTGTTAGAATTGGTTTTAATTATCCCTCTTTTTTACGATGTGATTAATTAGTAGTTGATCGTGTTTTGTGCTTTGAGTAATCTCATTTAGCGTGATGAGGTGTCACACAACTGGAGCTTTGTGTCGTAGATCTTGCAAGTGTTCTGAGGAGAGTAGAGAAAATGTGAATTGAAAATGAGAATTCACTCTCCTTATATAGGGCTCGGGGCACCCAGCCGTCCCAAGTCAGTAGTACTAACAAGGAGTCAGTAGTACCGAGATTCTGAGCAAAATCTGAAACTCGATGATATTGACGGCTGACATTGCATGATGTTTGAAGTGCGAATCGCCATGGAGTCAGTAGTACCAACACAACTAGGTAGTACATATTTGTGGCATGAATCGTAGTACCAACTGCTTGATGTGAACCATCTGGTTCGTCACTTTCTTTTCCTACATTTCTCAAAGATTTTGAATGTCGGTACTACTGAGTGCAGTCGGTAGTACCAAGTTGTAGAGATTTCTTGATTGTTTTGAGAAAGCATCTTGGTGCACCAAACCTGGGACATTCCAGAAGTTGGTTTTACCGAAGGTGAAGTCAGTAGTTCCGAGTCCTCATCAGTTCAATGTTTGACAATCTTTAGAGACTCGATAGTACTGATTGCTGTCTCGGTAGTACCGAGATTGTTGATCCCATTCCCTTTGGTGTCTGGCCTCTTTTCGGTAGTACCAAGTGGGAAATCGATAGTACTGAGACTTTCTGTTCTTTATGGCCAATCTGTCTGAACCTAAATCGGTAGTACCAAGTATATACTCGATAGTAACAACTCTGCCAACCTGCACACACACAAAACCTATCAAGGCACCTTTTTAACATAAAAAATGAAACTAAAACATGAAAACAAAAATGCAATCGAATGAAAGTAAAGTAAAGGTTGGGTTTCCTCCCAACAAGCGCCCTTGGTTAACATCTTAGGCTCGACAAAAGAGAAACCTCAAAGCCTCTAGTCAAGCTCTAAGAGCTTGACTTCCTCTACACCTCTCTCAATGCCACCCCCATAATAGTTCTTCTATCTTTGGCCATTTACAAGGAGTGACACTGCTCTATCTCCTATTTTCACAGCACCATGGGGAAAGACCTCCAAAACTTCATAGGGTCCACTCCGTCTAGACCTCAACTTATTGGGACGTAACTTAAGTCTAGAATTGAACAGTAAAACCTTTTGCCCTGGAGAGAACACCCTATGTACAATGTTCTTATTGTGTATCCTCTTCGTCCTTTACTTGTAGAGCTTGGCATTTTCATAAGCATCTAATCTCAGTTCATCAAGCTCATTCAACTCTAGTACCCTTATATTTCAAACTTCATCCATGTTGTAATTCAATCTTTTTAAGGCCCACTGAGCTTTATGTTCTAGTTCTACAAGTAAGTGACAAGAACACCCATAAACCAACCTAAAAGGCATAGTTCCTATAGGTTATTTGTAGGTTGTTCTATATGCCCATAAAGTGTCATTCAAAAGCAAGCTCCAATTCTTCCTATTAGTTGAGAGTGTCCTTTCTAAAATTTGTTTCACTTCTCTATTGGACACATCCGCTTGCCCTTGGGTCTGTGGGTGATAAAGTGTACCCACTCGATGCATAACCCCATATTTGCTCAACAAGGTTGCAAACTTCCTATTTGTGAAATGGGTTGCCCCGTCACTAATGATCACTCGGGGAACACCAAACCTACAGAAAATTTTATCCTTCACAAATTGAAAAACAACATGTGCGTCACTGTGTACGGGTTGAAATTGCTTCCACCCATTTTAACAAATAATCAACTGCAAGAAAGATATAAAGATTGGAATTTGAAGACACAAATGGGCCCATGAAATCAATGCCCCATAGATCAAAAAATCAACCTCTTGAAAAACATTCAAAGGCATCTCATGTCTTTTAGAATTGTTACTTGTACGTTGACATGCATCACAACAATGAACAAAGTTATATGCATTCTTATACAACATTGGCCAATAAAAACCACTTTCAAGAACCTTGGCAACAGTCCTTAAGCTAGCATGATGTCCTCCTATGGGAAGTGAGTGACAATGTCTCAATATGATCTCATACTCGCTCTCTGGCACACATTTCCTTAAGATACCATCCCTACATTATCTCAACAAAATCGGGTCATCCCACACATAATACCTTAAGGAATAGAAGAATTTCTTGTTCTCCTAATAACCCCAATCCTCTGAAAGAATACAGCATGCCAGGTAATACACAATCTTAGCAAGCCATGGGTCAGCTATCTTGAGAGCAAATAGTTGCTCATCAGGAAATTGTTCCATAATAGGGATGTCCACATCCATCTCATCCACTCTCTATAACTTAGAGAGATGGTCTGCCATGACATTCTCCATCCCTGCCTTATCCTTAATTTCTATATCAAACTCTTGTAAAAGAAGGATCCACCTAATTAATCTAGGGTTAGTGTCTTTCTTTTATAAAAGATACTTACTGGCAGCATGGTCAGTCCAAACAATGACCTTTGCCCCCACCAAATATTGTCAAAAATTTTCAAAAGCAAAAATGACAGCCAATAATTTTTTTAGTGGTGGTGTAATTTAATTGGGCTTCATTTAAAGACTTAGATGTATAATAAATAATAGTAGGAACCTTGTCTTGGCGTTGGCCCAAGAGAGCACATACTACATGATCTAATGCGTCACACATCAGCTCGAAGGGTTTGCTCCAGTCCGGAGCCTAAATAATGGGAGTTGATATTAATTTCTCTTTAAGAACCTCAAAAGCTCGAATGCATTTATCATCAAAACAAAATGCAACATCCTTTACTAGAAATTCAGATAGGTGTTTTACAATTTTTGAAAAATCTTTAATATATCTCCGATAAAATCCAGCGTGTCCTAAGAAAATCCTAACTCCCTTCACCGCAGTTGGTGGAGGTAGTTTGGAGATGATGTCTATCTTTGCCGGATCCACCTCCAATCCCCTATTGGACACCTTGTGTCCTAAAACAACTCCTTCACTCACCATCATATGGCATTTTTTCCAATTTAAAATCAAGTGATTATAAAGGCAATCATTGAAAGATTCCCCATAAACTAAAAAATCATCCATAAAAACCTCTAAACACCTTTCAAACGTGTTGGAGAAAATCACAAGCATACAACGTTGAAAAGTTGTGGGCCCATTACACAACCCGAACAACATTCGACGATAAACAAAAGTGCCATATGGGTAGGTGAAGGTAGTCTTCTCCTAATTCATCAACTCAATAGAAATTTGGTTATATCCAAAATAAGCTTGAGAAAACAAAAGTGTGAATGACCAACCAATCATTCTAAAATATGATCTATGAAGGGTAAAGGAACATGATCCTTTAGAGTGGCGGCATTCAAACGGCGGTAATCTATACAAACTTGCCACCTCATGAATAACCTAGTAGATATTAATTCATTTATAGAGTTAGTTGTCATAGTTATCCCCCCTTTCTTAGGTACAACTTGTGTCAGACTTATCCAGGTATAATTTGAAATTGCATAAATTATACATGCCGACAGGAGCTTCACTACTTCTTTCTTCACCACCTCCATCATGATTGGATTGAGTCGCTATTGTAGTTGAACTACTACTTGAGCATCTTCTTCTATCCTTATTTTGTGTTGGCATAGGATGGGGAAGATGCCCTTTATGTCAGCCACTGACCACCCAAATGCAGCCTGGTGGTACTTCAAAACACCTACGAGTTGCTTCTCCTCATCATTCCTCAGTACAGATGAAATGATCTCAAGGATATTTTCCTCTGCTGCCAAGAACACATACTTCAGATGTTGGGGCATGGGTTTAAGCTCCAAATCTGGGGGATTCACTAAAGAAGAGACTAGAGGTAACAGTGGTGCTCCTAGATCTTCAATGTGTTGGGTGTAATGACATGGGACTGCTTTCAAAAATGAAGCACACTATTCTAGAGGATGGTTATGTGGGTAGTTATTCACCATATTTGTTAGACATGCCTCCATAGGAAATTGTGGATGTATCTTTACAATTGAATCAGCCTTGACATTCTCAACTATTGATGAAAATTGTGTTGGATCCTAGATGGGTGATTAGATGCTCTAGAGGAGGGGTGAATAGAGCTGAAGGCACTTAAACAAAACTCATTAAACCTTTAAGATATATGACAAGATAAGGTTGCTAAATAGGAAATTTGTGTGCAACTAAAACATACATAGCAAGGGAGAGAGAGATTGAACATGCACCAATAGACAATCTATTTAGAGTGGTTCCACACTTCAAACTAGAAGTGTGTCAGTCCACTTGCCTAGAGAAGTCAACCTCTAGGACTTCCAAACTATTGCACTCTTATATTCATTCATAAGACATACAATACATGACCAACCAAAGGACTTACCTATCCAATACTAAGAGTCTTCAACCTTACCAAGGACTTACCTGCTTTGCAAGGAGTCTTCCGCCTTCTTCCAAGGACTTACCTACCCTTGCACAAGTCTTCAGCCTTGCAAGGATTTCCCACTCTTCTTGGATCTTCCGCCTTTGACTTCACCTTCACTCGGAGAAGCTTCCACCAAGGACTTACCCACTTGAGCAAGGAGTCTTCTGCCTTCACCAAGGGCTTACCCACTCTAGCTCCAAGTCTTCAGCCTTGATCTTCACCAAGGGATGCCTTCCCTTATTCTTCTTCACCTCTCTTGGACAAGAGAGAGAACCTTCATCTTCATGATTGCAATGAGAGATGGGGAGGTGGTGGAAGTGAGAGCCTCACAAGATATAAATGTAGGACTAGCTCTTTTATAGATTTCCTACTCACTCTAATGGATGTAGCAAGTGATTAAGCTTAGAGAGAGAAATGAGGTTGTAGGAAGTACTCAACTATAGAATAGGAACCTCACATAGAGTTTGCATTGAATGCTCAACCTTAGCATGAAGCCCAAGGGGTCCTATTTATAGCTGGGGATGCCTCTTAGCCTTTGGGAACACTTGGGGCCAAAAACTAGCCATTTTGTGGCTTGCAACGGATATATTTTCACTTGTTGCAACTCCACAATGGCTAGAAGCACTTTTCTGCACTTTTCCGTACAGTGCAATCGATCGAGTTTCTATGAGGGTAACTCGACCGATCAAGTAAATGACAAGGCCGATACTCAAATGATCGGTCGAGTTTGTCCTGAAAAAACTCGACCGACCATTAGGAATCAAAATGGTCAGTTACTTGATCGGTCAAATTCTGTGTAAACACAACTCGACCGATGTAATCTTCAGAAAATTGATCAAGGATTGATCGGTTGAGTTTTCAGGCTGGGAAACTCGACCGACAATGTGCCTGCAATCAATTTTCAAAGTTGCATCTAAAGTGCTCTAATATTTGATCTTAGTGCTCCTTATATTTTTTAAGCTTAATTACAAGTCATAGAATCATTACAAGTGATTTACAACATGATTCTAATGGATTTACATCATATTACAAAAATGTGCACTTGTATGACTTTGACTTGTCTTTTCTCCAATTTGAGATGCGCAAGTTAGGGAAATCAGAGTGTGTCTGTAACATACTGAATTATGGACATTTTTTCATTTGGTCCTCTTTTCCATGTTTTCCTTTCATCTATATCCTCTTTGGCCTTTCTGTTTAATTTGTGGAGAATATGATGGTTTCATGAACATTTGTTCACCTTTTCTCTCAATATTTGGGTTTATGCACAAATACCTCATTGAAAGCTTAATTACCATAATTAAGTGCTCTAAATCTTAATATAACTTTTTGATGTGATTTGAAAACATAAAATATGCCACATAACCCATTTTGGTAGTAATATGAAGATGGGAAATTTAATTGGATAAATAATTTAGATAATGGGTTGTTAATGGGCCATATGACATATCTCATAAAAAGATGTCTCAAAATAGGAAACAAACTTCAAATTCAAAATCTACATATCAAAATTAGCCTACATGTCAAATTTCATCTAATTTGGGCAACCTTGAAATATTAGGATAAGTTTAGGAGAGAGAAAATGAATAAAAGGCATAAGTAATAAATAATGTGGTTATATAACTTCCAATTATATAACTAAAGGCAAATTAATATTCTACACATCAAATATAACTTGTGGATGAAGTTTGGTCCAATTTGGATGTTGTTTGTGCAAGTTATGCAATTTTAGGTACATTCTGGACTTTTATGCAATTTACCCAATTGGGAGGTTTTTTTTGCAAAATGTCACATGAATTATAATAATTAGATACCACCTTACCATGGTCGAATTCTAAAACCATGGGATCACATAGTTTCACCTTGGTTTGATGGTATTGCTTTCCAAGGGCATTTTAGGGGTTTTCTCTTTATAAGTGAGCTTACCTTTAGAAGCCATCGACCAATGGGGTTATTTCCTTTATGGAGGTCGGTTGAGAGGGCCTATAAACGTCCAAAAACTGACCTTAGATATTTTAGAGCCTCCATGAGGTGTCCACTTGCAAAACCATTAATCCCTAGGCTAATGACACATGGAAAGTCCCATGAAACCCCCCATGCTTGAACTTTTTCTATAAATAGCCATACATACCCGTTTCCCAACTCACAAATTCGAAACTCTTGGTCTCCTTTTCTTTCCTATAGCTTATAAAATAGTTCCTCTTGTATTTGTCCACAAAGTTGCTGACCCAAGGTAATAAAGGGAGCCTACCTTGGTGAAGAAGGCTCATATGGTTTTCAAATTGCTCTATTAGGGTTTCTTAAGCTCCTCCTTGGTGATTTAAACCAAAACTAGTAAGAATCCTCCTTTCCTTCACTATTTTCATCTTGATAGTATTTTTGACACCTTCCTCTAGGTCGTAACCATGACCATCCATGATAAAACTCCACTGAGAACCCTAAAAACATCTCATCTCCATGCTCTTTTTCTAGGGTTTATCACCTCTGAGTTGAGAAGGAGATCTTTGTTCAAGAAAGGAGCTAGGCTTGTAGCAACCAGACCTTATAAGCTTGGGATCCTTGATGTTTGGACCGTATTATCTTCCCTAGGTGTGATCTTCATAACCCCCTTCCCATATATTTCTTATTACATGCTTAAAATTAATGATCTTATACTAAAATTGACGATGTGTCGATTTCTAATTGATCGATTTTCAATAATTCATAACTTTTGATTCATTTGTCCAAAAATTAAAGAAAAATATGTTCTGAACTCAAAAAAACATTTTATTTTTAATAAAAATATTTTCAAGTATTGGTTTTCAGTTTTGTCGAAAAGAATTTTTAGAAAATGAATTAAATACCTAAAAATCACCAAAAATACACTTTAACCTTCATAACTCCAAAATATGCAAAATTATATGTTTTCTTAATTAGAAAAACCTAACTACGTCAGTGGTGATATTTTTTGGTCTAATTCTGAGGGTTTTGAATATGTATTTTTTGGGTCAATTTAATTAACTAATAAATATGGAAAATACCCTAAAAAGTCAGTAACTCAAAAATATACAAATATATATGTTATTTTGGTCAAAAAAACCCTAAATAAGACAATGATAATGTTTTTGAGACCTAAATCGATGATTTGTAAAAAAAGTTGACAATTTTTGGGTTTTAAGCATTTAATGAAGGAATATAGTTCTAATACATAAACATGGTGATGATATTAGGAAAAGTGGAACATCGAATCAATTAAGTGGTGCAAGTTGATAATTGGAATCAATATTAAAGGTATGTGTATCTACATCTTCAGTTGGGAAATTATTTATACCATTACCCATGTTCCCTAATGAGGTTTAATCTGGCCTAATCAATTATTCTTGAAATCTAATTTATTTACACCTCAAAATTAGTTGTAGTATTATCTTGTTTGGGTTTTATGCCCCACTGCCATGTAATATAAATCCTTTGATTAATCTTGCCATAACTCTTTTACTAGCATGAAGTTATATGTTCTATTTAATTGTAAAGTAGAGGTACTTTTGTACAACCACCCACAGAGGGCATGTATAAAATTGCCCTAGGGGAATGTGTGTATTTCTCCCCATAATATTATAGGTGACTGGGAATGTCTTATTCTCCCCTCATCTAAGGTTAGAGGTCCGGTAGGTGCCTCAACCCTACTTAGTTAAGTAGATATATTAATTTACATGCAAACCCTTTATTTACATTTGTTATTGGCAAGTTTCCTTATTTAAAGCCTCATGCTCTTGATGTCTCATCTTTTGATGAATCCCTAGCCTAATTTATTTCTTATATTTATCTTTTCACCTTTAGTATAGTTTAGTGACACATACTTTTATTTTCCTTTCCCTTTTGCTGGGTGCCTTTCCAACCACCCAGATATGGAGCAAGGTGATGGATCAGGCATGAAGATCTTGGCTTTGGCTTGGACTTAGCTGATAGATATGTTGCTTGGAGACAAATGTGGAGTAGTCTAGATTTCCCTCTACTTAGATCCTCATTTTGTATAAAGCATGTACACCCATATTGGGGAAATTTTTATGTACACTTTATTTAAATTGAATATAGTCAAAAATTTATCTTCTACTGCTATCTTACTTGGATTTTGTTTACCATTATTTTTAGTAGAGAGGTGGATTGATTTCACTTCTTTACAGCATGGTATCAGAGCCAATGGTAGTCGGATCTTTGACTATTTTAGTTTGTCTCCCTAATTAAAATCCCTATCTTACATAGTTCTTGTAGGTGTCATGTTTGACCTAGTTTTGATATATTCTAATGATAGGTTAATTTAGGACCTTATAGTTTCACCTTAGATTCTTGATGAATAAAACTCTAATATACTCATAATTAAAATATGCATAACATGATGTTGTTTAGGATTACCTTTAGGCAACTATTAGGGCATGAAGTTGAAGCAAAGCTGTCTAGAAAGGATCAGTGTTCGGGGGCTGGCAATATTTTCCTCCGCACCACTAGCTTGGTTTATGAGGACTCCCATGCCCATATGATACCGGCCTGGCCTAAGCTAATATAAATTGCCCGAAATAGTTTGCTTTTAGGCAATAGTAACCTTAGAGTTTTGTGTTGTATATCTTTGGGTATCCTAATAGTTGATTTAAGTTTCATATGTATGTTGGTTTCTCCTAGAACCCTAATATGATAACCTTATGACTTGTTCGAGGATATATATACCAAGAGGTTCTTTATGACCCTTAGGACTACATGCTTGGATAATTTTATCCCGAGAACCTATACCTTAGAGTTTGGGTGTTTGGAAAGATATCAGAGTGCATAGTGGAAGCATGATGAATCTTGAGTATGGTTTAGTTAGACTCCTCCTAGTGTAGTTTGGCTTGATGGTTCGAACCCTTTAAGGGGTGGAGTACGGTTAGTTGATGATGTTTGAGTGGTTAGATTTCGTGGTCAAAATCCTCTTTAGGGGGATGGAACCCTATAACATCTTCAAGTTTATCTAATCAATCTTTAGAAACCCTAACTCCATGGATATGAGGTTAGTATGCCTGGATCTTCAATTTTGACCAAACAAGTTAATAGTTTTAACCCTAACATGTTTGTTTATATATTAATAAACACATAATGATAATCTAAGGAAGAGTGCATGTGCTTGAACCCTAATTTATATCCAATACAAATAATATAAATATCAATGCTATTTGTCAATACGTAATATGTTGATCATGTCGTGAACCTATAAGCCCTAATGATATGATGACTCAGATAATTATAGCATTATACAGATTTAATTCACGCTAAGGATGAATAAGTGAGAAATAATGGTCATGTGACCTAAACTCTAAGTTGTAATCATCTAACCCTAACATATACAATCTTATTGCCTTTCATGATGCATTAATGATGTTAAGTGCCATAATTAGTTAACATACTTTGGTACACATAAATGATATATATATAATCATCTAATCACATATTAATCAAGTAATCAATATAAAATGCAAGTTACCTTGTTATCTAATACAGATGTGATTAGTCACTTAATGTGAATCGATTCATTAACATGTAAGATATCCCACCTTGATCATTTAATATACATGTAAAGGCTTCAATGTGAATATGAAGTAATTTGATTCACATAATGTGAAAAATAAATAATATAAATGAATAATTATTAATGGTGACATTAATGTGAGCAATAAATATAATGTGATGATGTGAACATGTTTAATATGAATATAAGTAACGAATGTGACATTAATTGGAAGAATTATATGCTTAACCACGAATTTGATAGAATGTATTATATTCATGTAAATTAATTTGTTATAATTAATAAAGTGATACTATGAGGATAAGGAAGTTTAAATCCGAATTATTAAGGACAATGATCAAATATAATAATGAATGTTGAGATAATTGAGTGACCCCTAATTGTGATAAAATCCTTAATAAGATAAATGAGAAATACATATAAATAGTTTAATGGATGATAATGGAATATAACCCTTTTGGAAATAAAGTGAATATGACATGACATAATTAAAATAATGATGATAACGCGATATCATAATGGATGTAATCCTAATGAGACAAAAATGTAATTAATGTTATATCTCATCTTAATGGTGGAACCATAGATTATCCTTGAGAACCTGACCTATGTTGAGCTGTATGTGAAGATTCTGAACCCTTGTGTAGTTGAAGTATAAGTTTTGGTGGAAGTTTTATGGTTGGAGGAACAACCTAATGAAGTCAGGTTGCACACTCACCCTTCCCTAATTGCTAGTGATTTCAGGGACGAAATCCTATTTAAGGGCTGGAGTGTTGTAACATACTGAATTCTGGACATTTTATCATTTGGTCCTCTTTTCCATCTTTTCCTTTCATCTATATCCTCTTTGGCCTTTCCGTTTAATTTGTGGAGAATATGATGGTTTCATGAACATTTGTTCACCTTTTCTCTCAATATTTGGGTTTATACACAAATACCTCATTGAAAGCTTAATTACCATAATTAAGTGCTCTAAATCTTAATATAACTTTTTGATGTGATTTGAAAACATAAAATATGCCACATAACCCATTTTGGTAGTAATATGAAGATGGGAAATTTAATTGGATAAATAATTTAGATAATGGGATGTTAATGAGCCATATGACAAATCTCATAAAAATAAGTCTCAAAATAGGAAACAAACTTCAAATTCAAAATCTACATATCAAAATTAGCCTACATGTCAAATTTCATCTAATTTGGGAAACCTTGAAATATTAGGATAAGTTTAGGAGAGAGAAAATGAATAAAAGGAATAAGTAATAAATAATGTGTTTATATAAATTCAAAATATATAAATAAAGGCAAATTAATATTCTACACATCAAATATAACTTGTGGATGAAGTTTGGTCCAATTTGGATGTTGTTTGCGCAAGTTAAGCAATTTTAGGTACATTCTGGAATTTTATGCAATTTACCCAATTGGGAGGTTTTCCTTGCAAAATGTCATATGAATTATAATAAGTATATACCACCTTACCATGGTCGAATTTCTCAAACTATGGGAGCACATAGGTTCACCTTGGTTTGATGGTATTGCTTTCCAAGGGCATTTTAGGGTTTTTCTCTTTATAAGTGAGCTTACCTTTAGAAGCCATCGACCAATGGGGTTATTTCCTTTATGGAGGTCGGTTGAGAGGGCCTAGAAACGTCCAAAAACTGACCTTAGATATTTTAGGTCCTCCATGAGGTGTCCACTTGCAAAACCATGAATCCCTAGGCTAATGACACATGGAAAGTCCCATGAAACACCCCATGCTTGAACTTTTTTTATAAATAGCCATACATACCCCTTTCCGAACTCACAAATTCGAAACTCTTGGTCTCCTTTTCTTTCCTCTAGCTTGGAGAATAGTTCCTCTTGTATTTTACCACAAAGTTTCTGACCCAAGGTAATAAAGGGAGCCTACCTTGGTGAAGATGGCTCATATGGTTTCCAAATTGCTCTATTAGGGTTTCTTAAGCTCCTCCTTGGTGATTTAAACCAAAACTAGTAAGAATCCTCATTTCCTTCCCTATTTTAATCTTGATAGTATTTCTCACACCTTCCTCTAGGTCGGAAACATGACCATCCATGATAAAACTCCACTAAGAACCCTATAAACATCTCATCTCCATGGTCTTTTTCTAGGGTTTATCACCTCTGAGTTGAGAAGGAGATCTTTATTCAAGAAAGGAGCTAGGCTTGTAGCAACCAGACCTTATAAGCTTGGGATCCTTGATGTTTGGACCTTATTATCTTCCCTAGGTGTGATATTCATAACCCCCTTCCAATATATTTCTTATTACATGCTTAAAACTAATGATCTTATGTTAAAATTGACGATGTGTCGATTTCTAATTTATCGATTTTCAATAATTCATAACTTTTGATTCATTTGTCCAAAAATTAAAGAAAAATATGTTCTAAACTCAGAAAAACATTTTATTTTTAATAAAAATATTTTCAAGTATGGTTTTCAGTTTTGTCAAAAAGAATGTTTAGAAAATGAATTAAATACCTAAAAATCACCAAAAATACACTTTAACCTTCATAACTCCAAAATATGCAAAATTATATGTTTTCTTAATTAGAAAAACCTAACTAAGTCAGTGGTGATATTTTTTTGGTCTGATTCAGAGGTTTTTGAATATGTATTTTTTGGGTTAATTTAATTAACTAATAAATATGGAAAATACCCTAAAAAGTCAGTAACTCAAAAATATACAAATATATATGTTATTTTGATCAAAAAACCCTAAATAAGACAATGATAATGTTTTTGAGACCTAAATCGGTGATTTGTAGAAAAAGTTGACAATTTTAGGGTTTTAAGCATTTAATGAAGGAACATAGTTCTAATACATAAACATGGTGATGGTATTAGGAAAAGTGGAACATCGAATCAATTAAGTTGTGCAAGTTGATAATTGGAATCAATATTAAAGGTATGTGTATCTACATCTTCAGTTGGGAAATTATTTATACCATTACCCATGTTCCCTAATGAGGTTTAATCTGGCCTAATCCTTTATTCTTGAAATCTAATTTATTTATACCTCAAAATCAGTTGTAGTATTATCTTGTTTGGGTTTTATACCCCAATGCCATGTAATATAAATCATTTGATTAATCTTTCCATAACTCTTTTTCTAGCATGAAGTTATATGTTCTATTTAATTGTAAAGTAGAGGTACTTTTGTACAACCACCCACAGAGGGCATGTATAAAATCACCCTAGGGGAATGTGTGTATTTCTCCCCATAATATTATAGGTGACTTGGAATGTCTTAATATCCCCTCACCTAAGGTTAGAGGTCCGGTAGGTGCCTCAACCCTACTTAGTAAAGTAGACATATTAATTTGCATGCAAAACCTTTATTTACATTTGTTATTGGCAAGTTTCCTTATTTAAAGACTCATACTCTTGATGTCTCATCTTTTGATGAATCCCTAGCCTGATTTATTTCTTATATTTATCTTTTCATCTTTAGTATAGTTTAGTGACACATACTTTTATTTTCCTTTCCCTTTTGCTGGGTGCCTTTCCAACCACCCTGATATGGAGCAAGGTGATGGATCAAGCATGAAGATCTTGTCATTGGCTTGGACTTAGCTGATCGATATGTTGCTTGCAGACAAATGTGGAGTAGTCTAGATTTCCCTCTACTTAGATCCTCATTTTGTATAAAGCATGTACACTCATATTGGGGAAATTCTTATGTACACTTTATTTAAATTGAATATAGTCAAAAATTTATCTTTCGATGCTATCTTACTTGGATTTTGTTTACAATTGTTTTTAGTAGAGAGGTGGATTGATTTCGCTTCTTTATAATATCTATACCTAATATGAAATCACTCAAGTAGAAGCATTAGACACCAATATGTGGAATGGTTAGTCATCATCAAAATATGGGTTTAGTAAATTTAGACTTGAGTCAACATTGACCTAATTGACCTTGAGTCAACAAATTGTTCTTCTTCCTCCTCTTCTAGATATCTCACAATATTTTATGAGGACACCACCTTGGTGTTTTCCATGAGATCTACTTCCAAAGTACCCTTATCAACTCTAGTCATGACATGTGCCTTGTCTAAGAATGGTCTTCCTAAGAATAGGGACATAGGTTCCTCAATGTTCTATAAACTACTGCATTGGGCCTCTTTATTCTTTGAATTTGACACTTTGGGCATCTAAATTTCAAATCTATCATCATCGATACCCAACATCAGGCATCCTCTCCCCATCTCTAGGATCATATCCGTGGTGGCTTGAAAAGGTCTTCCGAGTAGAAGTTCATTGCCATGATCATCCTACATCTCCATAACAACAAAGTCTGCTAGAAATACAAATCTATCCACCTTTACTAATAAATCTTAAAAAATCCCATATGGATGAACTACAGAGTTATCCGCCAACTAGATAGTTATACTACTCTTTCTTGACTACTTAAGACCTAATTTCCTAAATATTGTCAGAGGCATAAGATTGATGCTAGCCCCTGAGTCACACAAAGCCTCCACAAACTTGGTCTTCCCTATGAAGCATGAAATGTCAAAGCAGCCTGGGTCTTGTCTCTTCAGTGGTAGCATCCCCAGAATGAACACATTAACCTGCTCCTTTAGTACCACCATGTCAATATCTACTATCTGGGATTTTTATTGATGATGTCCTTCAAAAATTTACCATAAGAAGGTATTTGCTCAATGGCCTCAATTAATGGTATATTGACGGATAACTTTCTGAAGGTGTCTAGAAATTTCTTGAATTGATGATCTACCTTTCTAGACTTAACACATTTGGGAAAAGGAATTCGTATCACCTAAGACTATTGATGAGATGGGACACAAGGCTTTAGCCTCGCCCCAGTCACTTCTGGCTGTTCAGTCTTAGCTGCTCCATCCTCTTCACCCTGTTCTTGGTCTGTTGTCCCATCTACCACAATAGGCTCTTCCTTGTTACTTGTGTCTTTGATCCCAGCTGACTTAGGCCAACTTTTCTTATCTCTACTAAGCATACTTGTACCAATTATTATAAGTATAGCCTTCACTTGTTGGTTCCCAAATGGAGCATCTGTGTTACCTAGGAAACCTTGTCTGCCATTATTCTTCAATGTTGTCACCTTTGCTACAATATGTGAAATCTGAGTTTCTAGACTGTGGAATTGAGCTATGTGGTTCTGATGCTCCCTCTTCTACTGGTTAATTACTATATTATTTTGTTTCACTAGTTTCTTCAGAAGTTATTGCATATTTTCATCTTCAGGCCCTTTTCTCTACTATTGTGGAATTTGTTGTTGCCTTTCCTGACTCAGATCCTTTTGAAAGTTGTTTGGATCCTTCCAAGAGAACTTTGGGTCTTTCCTGTAGGAGTACTCATTGTTCCTGTACCCCTACTGGTGTATATACTTGTCTTGGCCTTCTTCTTCATCTGATGAGTTCTCGTCTTTTTCACATAGCCTTTTGGTAATCAGATCTAGTTTCTCATTTAGCTCCTTGATTATTTTTTATTCTCTCACACTCTTGATCTGCTCAGGGCGCTCTCTTTCCTCTCCTCAGGTTTGATTCTTGGACATGTTTTGAAGTATCATGTGACACTTTGAGGGTTTATTGTTGAGGAAGAGACCCTTACCCACACTATCTAGCATGGTCCTCTCACCTTTATGAAGACCGTAGTAAAAGATTTTCACTTGGTCTTCCAAGTCAATCCCATGATGTGGGACCATGCACAACATATGCTGAAATCACTCCCAGGCCTCTGAGTATGACTCCTCAGCTTGTTATAGATTTTCTTTACTAATTCATTAGTCTTCTGCGGTGGGAAGTATCACTTGAAAAATGCATCTATCATCTCCTCCCATGTCACTATTGACTTCGGCTTCGGATTGTAAAATGACTCTTTTGCTTTATCTGTCAGTCCTATAGAGAATAGTTTAAGATATATCACAGTGGCACTGCTGATCTTTAGCATGTCACAACTCTTCACAAAACTGCTTGTGTGCCATCAAATCTTCAAAGTTGTGTCCATGGAACACATGTGACTTGACCAGGGCTACCAGCCCAGGGTCAATTTTGAAACTGCCTACATTAACCGCCTAATTTTTAATGGGGCCCAGTTGTGTAGTAGATGATGAGGCTTTTATCTTATCCTAGCTTCTTGTCCACCATCTCTACTTGTATGACTGGGACAGTTGTATCAACTGGAGTATTTTTTGGCGTATCTGGCGTGTCTGAGATGGATTTCTATGCAGAGTTCTTGTATGCCTTAGCTTTATCTCTCAATGATGCAACCTTTTCACTACTCAAAGTAGCAGAGTCTCCATAGTTAGTGCTATGTGTATCCACCATAAACTGTCACCTGCAATAAATAATATAAATGTAAGCACAAGAGATAGCAAGAATTTAAAAAAATATATTATTTTAAAGTTCAGCTCAAAATGAGTAAAAATAAAATTAAAAAGAAAAGGTGGCCTACAGTGGCCCACCCCAGCACTCATGGTGCTGAACTGTTACTGTCTCCCTAGAAATAGTGCCAAAAACTTGACATGACTTAATTGTGTGTGTGAACGCAAGTGTACACGTCTTGTAATATATGCCAAAGCAGGCCTAAGTTGTCAAACTCAGGGAAACAATTGTTCAGAAACTAGTACTAAATGTGGTATGATCGACTAAGATAGATGAAAAAGTTGATTTGGTGAGTTGAATACGAGCAATAAACTAAAAATGGAGATTAAAGTTGATTGAATCAAATGGTGATGAGTTCCTTAGGGCACAGTTTCACCATGGGTGACACTATAATTATCCTCCTATGATTAGCATAAATTCCTTCCTCAATATGAATAAAGAAGCGTGTAGCTAGAAACTACCCACTTTTACAGTGTAATTTCCCTAACTAAACTAAAGCCAATCCCATTCACATAGCAATTGATTCATTAGTTAGGTGCAGTTGGTTTTACTATGGGTAATCTCCTCCCATTTATGCCCCACCATTCACAAGGGATGCTGATAAATGGGTGAACCTGTGTGTTTCTAACCCTTATTCCCCTTTTCAATAGCTATTAAGGATATGATACTCAAATTGTGGTGATTAAGCACAATAAGGACATAAAATTTTCATAGATTCATATTAAGATATTAAGAGAAAGATCTATATTAAAACATAAAAGTCATATACAATGCACACCTGGGCTACTCCTGATTCCTAAGGAAGAAGGGGTTTAACCCTGCATGGTTCTCATAGTCAAGTACATAATGGAGAAGAAGAAAAACACGAGAAACAGTGAAATAATGATGTTATTTTTTTTGAAAGAAGGATTCTTTATACGATCCCCTTTCAAGCATGATCGTTCGATTATCTTTTGACCGCAAAACGCACCAACAGAAGTGCCAGAATCAATCTTGGACGTGGCCGTCAGTCCTCTGCTCTTCTTCTCCTTCTCTCTGGTCTGAAACAATGCACGACAGTCTCCTCCTCAAGTCTGGCTGTCCTCCCAAATAGTTATAGTATGGCTATATTTTGTGAAATAACACAGGCTGTCGGATTAGATCACTTCTCTTGATCTTACCTATGTGGACAGTCTCAGTAGTACCAAGTTGTAACTCTGTAGTATTGAGTCATTAGGGTTCTTCAAATGTGCACAATTTTTGTACTATCGAGTCGAGTCGATAGTACTGACTCTCAAAGAGGGTCGCGGTCTGATACTATCTTGGTACTTTTGACTTTTGTGTCGGTGTACTGAGTTTTTGTGATTCTTTGGGGGAGCTACTGAGGGTGATTCGGTACTACTGAGCTGAGTGTCGGTAGTACCGAGTCTGTGCATTCCACTTTGTTGATTCCACTGATGTGAAAATCTCGTACTACCGACTATGGACTCGATAGTATCGATTATGTATGCATGTTGTGTACATAAAACAAGCCAAAAACGTGTCTAAGTCCTCAGATTTATAAAAATTGATTAAAATTCAATTAAAATACAAAATTTGATGCATTTTAAAGAAACATGTTGTTCATAAGAATTTGTGCATAAAAGTGTAAGAAAATAACAAATACATGCATGAAACTATGGAAAAGCAAGCTCGTAAAATGACTAAATATCGGTGCATCAGTGTTACAAACCCAATCAATAAGAGTCATGCAATATCAAATGAATCGGAGCTCAAAACAAGATTATACAAGAAAATGCCTCATTAATGAAATTCAGATTTATAGTCATTTAAAGGCACAAAAAGAATATGGAATTGCACATACTTGATCTTCATTACAAACCCTATTCCATAGGTGAAATTAACAACTCATAAGTATCCAATGATTGGTGTTGATCGATCTATAAAGTAGTAGAATTTTCATTACTATTTGGATCTAAATGAGATTTTGTTCAATTTTATCTATTTGGGGTTAGGTTTTCAACCTAAAATAATTTTTCCATTTAGTAATTCACCATCTCCAAACTATGATTTTTAGTTCTATAGCAGTTCTAAGATTCATGTACAGTCACATAGCTCATGATGTGTTTAAGTTTCAAGTGAGTGTGAGTAATAATATGCATACTTCTAATTTAGGTCTTGTAAAGTCATTCACTCTCTTTATATAATATAAGTTAATTAATTAGACTAATGATAAATGTTACTTGATACTATTGGATCAAAACAAACTTATTAGAGGAGTCAAATGGTTCCATACATTCATAGATGAATACATAAATATTTCTTATTAAATTCATGATTAAACTAATATGTATATACCGGCATATTACATTTTAGTACTAGAGTTAATCATATGCTCTTATTTAATTAGTTGTTTTCAGAATTAGCAATAGTTGGTTTTGATCCTAAATCATCATGATAATTTTGTATTATCACTTACGAGTAGTCTAACTATCAAGCTTAACGTACACACAACATGAGTCTCAAAATAGGTTTTAGGTCTATATTACCCTTTTATCTTAGTTAAACTAAGTTTAAGTTTGGAGATACTTGCATTTTCTAGGTATAATATGTACCTTACCATTTGGGTCATTGAGTGATATCTCTTTTCTAGGATCATATTTGTACAACCAAAGTCAAATATGGACATTATGTGGGATGCTATTCCCTTCATTTGTACCTTTCAAGTATTTAAACATAACAAGTAACAAGGTCTTTGTTAATTACATCATGAAATGATTTGTTTCATTCCCCTTAATTTTATCAGTGCAAACATAATCATAATCCTTATTTCACCTTATTAAATTTCTGAATTCAAACCATGAGCTCGTATAAGGACTTTTTTATTGACTGTCTTAGGAATTCTTCACCTAGGTCTCAATTCTTTGCTAATTGAATAGATCACTTCAGTGATCTCTAACAACATCTTCTCTTTTATCTCTCTAGATTAATTGGGGTATCATACAGTAATCCAAACAAAAAGAAAGGAGAGAAGATATCAACACATGTGGTCGGCACTATGGGAAAATGCCCTACCCGATTGCAAGTCTCAATACACAAAATTAATATGTAGCTAAATAATCATGTTAAATTTATAAATTGTAAACATACAATGCCTTGCTCTGTCATTGAATACCCTCCTCCATGTTGTGATATACAAACAGTGACTCCAACAATTGATAACATTTTCTTTCCCTCCATAAAAACCATGACTATTGGCCATGTATATTTGTCATTATTTGACCAGTTGATCAACCTAGATCAGATTAAAGTAGTGGGTCCAATTGTATTTATTTCATAATGTTGAATTCTCCATCCACCTCTCTTCAGATGAAAGTTGGTCAAGTGTGTCTCCTTTGGGAAAAAAATTCTAGCTTCTTTATTGAAACTTGTTGACTTAAGGTCTACGTTGACCAATCTATTATTTTTATGATAACTAAACCATTCCATTTATTTGTATCTAATGCTGCTACTTTAGTGATTTCAGATTAGATAGACACACTTCAAAATCCTAAACTTGCACATCAAAAATTGGAGAAAAGCAAGTCAAAATCAATGCAAGTGCACTTTTATGGAATATGTTGTATCTCTATTAGAATTATATTGTAAAACACTTGTAATGATTGTATCACTTGTAATTAAGCTGGGAAAAATATAACAAGTGCTTAATCGAATATCTAAGAAAATTTGTGGTAATTATGAAAATCGATCACATGGAAATTTGTTGGTTGAGTTTCTCCCCAGGAAATTCGATTGACAAACAATGTTGGAATTGATAACTGACAGGGTCGATCAAGTTTACTTTAGGACAAACTTAACTGAAACCCTTCATTTGAGAAACATTATTAGTCATTGGTCGAGTTTCATCAACGACAAACTCGATTGATAACTCAAAAATGTTTTGTCAAAAAGTGTCATTAGATGAATTATCTAATATGGAAACTCCATCAATAATATTGTATAATTAGTGTAGAAAAGTGTTTCTAATCATTGGACTATTGTAAAACTAAAAAATATATCCATGCCAACACCCCAAGTTGATATAATTTGAGCCAAAGTGTTTTTAGTGGCTAGGAGTCATCTTCAACTATTAATAGGACCCCTTGGGTTTCACCGCATGGTTAACCAACTATGAAGGTACCTATAATATAGTTAAGTGTCTCTAAGAGCCTCCTTCCATTCTTAAGCTTAATCACTTGCTACATCAATTAGAGTGAGTAGGAATATGTAGGAGAGCTAGTCCTACATGTATATCTTGTGATGCTCTCACTTGCTCTACCTTCCAATCTCCCATTCAACCATGAAGATGAAATTCTCTCTGTTGTTTAAGAGAGGTGAAGAAGAAGAAGGGAAGGAGCCCCTTGGTGAAAAGGATCTCCCTGGTGAAGGTGAAGTAAATGGTGTAAGATCTAAGTTAAGAGTGGGTAAGTCCTTGAAGAAAGAATACTAGTTGCAAGAGTTAGAAAGTCTGTGGAGAAGGCTGAAGACTCGTTGCAAGAGTGGGTAAGTGCTTGATAAGGCAAAAGACTCTTGGTCAGGGATAGGTAAGCTCCTTTGGAAGTTTGTTGGCTCCCTTGGCCTAAAAGGAAAGCTAGGTACCCTTAACCTTGAAATAGGTAGGTCTTATTATTATAATTCATATAAGGTAATATATAAAGTGAAAACAAGTGTAAAAAATTCTAGAGGTTGGCCTCTATAGGGAGTGGATGTACATAACCTAGTTTGGAGGTTGGAACCACTATAAATACTTGTGTTATTTGGTTTTTGTTCAATCGATCTCTCCCTTTATATTCTTTTTTAGTTGCACTCAAATTTCATTTTGCAATATTACCATAGCATATAACAAGAAGGTATAATGCATTTTATTTAAGTGGTTTTAGCTCTATTCACCCCCACCCTATAGATCCCATCATAGATCCAACAATCGGCATTAGAGTGGGTCTTCTCTAAGCAATACTTCAACAAGTAGGAGAAGATAGGCGATCATTAAGGAGGGAGATACTACATCAACATTGAAATCATTAATGGGAGCAACTTCCAATATTGGAAGAAAATAATTCAATTCAATATCCAATAGGATCAAGTACTAAGATATGGAGAATGGTGTACCTTCCATACAAGTTACCTGAGACAAAGTTAGAAGAATGGGACAAGCATACTTTGAAGAAAACAACCTTGAATTCAGGACCCATCAACATCCTCTATGCCTCCATTTTCATTGTCGTGTTCAATGAGATTTCCTCATGTGAAACAACCTATGCGATATGGACAAAGCTATGTGTCACTTATGAGAGGAAAAAGCAAGTGAAGGAAAGTAATGTCTATATGCTCAAAGTGCTTCTTAAAAACATTAATATGGGAAAGGAGGAAAGGGTATCTGAGATGTACTCAAGGATCAAAACCATTGTGAATTGCCTTATCATTCTATTTCATTCTATGGAACAAGGAGAGATAAACTCAAAAAACCTTAGAACTCTCCCCAAGAGGTAGAAATCCAAGGTGACCTCCGTTGAATAAAAAAAGTTTGTTGGTGATATTTTATTATAAAAGAGCTCACAGGAAATCTACAAGCCCATGAATTTAACTTGACAAGAAATAGGAAGAAGAAAGAGCTCAAGATAATGAAGAAGGCTTAATTCAAAGCCCAAATCAAAAAATATTGTTAGTCAAACCTCTACATCCTCTCAAGTTGAAGAATATACCATCTTCTTCAAAAGTAAATTTTGAAAAGGCAAGTATTCTTCATCCACAAATTCTATAAACACAAGTCTTCTTCGTCCACTTGGTGCTTCAAATGTGGAAGAAGGGTCACTTCGAGGAAGATTGACCACAAGGAAATAAGACCCATCATTACAAGAGAAAAGAAGAGAAGCACAAGAAGAGGAAGGAGAAATGCCATAAATGCTCTAGTGGATCCTTCAATAGAAACTCGATTGAAAAATATGGTAAAGAATCTAGTTCTAGCTCTTGTAAAGTTGGAGAATTCCATTTTCTTTCATGGAAAGCATAAATGAAGATTAAAATGAGGCACACATAAACTCTTTATATAAATAATATTTAATTACCATTATTTATTCTACATGTGCATCAATTAAGTCTACTAAAAAGATCTTTGCTAAGATTGTTGATAACTTGCATCTAGAAAAAGATGAACTTGGAGATGTTTCTATTTTCTTGCAAGATGATGTTAACAATCTACATGAGTATTATCTAGAGCATGAAATTAAATTCAATAGTGTTGAGATAGAAAATAATGCTTATCTTAGACAAGCAGATGCTATAAATTTTTTTAATGCCAACTTGCTTGATATGATTAAGTTTCTAGAATCTCAATCTTCTATGTCTAGTTCTAATGAAGAGCATGTTAGAATTGTTGATTCTCTCATGCATGATATTGATGTTATTAGAACTGAAAATGAGGACTTTTTTTTACAAGGAATAGTGATGAGCGTATTTTATATTATCTTTAGGACCACTTTTGGCTACATTTACAAGTCAATTCCACCAATTAATCACTCTTAATCATGCTAGATTTTCCATTTATTATATTTACTTCCTCTATGGTTTGGTTTGTAGGTACAACAATTTGATATCAAAATTGGGAGAAAATGTCATCCTAATATCCATCAACACATTCTTCAATCATCTAAATATTCAAAAAATCAATGTTACTGAAACTGATAAAGACACCCCGTGTATGGGAAAAGATGCGTCGTGTACTTCCCAATTTTGCAGCAACACGTCATATCTTATTAAAAACATGACGTGTACCCTTCTAGAAACTAAAGACACATCGTGTCTTATTTGGACACGTCATGTAACCTTCCAGAATGCGATCTAGACTTCATTTATTGCATAGTACACACCATTTTCATCATAAGACACGTCGTGTGACCTGCAGAATTCACTCAAATGTGAATCTAACTGTCTCACGCATATATATTCGACCCCAAGCCATCCTGGGACAGTTACCATGGCATGTCTTTAGACCTTTTGGAGGGGAACTCAAGCAAGGAACAAGGAGGAGCAGTTAGAGGCGTCCAAGGGGAGAAAAGGTGGTTTCTAGGGAGGGAAACTTCTTCTTCTTCCTTCTTCTCCAACAATTACAGTTGGGATCTCCACAGTTCTCTTCTCTCCACTCCAGTGTGAAGATTTTCTGGATTGTTACCAGCAGTAAGGATAGAGTTTTGACTCCTTGGCCAGAGTTCTAACTCTATCTCACTTCTTCCACGGGCATACAAGTTTAGTTCCTTCTATAATGATGTCTACCATTGTTCTCTACTGCTTGTATCTACTTTCTACAGCCATGGATGAGTAGATCTCTTGTTCTTGGGCAAGGGGGAGTAAATCCCATGTCATAACTACGTTGAACATGAATTTCATACTTAATGCTAGTTGTTTCATTGTTCTAAGGTTCATCGGTGTTCCATTCTTCTACATGCTTTGTTGGCCACTTTGTGTGTATGATTTCTGCTCTTTGTAAAAACTGGGAAGATATGCTTAGGAGTAAGGATATGTGCCTTATCTGCACTTCCTTGACCACGAGACTGGATGGGATGTATTGGGGAGCAAAGGTTTGTAGTCTTAATCTAAGTATATCCACAGGAGTGGTATACAAAGATAGGATTGTTCTACACTATCAAGAGGTGGGTGTAGGATACAAACCTCCCTTGTGTTATTGCTAGTGTCGTTGATTTTTTCTGTTCTTCATGTTATGATGTAATTTGAAACTTTATTCTCAAGAATCCTTAATCCAAATTGATCCTTAATACAAGTGTTTTCTACTTTAGTTCATTTCTTTTTAATTGCTTAGTCAACATAACAAAATCTCTGTTGGTAAAAAGATCTATATTGTTGAACTTCAATACGCTTGCACCCAACAATACCTTGCTCCTTGGATGACCTTGATGATACTACACCCACCCATATACATGCAAGGTACTGTTCAAATTTACAAATTTAAAACTTGCGCACACAACCAACAAGTTCTTGGCGATGTTGCCAGGGAACATCGGTATTTTTGTTAGAGTAAGAAGTGTTGAATAGTAAGCAATACTAGATCACACCCTCACCTTTCATATCCACCATAAATGTTTTTCCATCATGTTCATCATCATTATCATATTTTTGTATCTTCTGTTTTCTTTTTTGTACTTCACTCGCCTTCTTTAGTTGCATGACTGCACAAGGAGATCCAAAAAGGGTCTTGAAAGTTCCACATTTCTAGACCCCAAAATTGATCAAAATGTTAGTAGCCTTCAAGAAGGAAGGAGAGGTGAACCTCAATCAGATTTGGAGGACCAACAACCATCCTCACTAGACCAACAAGAAGAACAAATAATGGAAGATGATCATCCCCTAAAGGACTTCATTGTTGCAGCACCTACAAGCACCAATGGGGCTATCAACAGCCCACAAATTGAGGTGGATTTTTTTTTTCTATCAGCGCCACCATTATACATATGATACAAAAAAACTAGTTTGTAGGGACACCACTAAAGGATCCAAACCTTCACATTGTTCAATTTTTGTAGTATCTTAACACTTTTAGGATACATGGCATTCCTATTGATGGGATCCGCCTTATTCTTTTCCCCTTCTCTTTGGGAGACAAAGCCAAGGTGTGGCTCCATTTTTTTCCAAGAAACTCCATCAAAAACTGGGAGGATCTCCTCAAAGTTTTCTTAGCCAAATATTTTCCACCAAGCAAGACTGCATAATTGAGGAGTCAACTCATGAATTTTTCTCAAAAGGATGGAGAGATTGTGTACGACACATGGGAGAGGTTCAAAGACCTTCAAAGTCTTTGTCCACATAATGTCTTAAGCAATTGGTTTCTTTTACAAACTTTCTATCATAGCTTATTCTACAATACAAGGATATCTATTGATGTTGCTGCAGATGGTGCTTTAATGAACAAATCATATAGGGATTCTTATGCCATTATTGAAGACATGGCCAACAATCATTGCCAATGGAGTTCTTACTAGAGCAGCCATCCTTCTTCCTCAAGACCTATTTCTAGAAAGCAAGTCGCGAATCACATAGTTCACATTGTGGACTTGGTTGCAACAAAGTTGGATGCTTTGTCTCAAAAGTTTGAGATGCTAGACACCCAACCCGCTCAACCAGTCAACCTAGTTCTTGAAGCAAGTGCATATCATGGGTATATATCTTCTACAAGCTATTCTTCTTTTGTTCCTATGTGCAGCAATCCACTGAGCTTCAACCCAAATGCAAACAAGGATTTCAATCAGCAACAACAATGCCCGATGTCCAAATTGGAGTCTCTCCTAGAGGATTTTATTTCATCTCAAATGTAGCAAAATGATGAGTTCCTCCAACAAAGACATCTCATGAAATAATCCATTCACACACTCTCTTCTAAGGTGGATGGGATTTCTATTAACATATATATATTGGAGAACCAAATTTCTCAACTAGTCCTATTGAATCAACAAGCACCGTTCGGTTCCTTGCCTCGTCAACCAAAAATGAATCCAAAGGAGATATTCATGTAAACTACTTTGTGGAGTCGAGCTACTATAGGAGAACCTTCTTCACCATCAAAGACAGTTTCATATGAAGTTGTTGATTCCATTGTAGGCAATGAAGCTGAATCTCCAATGAAGAAATCTATGCATGCTCTAAAGGATGATTTTGCAACCAATCCAAATGTTTCTATGCAGCACATCTTTGACACAAAGCTTGGTGATGACACAATTCTCTTTGAACTATTTATGGTTATTTTTAAGAAGAGAATGAAGGGACATACAAAGTTTATGTTCAAAAGACTATTCCTATTGCAAACCACAAGCATCGATCTTCTGGCCCAATGAAAAATATGTTGACAAAAAGGTGTAGATCCTTAGAACAACAATTTCTAGCCTCAAATCAAAGAACTGGACCACCCTCTTGATTATTCAACATGGCAGGTATCCATCATCCATCATCATCATTGCAAGGGTTGATCCAAAAGAACTTCATTTCTATAGAAATTCAAGAAGACACAGTAAGCCTTTATTGGTACACACCGTGTCCACACTCACAAAATATGCAGAACAAACTTGATTGATTTTATACACAATGTGTCCGATTAGCACACATCGTGTTCACGACCACATTCATTTTTAGTATACGAGTACACTACGTGACCACTTCTAGACACGGCGTGTTCCACACAACTCGAGGACATCAAAGGTTACTGGAAAAGGCACACAAAGTGTCCTATTTGTACACATCGTGTATTAAATCATTCGTTGCATCTATTCTCCAAGTACACGATGTGTCTTTATTTGTACACACCATTTCAATATCAGAGTTAAACTTACCCTTACTTGAGGTTGGATCCTTACTGAGATCCACACGTTATGTCTCTAAAGTACACGACGTGGATTATCCTCCTACAACAACCTCCGCATCGATCAAGCAAACTTTCCAATGCAACTGATGATGATGATCTACTGAAACATTGATTCATGATGAGGTACCTGGTTTCTATTCTCTTTGTTTGATTTCTACGGTGAGGACACTATAGATTTGAAGCTTAGAATGGAGCAACCGACCGATAGTGTAGTTTTATTTCCCTTTATCATCTTTTTATTATCTCTTGTGTTAGTTTATGTTCTTCTTGTGGCAAATCCAGCATGATATGAGGCTTATCTTGTATAAGTGGATTAAATCCTTTCTATGCCATACTGATTTTCCTCCTTTGTTGAGAAATATCAATTGGAGAAATTGTAAAAGGAATGCATCAATCAAATGAAACCTTTTGGCCATGAACGCTTAAATATGGTTTATGCTTCTAGCTTGAAAATTCATCTTTCACATCTTTGATTGCTTAAAACATGTAATGTCTTCAATTTTTGTGAGTAAATCAACTTTACAACATCATTTAGAATACAAGACTCCCTTGCCAAGCTCTTAGTGTATTTTCAACCACTCTTTCAATGAATTTTTTAAAAACAAATGAATGAGATCTAGTTAATGTTGTAATT
Source organism: Alisma plantago-aquatica (assembly GCA_963693085.1). Lineage (NCBI taxonomy): Eukaryota > Viridiplantae > Streptophyta > Magnoliopsida > Alismatales > Alismataceae > Alisma > Alisma plantago-aquatica. Next base: position 564,773,936 of record OY856410.1, on the reverse strand, counting down.
TAGTTGAATCTCCTATGTCGTGGAAAAATTTTAAAATTTCATTTGACTTATTTCACCCTCATACCCTATAAAAGATGGCTAAAATGCCAACATATCATGCTAGCCTAGTGTAAATCTGATCTTGCCATCATGGTTAGGTGGTATGTCTTAAAAAAGAGGGTAATATACTCCAACCGACACTCCCTGTGTGCATATGCCTACATAAGCAGTCGGGTGTCACAACCCATAACCTTTTGTCATATGATTTTTGGAAAAGAAGGAGAGTAGAATGCAATTTTTTAATTTTAGTTAAGGTTTCATCATTTATATTCTTATTGTAGAGAGTTTGAGTTTCACATCCACTAATTTCTTGGCTTGGTCATCCAAATTCTACTTACTGTTGCTTAATTGATTGACTCATTTAATTGTGACCACCCGTACTGGACTAAAAATCTCTTTCTTGGGTGTTCAAGTTGAATTTATGGCTATGAGAATAAACATTTTGATCATGGTTGCTTTGGTCTTATATACATATTTTATTTCATTTGATCTATGTATGAACTTTACTATTCCTTCGTTTGTATTTCTATGCTCTTTTTTCTTGAGGACAAGTAATGGTTGAAGCTTAGGGGGATTTGATGAGCGTATTTTATATCATCTTGTGGACCATTTTTGGCTGCATTTACAAGTCAATTCCACCAAAATAATCACTCTTATTCATGCTAGAATTTCTATTTTATTCATTGTGTTTACTTGCTCTATGGTTTGGTTTGTTGGTATGACAATTTGGCATCAAAATGGGGAGAACACGCCATCATAACATCCATCAACACATTCCCCAATCATCTAGACATTCAGAAAGTCAATGTTGGTCAAATCAGTAAAGACACCCCGTATACAGAAAAAGATAGGTCGTGTACTTCCCAGTTTTGCAACAACACGTCATATCTTAATAAAAACACAATGTGTACCCTTGTTGAAACTAAATACATGATGTGTCTTACTAAGAAATGTCGTGTAACCTTCCAAAACGTGATCCAAACTTAAATTATTGCATATTACATGCAGTGTTCGCCATAAGACACGTAAAGTGACCTGTAGAATTCACTCAAATGTGATTCTAACCGTCGCACACTTATATATTCTACCCCAATCCATCTTGGGACAGTTACCATGACATATTTTTAGACTTTTAGAGGGGAACTCAAGCAAGGAACAAGGAGGAGTAGTTGGAGGCGTCCAAGGGGAGCAAAAGGTGGTTTCCCGGGAGGGAAGGAAGGGGGATATAGGCGTTGATTCTTAAATAAAACCGACACTATATCCTGATTAAAGATGTCGGTTATTAATTAACAATTGATGCCATACCCCTTCCCGCCACCAAAAAAAGGCACCAGAAAGGGAACCATCGATGTCGATTTTATATATATATATATATAACCAACACTATAACTATTTGTTGTCAGTTTTTCAAATAACTGACACCTATGTTCTAATTTTTTTCCTTATCAATTTGTAGGCCTACTATATGGCGGGTCAGCAGGATGCAAAACCTATAGTTCAATTCTAAATTGTGGGTTTACAACATCCATTGATATCAGCCAACAACAGGACACAAACCTGCAAAATTTATAGGATGGACAATATTATATATTTATCATGTGATTCACACACATGTATAAGAAAATTTAATTCATATTATTTTTCATCACACACATGTAGAAACCAATAGTTCCATTTCAAATTTCCTCCATTTTCACACACATTTAGCAACCTGCAGTTCCATTCATTTCATCTCTTTTCACATTCAGACACATGTAGAAACATTCATGTATTGATCATCTTCACATTCACACACATGAAAATTCAAAAAAAATCATTCACATTCACACAAAAGTAATTATGAGAATAAAGTTTAGAAATATCATTCTTTATTCGTCATCATCATTATCTCCATGAGTATCCCAATTATATTTAAAAATTCCCACTACTTGTAGGGATTTTTCCCATTGTTCTCTTACGTCATTTAAATCATCCATCGTATAGGGAGTATGTACATCTAATAATTTTTCACCTGTAGTGAAGTCAGTTTCAAACACCTGCAAAGAGAATGATGTATATATATAATAAGATTGATATATTTCATATTATCTAATGAGACTACATATAATACCTGATGTATGGTATCGATTTCCATTGCGACATGTTAGATAATTATGCTCATAAACAGCATCACATAATATCCACATGTCGAGTCGTTGTCTTGTGTAGCAAACTATAAATTGAAACATACAAAATATTCAAAAATACAAATAATCATAGTTCACATAAATAATATATATGTTGGAGTCGGAAAATTACATTCACATTCTCCCAAATTAGTGGTTGGTTCTTTTTCTTGGGTACCTTTCCTCTAGCTTTTTTGAACTCTTCTAAAGCCCTACATGTTAATGTAACACATTAAATTGCATAATTAAATAGTAATGTAATAACAGATGTTAACAGATATAAAGATATGAAATGTTTCTCACGAGAATAATGGTCTTTTCATTGGGTGTATATATATATTCAACTCCTTACCCGCAGGATCTACATAACAGACAATGAACGTCTCAGGGACAATAACTAGTAACTCTGAATGCTTGCTACTAAAGGTAAGAAAGTTAAAAATTAATAACTCAAAAGTCACAATAAAAATGTAATTTTTTTAAGTCCAAATTATAAGCAAAGTAAACTTACCTGACATTGAATGGAACTATTATCATCGTCTTCTTATTTTTACCAAAATATTTAAAAACATCACAGCAGTATGAAGTAACTGGCCTACGGTGTTTACCTACAAGACTAATCAAAGATGGAACCAAAAATCCCACATGGAGAAATGAAAAATTTGTACATATCGTGTGAAAGTGGATGCAAAATATGTATTATGTATGCATTAATATATAAGAAACCAGATCACCATTTATAAAATAAGGTATATGGATGTATAAACAAGATCTCACCATATCCATAGCTCTATCATAGATGTATTCAGCCAAGCATAATGAAACAACTCCAAAATATCTTGTATAAATAGCTTGTTATTGTATGATTGACCTATAGCTTCCTCCAGAATAGTAACATTTATAGGGAAATTTGGATCATGTTCACCTATCCAATCTGCCATACCCCTACAATTAGGACCTAATGAGGCGTGTAGGTCCCTTGGAAGCCAACTTGGTACTTCAAGAGATGGCGGTGGAGGCCGAGATGTAGCGGGTGTCTTCCTTTTGACTTGTATATATAATTTCAGATCAATTGACTCATATACGTACACACTAACAAATTAATGTAATGTAAATTTATCATACAAAATTAGTATAGATGACATCCCCTTTGGGCCACAATATCACTCCGCCTTCTGCCTCACCAAGCATTTCATAATCTAGGTGGGCATATGGCAATGTAAGATCCCTCCATTTGGGGAGTACACGTATCAGGCTCACACAAACCGCACCATCAGGTACTGGAGTCCCATGAAACATTTCCCCTGGAAGGGGTGGGTAAGTCGACGCCTCTACAACAACATATTCTTGATGTTTTAGATGGCAGGGCTTCAAACCTTACAAATTTACATAAAGAATGGTATATCCATATATACATAAACATATCATCATGAAAAGACTAGCTACTATGTCATAAAAATACTTACAGTGGATTTGGTAGGTGGTGGGTCTACAGGATTACTCTCAACCTCTATATAGGAGAAGACTGGCCCATCAAAGGTACTGTCTGAGTGGTAGTATGAGATGCCTGCCACTTTCTAATTACTTCATGGAGTCTGTTATCAAGTTCTTCCTCGACTCTCTTATCAATTAACTCCTCTACCTATACATGGACAAAAGAAACGCTAACTTCTGATTATTGAATTTCCTTTCGCAATAACATTCTAAAAAAAAGAATAGGTTACCTCAGCTTGTGAAAGTCCCGCTTTTAGGATTGATTTGTGCTGGGATGGCCCAAAGAACACTTTGATGCCCACACTACACATGCACCCCTAACACGTCTAGGATGCTCTACGCTACCCAGAGCAACTGTCAATTCATCCCTTGTGCCCTCAGGGATGAACTTGCCTTCCTTCCTATGCTCGTGCAGCACCCGCTAATCGCCATCAATAGAAATTGGTAAGTAAACATAACAATAATCAATATCGATCGATTGCTCTGAGAGTTGAATTTTACAATTTTTGTAGCTGCCTTAGTAGTTGCGGGCTTCATTATATCTCCCTTCTTGTTTTTCCTCCCAACTTTCCACATAACATGGCAAGGCAGAGGTGCGGGACCAATAGTAGAGGACTCTGCAGTCTCCTGAGTAACAGTAGACAGAGCATCAGACTCAGCCTGTAGTCTTTAGCGAATGCCTTCATAGCCTCTTGGACCCATTGTGTGGTCATGCACATTCAGTGCATGCCTTGCTCTTTGAGCATCACTGATAGTTGTGTTAGTAAGCACATTGATTTGGTAGTAACACTAAAGGTTAATATGGAATAGGTGAATACATAAGAACCTATATTGATTAAATTGAGAGTGGCGCTTAATACCTTGAATTCATCCATTTTTCTTTGGGTAACAAACTCCTCCCAATCTTTGGGGACTAGGTAGTTCCATTGCTCAGGGGCTGCCTTCTTTCTAAATTTATTTTTTAAAGAGAATACAAACAAAAATTATTAGTGTAGAGTTAGTCAAAAAGTGATCAATGTCTAGAATTGGAAATCAATCAAGAACCTCTTCTCAGCATCGCGTATGTAATTTGGGTGAGATTTGTCCTATAGTTCCTTAGGACCCTCCCACAACATTGCATCACACATTTACGATGCAACTTTTCATCCAGATCAAATATACTCTACAAAATAGAATTTCTATTAACTAGTATCCTAAAAATTAGTAATCTACAAAAATAGAATTGCAAATAATAATAACTCACACATAGTTCCTTCCATACTAAGTCTTTCTTCCCCTTAGAAACTTTATGCCATGATTCTACATTAGGGCTACAATGGCTGTGAGTAAGAACCCCATGATATGAAATAAATGAGTTGTGGTTCACTCCAACTGGATTTCCTGCATGATCAAAATCCACAGCCAATTTGGGTCCATTGCGCCTTTATTGTTGTAAATTTCGCATCATTGTGATGCCCCTCACTTTCTCAAAAAAAAATTGTTTCTCATCAAGTGCCCCAATTTCTTCAGGGGGTACATCACCAACCTAAAATTTGACAAAAAAAGTACACTTACATGATATCACTATAAATGAACATATAGATAGAAACCTCAGGGATATATTTTTAAAACTTACATTGTGAGGTGGCGCATTGCTGTCGTCACCCTCATGGTATTCATCAACACAGTCATCATATGAATGTTCATCCATCTGAAAGTTCACATTCAGATTGTAAAGTTCACATTGTAAAGTAATTCACATTGTAAAGTTCACATTGTAAAGTTAACATTCACATTGTAAAGTAATTCCCATTTTAAAGTTCACATTCACATTGTAAAGTTCACATTCACATTGTAAAGTAATTCACATTGTGAAGTTCACATTGTAAAGTTCACATTCACATTGTAAAGGTCACATTGTAATATCCACATTCACATTATAAAGTAATTCACATTGTAAAGTTCACATTCACATTGTAAAGTTCACATTCAAAAAAATAAAACATATAAAAAAATATAAACATGCATGCCTCAAATATTGCGATCTTTTACCAATTAAAAATCCTTCATTGTGATCTCTGCGTACATACAAGTCATCATTAGCTTCAATATTTGGTGGTGTTGGCAACCAAACTGAGAATGTATCGGAGTCATCATACTTATCATAGTACTGTTCTTCATCTATAGGATCTTCAATGAACTGTCTTTTACCATGAAGAACAACCAACCATTTATCATTTGTAGGATCATCGATATAAAATACTTATTTCGCCTACGATGCCAATATGAATGGTTCACCCTTCTCACCAATCTTTTCAAAGTTCACTAATGTGAAACCCAATTCATCCACTATAACTCCTTTGGTGTTATCAACCCAATTACATTTAAAGAGCGGAATTCTGAAATCTACGTAGTCAAACTTGTTGGGTTTTTATGGGAGACAGAGAAGGCAGTGAAAACAAAAAATTTCTTCTCCCAAACCCAGAATAAAGGAATTGCGTCAATGTCTATACAATAGGAAGGATGGTTTATAGAGGCATACCTTGTCTCGAGGCTTGCTCAGTGACGTTACCTCGCGGCTTGTGCAGTCTTCACCTCCGATCTTAGACGGTGTCTTTGCAGCTCTTGGTCTCATTGGGACTATTAGGATTGATAGTTGTCCTCTGAGCGGAAGAAGTCTCCCGCCTCTGAAGTAGTCCACACGGACCACCTGGAACTCCGATCTCCTTGTCCCACAAGGAATCAAAAGGAGTCGCACCCTCCTATCGGTGTACTAGCCACCGATACACTCTCCTACCACCAGTTTTTTTTCTGAAGTTGTCTTTCCCTTGCTGTGCCTCCTTTAGCGGGTAGCACATGCTCAGGCTCTCTCAGTTACCACAACCAGAGAGAACGATAACTTTGTAGAGCAACTGGTGTTCTGAGTTGTTGTTCCTGAGAAGCACCCAATACCCCTATATATAGCAGGGTCATGGGATAGGGTTCTCTACCCCGAGCAATGCGGGATTGAAGCACGAGTATAAGGGTTTGAGATTTTCCACAAAACTGACATACTGCGGCTGTTGAACCGATCGATTCACACCCTGAAATGATCGTTTTAGGCCTTGAGATGATCATTTGGGACCTGAGCCGATCGTTTGGGGCTCTGAGATGATCGGTTCATCCCTGAGCCGATCGGTTCGTGGTCCTGATTCAACTCAAATTGACTTTCATATTTGTTGCCAACTAATCAAATTTGAATCCTTGTCCAAATCAAATTTGTACAAGTGAATCAAATTGTATTTGCAAAATAGTCTTATGACTTTCTAAATGATCTTTGTTCGTCTACGAATTGACCGATTCAACAATTGAGTCGTTCGTTTCATGATACATGAGCCGATCGAATCACAACTTGACTCAATTGGTTCACCAACCTGAGCCGATCAGTTCATCCCTATGAGCTGATCGATTGGGGCAACAAACTATGAAAATCAATCAATTGCAATTTCAATCAATCCAATACTCTAATCAATTGGTCCAACACCTTGAACACTATGATATTGACCTATCAATTGATTGAGTGTTTAATTGAACTACTAAACTCCTTTAGTAATCAATCTAATTATCATTTATGGATAAAACTCCTCTTCCAAGTCAAATCCTATGTGTGTGACCCTACATGTCCATTTCACATTGGCAGTGAAAGTCCATAACACTTATGACTTCACAAGCAAAGAGCGGTTCCTTGTCACACATCAGTGCTACCCAAGTGAAAAGGAAAGTTGGAGAACAACTTTCAATCCTACAATCCCTGAATGGTGTTACAGTGAATGTATAATTCCTTTGTCACTGATATTCTGAATGAACTCGAGGCATGGAACAGTCATCCTGTCAACGTTCATTCACTTTCTCAATCTGAGAGTAGATTGGAGGAGATATGTATGACATCAATATCACATACTGATTCACACATGTGTGCACGCCTATCTCAATCCTACTCATCAAGTGGCCATGGATATCAAACTCCCTCAGGAGGGACAAATCCCATATCTATCACTCACCCCTTAAAAGCCCCATGTGTCAAAGCCACCCAATCATCACCTTTATAACAACCCATATTTCAGGACTGCGTTTGATGATGTCAAAGTGTACCCAATGACATGTGTTGAGTGTAGTGATTTCAGGTCAAAGAATCACACTCACCATCATCACTGTGAGAACTGACTGTGACTACCATGTCATGGTTCCATGTATCAAACTCATAGTGGGTCTATCTAGTACACTTGTTTTCTAACAAGTACCTATGTGTTTGGTTTGATATCTCCATATCATGACTAATGAGATTTTGTCATCAACCAACACCACAATCTAGTCTTATGTGTCATTGTTGTCTATCTACCTTCCACAATGACATCTGACTATGGACATAATAAGAATGTACAAACTCTTAGCATCCGTATGATCTCATCATTCATGTCCTCAACCTAAAAGCATACGTCATTGAGTATTGTCATTCTTTAGACATTCAATCTATTCTATCATTATCTCATATGACTGAACCAGAAAGAATTGGAAGCTTGCCTTTGATGTTTATCAAATCAATCTTAATGTATCCCATCAATCATCCCATGATTGGCTCTCAGGTCATACATACCAACAGACTCCCACTTTCACTGCAAGCCAATCACCCTTGAATCATATTCATAGTGATCTTCAAACATGTCCCACATGTTTCTATGTTCTAGTGCTTACTCAGTGAGTTATGGAAACACCTTGCAAAGTTAGTATTAACTGTATGTCTCTAATCTCTTCATTGTACGTGACACATATGAGATGGAGTTGTCATAATATGTGATCCAGTATTCCTTTGCTAACCTTTAGCCACATTGCATGACCAATTACTCCTTATTTGTCATCAAAGATTGGAATATCTATAAGTTCATCTCATGAACTTCTAGATCCATATAGTATCCATTGATGTTCTCTAACACATGGATACTCGGCTTTTCCTTTTAAAATAGCTTTATTGGAACATTTCCATTTATCAACAAACATTCACTTTTATATATCCCACATATATTTTGCGATTAATTTTCTGTCCTTTTCAGAAGTTCACATCAGTGTAACTCTTTACAGTGAACCCTTCTTTATATCCACTGAACTAGTACTTCTGAAGTACTTATTAAGTTCTCATGGTATTCTGGTAACCCTTACTAGAACTAGACAGACATCCACTCGTCATGTCTCACATATGAGTTATCACAATAAGCATATCATATTGTCATGTCCTAAATACAAGATGATAAATGCATTTTATTCTTACCATGCCCATACATGCAAGATGAAGGGATGATTACATACATGATAGATCCATATCTATTCTTAGTGTTCCCATTCTTCAAAAGATTTGGATACTTGGCATTGGGATACTAACTTCATGTAACATGGACAAGTTTTCTCCCACTGAATTTGTACATACTGAACCCTTCAATATAGATTGCCAATGTATGCTCTCTCTTTTTAGGTCAAGAGGTTTTCGAGAACAGTCTCTATAGATCTCTATTCCTATCACATAGGAAATGTCTCTATCTTCTTTAAAGATAAATTCCACTTTGAATTTCCATTCTAAAACATCTCCATTTCACATCAACATGTGGAATGTGAATACGCTCCCACTAAATCACAGATCCCTTCTTTATCTTTGACATATCAGTCAAACCCTTTGACTATATCAACAAAGTAAAGATCCAACTCTGAGTTTCTTGTTCTTAATCAATCACATTGATTAGTCCATTGTAACTTATAGACTTTATTTGCATTAATGGATTCATAAACCTTATAGGTTGTGTCATGTAAACATCCTCATTTTATTCCTCATAGGAATGCAGTTTTAGTATCCACATGCCAAATCTCTTGGTTATTAAGTTGCAATTAACAAGCATCATACTTCTCAAAATGTTATCCATTTGTCTTAACTCTTAAGACTCATTCGCACTTATGGATTTTATCCCAATGGGTGCTACCATCAAGGTCATACCTTATGGTTCACATGGAAGTCATTTAGGATGTAATGGTCATAAACCATAACTCAAAATATGGTTCCTCATATTCATCTAGATAGTTGACTCATCACATGACCAACTCGTCACATAGATAATCGGGGTGTTTTTGTCAAGGATGTAAGAATTCACAACTCCTTGTGATTCTTAATGTCCTTTATTAGTGTGGGGCATTCTTTATTTAATAAGAAATTAGTTATTTGATAATCATCCTCTAACTCCTTAGAGTATGACTCCTTTTTTGATTTAGACATCACCATGCCTTAATCATGAGCTCAATATGATACACTATCATAATCACTCATAAGGATCTCAAACATTTGGTTCAAGTATTTCATTCATTGATCTCATCAAGAATTAACACTTTACCAAATTCATACTTCATGATATTCTTGAACACTTCAAGATATTCATATTGGTATTTCTCTAAACACTGTTTGAAGCACTAGCATTAACTCTAGTAGGTATGTAAATACATCACATGTATTATACCTAATAGGATAAATCATTCTCCCACTATCACTAGTGAAGATTGATTAATCATGCCTAAGAGATTCATGTCTCTTACTGGTTCTCTAACCAAAAGAGTCTAGACTTATCTATCATATGGAAACTAGGAATGAATTTCTCATGATTTATGCTAATTTGATTGTTTGAGTTATCAATAACTTTTAGGTATCATTTTATCTTATGCATACCAAGTACCACAAGATTAACAAGGCATTTCCATAAAGATCATATCTTTGAAATTGAAACATCAACTTTATTAATTGCTATCATTGTCATACAATATGCAAAAATAAAGTGTTTCTTTCCATTGGAAAATATGAAATAGTAGTTCATAACTCTATTACATGCCTTAAAGGCTGAAAATAAACTAAATTACTCCTATCTATGGCGGCAACACTTGCCCCATTTATTGGGTGGTTTACATTTTATATCTTGGTATCATATACCTCAAAAATGTTACAAGTTTATTTCATGACACCTTCAGGTGGTGACGTATGTCGCCTCCTTCTTCTTTAGTTCATCCAAATAGAGTGGACAATTCCTTTTCCAATGTACTGGCTTTTGACAATGATGGAAATTGCCTCTCTTGGTCACACCTCCCTTGGCCTTGAGAGTTGAAGATGACTTGAGTTGCTGGCTAGCATCAGAACCTTTCTTAGCCTTGCCCTTGCCCTTGCAGTTGGACTTGCCTTTCCTGTTGCTGATCATCATCACAAACTTAGGCTTGTCCTTCTTCATCTGTGCCTCAGCTATCCTCAACATGCCCAACAACTCTGTCAATGGCTTTTCAAAGTTGTTCATGTTGTAATTCATCACAAACTGACTATAAGATTTTGGCAACAATTGTAGTATCACATCAGTAGCCAACTCAGGGCTCAGGGGAAATCCCAATCTTGTTAGGTTTTCCACATACCCAATCATTTTGAGCGTGTGAGGACCAACTGGATCTCCTTCTGTCATGACACACTTGAACAGTGCCCTGGAGACATCATATCTCTCTTGTCGTGCTTGATCTACATACATGTCTTGAGATGTTGAATCATCTCAATGACACCCATGTTCTCATGTTGTCTCTGCAACTCGTGGTTCATTGAGCACAAAATAAAACACTTTGCATCAATGGCATCATCATAATGCTTCTTGTAAGCATCCCTTTCTGCCTTTGGTGTGGTGGGAGCAGGTTCCTCTGGAACAGGAGTATCCAAGACATAGAGCTTTCACTCTTGAGTGAGAACAATTCTCAATGTCCAAAACCGGTCATGGAAGTTAGTCCCATTCAGCTTGTCCTTTTCTAGGAATGATCGCAATGAAAAGTGTTTGTTGTTTGTTTTCATTTGTACTACAAAAGGAAATATATGCAATTTAGTCCAAAACTCAATTTTGACTTATTTGATTGATTTGAAAATTTGACAATACAATTAGGACTTTAATTATTATCGCTCCCAATATTTTTTTTGTTCAAATTGATAGCCCTCACCGTCAATTCAGAAGATAACATCGTACAATCTTCTAGTGGGTCAAGATCCTAAAATCCTCTGAGTCATGGACCAACTAGGGTTGTCACCCACAACTTAGATCTTCGAGGTAGGTAACTTTTGCCAATCACATCATATGCAACTCTTGAAAGATGTCATATGAAACTCCTTGCCATGATCACCTCCATGCCTCAAGGTGCTAGATCCTATCTAGGTCACCTTGTTAAGTCTGACCCAAACCCAACACGACGAATATGAACCCTTCTAGGGCAGACCCACATATCCATCCTTCACGCTTCCATGAGATAGACGGTGCACCACGCTAGGGCGTGCCCACACTTGGCTGATCAAGTTTTTCACATGTGTCACATTTGGAAGGCATCTAAAACTTTAATATTTCATGAGTGATTTGGTTTTATAGGTACATATACATATCCAATCACCACAATATATAGTATGTATCATATACATGCTATATCCACAGAAAACCTGTGAAATGATAAAAGCAATTATTATGGCCATCCTATTGTGATTCCTCGAGCCAAGAGAAATCATGGTCATCTAGGCCTACATCACATGAAACCTATCCATGATGAAGTGCTATAGCTGTCGAAGTTGATCAACTCATCACATGAATGACCTGCTCGCTCTGGCTGGTCGTCTGGGTGCCACCAGCCGATCAGTTAGCTCCTCCAACCAATCAATTCGCCTGGTCATCGTGCATCTCCTCATGGCCACCACCCGATTGTCTCGCTCCTCAAACCGGTCATTTGGATCGCCAATCGACCAGTTCACTCATTGAACTGATCGTCTTAGTCCTCGTCAGGTTGTCCGCCATTATTTGGCATAATAGAAAATAAAAGATATATCCTATTTTACATTTGAATTTGGAAACCCCTAGTTACATTCGGGGGGAGCAATGGTAGGAAAGAAATCTTTAGTTATCTCGAGTTACATCAGGAATAAGAGATAGGGAATCGGTGTGCAGACTGAGATGCAAGCAACCACATTCAACCAAGCACACATACATAGGGTTTATTGGCCATAACCACGCTATACATCCACCACAAAACTCATTAAATGGTGACGTGTATCGAGTGCATTAATATTACATAGCATATATGCATTTAGGGAATTGTGTATTTAAGATCAGACATGCATAAAGCCAATTTTATTCGCATCGTATGCAATAAATAAAGGTGACAAACCAAAATAGATCATATTGATAATACTAAAGTATAGAGTAGTTGACGTGGCTCTGATACCACTGCTGGGTTTTTATGGGAGACAGAGAAGGCAGCGGAAACAAAAAATTTCTTCTCCCAAACTCAGAATAAAGGAACCGCGTCAACGTCTATACAATAGGAAGGATGGTTTGTAGAGGCATACCTTGTCCTGAGGCTTGCTCGACAACGTTACCTCACGGCTTGCACGGTCTTCACCTCTGGTCTTGGATAGTGTCTGTGCAGCTCCTGGTCTCACTAGGATAGTCGGGATTAATAGTTGTCCTCCGAGCGGCAGAAGTCTCCTGCCTCTGAAGTAGTCCATATGAACCACCTAGAACTCTGATCTCCTTATCCCACAAGGAATCAGAAGTAGTTGCACCCTCCTGTTGGCGTACTAGCCACCGACACACTCTCCTACCACCAGTCACTTTTCTGTAGTTGTCTTTCCCTTGTTGTGCCTCCCTTATCGGGTAGCACTAGCTCGGGCTCTCTCAGTTACCACAACCAGATAGAACGACAACTTTGCAGAGCAAATGGTATTCTGAGTTGTTGTTCCTAAGAAGCCCCAATACCCCTATATATATAGGAGGGTCATGGGACAAGGTTCTCTACCCCAGGCAATGTGGGATTAAAGCAGGAGTAGAAGGGTTCAAGATTTTCCACTAAACTGACATATTGCGGCAGTTGAACCGATTAGTTCACACCCTAAAATGATCATTTCGAGCCCTGAGTTGATCGTTTGGGACCTGAGCCGATCGTCTGGGGCTCTGAGCCGATCTGTTCATCCCTGAGCCGATTGGTTTGTGGTCCTAATTGTAACATCCTTGACCTGGGTTATGCTTTAACCCTAGGTGTTTTGATTAAGAAAAATGATTATATGCTTAATCTTATCTTATGAAAAGTGATTAGGGCTCAAGAGAAACCTATGTTTCAATTTTGGTCCTGTTTGAACAATGTTGAAGCAATGATTGCTTATTTTGGACTAAAGTGCAAATTACCCAAGTTGAGGGGTTAACTTGCAAATTGCACATGATAAGATGTTCCTCTGATGTTGAGACATCATAAGGATGAATATGATGTAGTAGTATGGTTTCCACAAGCTTGGACACCAAGATTAAGCTTGTAAAGCAATCCTTGTGCATTAAAACCTAGTTTTGGAGTAAAGTGCAATTTACCAAAAATCTAGGGTTCAATATACAAATAACCACTTCAATAAGGCCCTTAATGTTTCTTGGAATCATTTAGAGCAAATAAAATGAGAGGGGAATCTCATTTGAATTAAGTTGGAGGAGAGAGAATCTTGATATTAAAATAATCAAGATTTAATCCTAAGTGAAACCCTAATTCAATTTAGGGAAAAAATGAATGTATTAATTAATGGGCCTTCAACCAAAGTGTTATTGGTTGATTTTGAATAAGTATGGAAGTTCCTTTGCCAAGATAAGGAACGAAAATATCTTAAGAGGTGAAATTCCACTCACCTTATTATAAAGAAAAGTAATTTCTACTCACATATGGGATATTAATATAATAAGCATTAAGGTGCTTAATTTGCTTTTCTTTAAATTGAGGATAATGAAGGAGAATTAAAGGCACATGAAGATGTCTCGTACCCAAGGAAGATGAGGGGGAAGAGGCGGCCACATTTTGGGATTAATTGGATTTTATAAGGCATTTCTCTCTCATCAATTTCCTTATAAAAGTGCCTTTTCCAAATCAATTGAAAGGCTTTTTCGGCCCTTTCTTCTTCCTTTGCTTTGGATGAGCTCACGGGGACTTGGGAGCAACAGGAGGACGAGCCCCAACCTGTTGGTAAGCTTCTTGACCCTTGTTCTTCATGATTCCATGGTGGAAATCGAAAATAAATTATGGATTCCTTCCTATTTCGATTCCCTCTTCAATCCTAACCATTTCTTTTTGCTCAAACCATGAGGACAAGCCTTTTAATGGTGAAAGAAGTTGAATCCACCATTGTTTCCGTGGACATGGAGCTTTGGAGCTCAATTGGAGGTGGGTTTTATAACTTGAAACCCTAACTTTGTTATTGCAATCAATTCCTTATCAATTGGTGATCATTTCTACATTTCTGAAATTAACTTTGGATAATTGATGCAATTTCCATGGAAATCACAGAAGATTTCTATTTCGATTCCCTCATCATAATCTAGCACCTCACCAAATATCTTGGGAGAAAACGATTTCAAGACCATTTGGTTGAGTTGACCAATTGTAGAACGTTTGGGAATCTTGTTCCTAATTATTTATGCTAATTACCCTCCAAATTTGAGGGGTTAACTCAAACGGAATCACAGGTTCAAGGCCAATCAATTAGGAAAATCGAATTGAATTAAGTGCTGATTTTCAACCTGATTAACTGGACCTGTTTGGGCAAACGGTTTCAAGACCATTTTGTGGAGTTTACCAAGCGTTGACCGTTTGAGATTCCTGTTCCTAATGATGTTTTTTAATGACCCTCCAAATTTTAGGGGTTAAATCAAACGGAATCATAGGTTGAAGGCAAATCAATTAGGGAAACCTAATTGGATTAAGTGCTGATTTTCAACCTGATTAACTCGACCTTTTTGGGAAAACGGTTTCAAGACCGTTTGGTGGAGTTGACCAAGCGTTGACCGTTTGAGATTCCTGTTCCTAATGACGTTGGTTAATGACCCTCCAAATCTGTGGGATTAACGCAAAAGGAATCATAGGTTGAAGGCTAATCAATTAGGGAAACCTAATTGGATTAAGTGCTGATTTTCAACCTGATTAACTCGACCTTTTTGGGTAAACGGTTTCAAGACCGTTTTGTGGAGTTAACCAAGCATTGAACGTTTGCGATTCCTGTTTCTAATGATTTTGTTTAATGACCCTCCAAATTTGAGGGGTTAACTCAAAAGGAATCATAGGTTGAAGGCTAATCAAATAGGGAAACCTAATTGGATTAAGTGCTGATTTGCAACCGGATTAACTTGACCTTTTTGGGCAAACGGCTTCAAGACCGTTTGTTGGAGTTGACCAAGCATTGAAAGTTTGAGATTACCGTTCCTAATGATGTTGTTTAATACCCTCCAAATTGGAGGGGTTAACTCCAAAGGAATCATGAGTTGAAGGTTAATCAATTAGGCAAACCCTAATTGAAAACAGTGCTGAAATTCCAATGAGTTAAGTTGAGATTTTGGGTTGATTAGCCCAAACGGTTTCAAGACCATTTGGGGATCACCCAAACGGTCTCAAGACCGTTTGGGGATCACCCCAAGACCGTTTGGAGGTATGGGGTCAAGTATAGTTGACCAATTGAAGGTCCAAAGGTACCAAATAATACTGCAACTAAATGTTGATTTTTTGATCAACTCGATAGATCAATCCTTGATGATTTTTCATTAAAATCCAAAGGTTGGATGGGCCAAACGGTCTCAAGATCGTTTGGAGCTCATCCAAATGGTCTCAAGACCGTTTGGTGGTCACCCAAGACCGTTTGGAGGTCTAATGTTGAGTATGGTTAGGTGTTTGAAGGTCTAAAGGTACCAAGCTGTTAAACAATGTAATGCTGATTTGGTGATCAATCCAATGAACCAAACTCTAATTGGATGGCTTAGATTTGAGTGATATGATGGGAAAACGGTCTCAAGACCGTTTTGAGGTCATCCAAACGACCTCAAGACCATTTGGGGTCAGGTCATACCCATTTTGGATGATTGTTCAATGGTTTCAATGCAACTAGTTCTGCATTGATTAGTGTTGAAGGATCATCCATTCCAAGCCTTAATTCAATTGAATCAAACCCTAATTGATGATCAATTGAGGTTCAATTGAGGGTCAAATCAGTTTAAGGTTGACCTATTAAACTCAATTGAAGTATGAGTATAGGTCCAATTGATGATTGGCTCCATGAATTCAATGATTGAAGGAATCAACATTGGAAACCCTAATTCAATTGGATACCTCATGTTATTGAAGGTCCAATTGATCAAACCTTTTTGGAAACCTAATGTAATTAGGTGAGAGACACCCTTAATGGTACTAATCAATAATGCATAAAAAATGCATGGATTCCAATACATGATGTAAACCCTAATTGAGGTTGATTCTATGTATAACCTAATAAGAGGTTGTCTACATATGAAATCACTAATTAGGATGAATAGTAAACCCTAGTTGAGGGTGTATCCAAGTGAAACCCTAGTTGAGGGTGTATCCATGTGAAACCCTAACTGAGGGTGTATCCATGTGAAACCCTAATTGAGGGTGATTTCATGAGAAACCCTAATTGGGAATGATTAGTAAACCCTAATTATGGGCAATGTGATATGAAATCCCTAATTAAGGGTGATGCTATATGCAATCTCTATTCTAAAGAAGGGAGATGGTATGTAAAACTCTAATCCCTAATGAAAGAATGGAATTCATACTTGAATATGATTCATGAGGTGAACTCCTGTAGCAGGACCGTGTTAGGTAGCACGGCCGTGGTAGATTCACTTTGCACGACCGTACAAGGCAGCACGGCCGTGGTGGCTTCCCTTTGCACGATCGTTCTTGGTTACACGGCCGTAGTTCTCTATGCTTGACTTAGAGCTAAATTGAAAGTGACCTAACATGGTCGTTTTGTTAATTTCCAACCTAAGGATTAGAGAGAAACTCATACCTTGTGATGATAATCATTTAATGATACATGATGAATGTAATAAGTATGAATGAATACTTATGATATCAATGAATGCTCCCAGAGGAGTGTAGCAATAAATTAGGGTTGGAGTGATAATACAAATATGAAACCCTAATTATATGTGAAATGGTGATCCTAACCCTAGCTTTGGGTTAAAGGATGAAAAGCCCTAATTGATGGTAAACCCTAACCTTGGTAAGGGAATAGTGGTGTTACCCTGTTTTGCATGATGTGTTGTGAACTTGATAAGTCTATTATGATGTGTGACAATCATGCAGGTCTCATGAGGTGATGATCATAGCCAGGTATGAGCTATGATGTTTATTTGATAAGAGTTCATTGGCCATATGTGCCATTATGTTTTTGTTACTTAGAAAGAAGTAACAAGATTAGTATGGACTTGTAAGCTTTTGTTTTAAAGTTGTTTCCTAGTGAGAGGTGACAAGATGTGAATGGCCTTGTGAGCCATGTGAATAAAGTTGTTGCCTAGTGAGAGGTGACAAGATGTGAATGGCCTTGTGAGCCATGTGAATAAAGTTGTTTCCTAGTGAGAGGTGATAAGATGTGAATGGCCTTGTGAGCCATGTGAATAAAGTTGTTGCCTAGTGAGAGGTGACAAGATGTGAATGGCTTATGTGCCATGTGAATAAGTATCTGATGAAAGTGGTACATGTCTCTTTATAGCATTTGTCTGAATAAAATATGTTTGAGAACTTGACTGATGCTAAAAGAATATGATAATGTACTTAATTAATCAAGTGAAATATATTCATGTAGTGCTCTGACCATAGATCCATCATCGTCAGGAATAGGTGATGGTCAAACAGGTTGCTCCGCGACATATCCTGGATTTCGTATATTTTTTAATATACGGGGGTCAATGGGCGAAAATATCCTTACGTCCTCTTGAAGTGATTGTGAGGAGGTAAACAAGAAACCTCTCAAATCCTTCTTGAATAGGTCGGGATAGATGTATCACTAATCTCCCGATGATTTGGGCCAGATGATTTACACATATCCCAAGGTTAATACCGGATCGATGGAGATAAACATGAAATTTCATGATCGCGAAGAGAGAGCAGCTGACACTGCCTCTATAGCGAAGTTGCCAGTATACCCTAGCTAGCTATGTAGCAGAGACACGAGATGTCCTATAGGTTCTCTCACACTGACCGGGAGGCAGTGAGGTCATGGGAACCCGACTCTTCCCTAGACCTATGTATGGTACCGGTTTTGACTTCGCAATGGCCGGTTGGAGTATGAGAGGTATACCTCATCTCCTCAGAGCTTAAATATGATTGTAAAATGTAATCAGTCATATAACATGTTTACTTAAGGATTGAATACGGAGATTCATTGGCTGATGTTGCATTTCTTTGTGCATTCCTTAGCAGATAAATGTTATTTATGTCTCTTTATATTCTCTACAAAGTAGACAGATGAATTACTTATCTACCATGGGTAGATGCAATGCTCTCCTTGAGAATAGGAGATTATCTTATTCTGTTCTATGATGAATAATTCTGTCTGATATGGTAAAAGTAACCCCTGCTCGGTTTTAATTTAATAAACTGCAATAACAATGTTTTGGCAGAGAGTTATATCTCTCGCTGGGGCAATTTTCAATTGTGTCACCCCCGTGGGAGACATTTTTAGGTATGCATGGGAGACAAGGCAGGAAATCCCTAAGATCAGAAAAAGAGCAGCAACAACAAAAACAACAAGGACAACAATCAGATCTCAGGTTGAGATATTATCTGTCAAGTCATATAGATAGTAGTCCTATGTGTCGTCTCTGTACTCTTAGGTCCTCGGAGTTTTAAATGATTCAATCGGAGTTTTGGAATAGTGCCTCAAAGTTTTTATACTGCCTGTGTATATTTGTAACAGGGCAGTCAATGTTGTAATCCTTAAAAAGGAATTGTACAAGCCGTGTACTTGTGAACCAGGATGAAATGGAAACACTTTGGTTCTTCGTTAAAGAGTTTTCCTGTGAATGGATCTCTTTGAAAAAGTTTTAAATTTTTAGTGATTTTTAGTAATTCCGCTGCAAATGATTTGCTTCCGCATGTTTTATTATTGTTAATGGCACTTGTTATCTTAACGATGGCGAGTGTCGTTACAATTTAGTGGTATCAGAGCTCTAGGTTCGCTGAGTCTACAGAGATATAGGACTAAGGTATCGAGTCTGTGTTAGTGTCCTCCAGTATACCCTATAATGATTTCTGCTTGTGCAGAGAAAGGGTAAAGTTTTAAAATGACTGGAGAGCACAAGGAACACATTTCTAAGGGTAATGTTGCATCAAGAAGCGGTGCAAGGGATCATGCAAGAATAGAATGAGTTCCTGAGAATCCCCAATAAGACCTGATCAGGATAGAGAATCCTATGATCATGCTCTTGTTGGGCAGATTCGGGCAACAGTAATGTATATAGTGGACTGGATACTAGCCTTACAACCTAGGTTATCAATCCTTAATATAGAAAGTTGGAGCTTTAAAAGAGTTCCTGAATGACTTAGTCATGTTGGAACAAGGGAACATATGGAAAAGATTAACTTATGGCAAGAAAGTAGACTCTGCTATGAGTTTAGACAGATAACAAATCTGTGATGGCAGTGCCCAAGAAGGGGCAATAAGCTGAAAAGTAGGTGATGATCTCTATAATTTTAGAGAAATTTGCCTAATGGTTCTAAAAAGCCAAGGTTTTTGGTACTAATAGTGCAATAAATGCTTAATGTGCCAGGGCAGTAGCCATTATGTAAAGGTAAAGATGGTAACCTTTTACCTGTAAGACCATGATGTGAGTACAAGGTATGTTATAAATGTGTACATGTTGAGTACACTAAACCCCTTTTTGTTATAAAAAGGAGGATTGTTGATTTTGTTTTCCCTATTGGTTGTTATATAGGGTAGAAATGATGAGAACTGGAATTTGAATTCTGTTCAGTATTCTTTTAAATGCTCTATATTGTTCTTACCTCTATGAAATAGGAAGAGGTATAGAAGAGATGTCTGGATAAAATCCAGGGATGTTGAATCTTATGTTATGATAATAGGAAAAGCAAGAAATGTGATAGCATGTAAGTGCATACTACTTGATCTCAGTACTTGTAAACCCTGATCAGGTATACAACTACTGATGATAAAGTGAGTATGGAAACTCTTAGATTGATGTCTTTTTGATTGCCCTGATCAAGCAATCATTCTGATACAATCTAATGAGTATCATGAAATTGGAATTATGGTATGGATAAATGTATCATACCTTAAGTACAAGAAACAAGGATCTGATAGGAATTCAGATCAGTATGTGTATATGAGGAAGTAAAAGTATGACCCTCATATGATGAGAAAGAGAACAAGGGAGGTGATCCCTGTTCAATAAAGTTGTAAATATGATAAAAGAAAGATGAGAAAATGATATGTTTTCAACACATGTGAATGATACCAAGGTAAGAGATTCTGGTATCTGAGAATTATCAGATGGTTTAGATTGGCTACCTGGACTAGTCAACTATGAAATCAGTCTGATTATATAAAATGATATGAACATCATATGTTAGGGGTTTATGCTTTGCATAAACATAACAACTAAATATGTCTTTAAGATAAGATCTCAATTGACTCTATGAGAATATTGTGAGAAGGAACTTTCTGTTGATCAAAGTTCTATGATGTCTCCATAACAATGAGGTGTTATGTAGAGACATGATGATATGATGAATGAATAATATATGATCCCTTTATCTGGGATTTCGGGGACGAAATCCTTGTTAGGGGTTTATAATTTGTAACATCCCTGACCTGGGTTATGCTTTAACCCTAGGTGTTTTGATTAAGAAAAATGATTATATACTTAATCTTATCTTATGAAAAGTGATTAGGGCTCAAGAGAAACCTATGTTTCAATTTTGGTCATGTTTGAACAATGTTGAAGCAATGATTGCTTATTTTGGACTAAAGTGCAAATTACCCAAGTTGAGGGGTTAACTTGCATATTGCACATGATAAGTTGTTCCTCTAATTTTGATACATCATAAGGATGAATATTATGTAGTAGTATGGTTTCCACAAGCTTGGACACCAAGATTAAGCTTGTAAAGCAATCCTTGTGCATTAAAACCTAGTTTTGGAGTAAAGTGCAATTTACCCAAAATCTAGGGTTCAATATGCAAATTACCACTTCAATAAGGTCCTTAATGATTCTTGGCCTCATTTAGAGAAAAGAAAATGAGAGGGGCATCTCATTTGAATTAAGTTGGAGGAGAGAGAATCTTGATATTAAAATAATCAAGATTTAATCCTAAGTGAAACCCTAATTCAATTTAGGGCAAAAATGAATGCATTAATTAATTGTCCTTCAACCAAAGTGTTATTGTTTGATTTTGAAAAAGGATGGACGTTCCTTTGTCAAGATAAGGAACGAAAATATCTTAAGTAGGTGAAATTTCATTCACCTTATTATAAAGAAAAGTAATTTCCACTCACATATGGGATATTAATATAATGAGCATTAAGGTGCTTAATTTGCTTTTCTTTAAATTTAGGATAATGAAGGAGAATTAAAGGCACATGAAGATGTCTCGTACCCAAGGAAGATGAGGGGGAAGAGGCGGCCACATTTTGGGATTAATTGGATTTTTATAAGGCATTTTCTCTCTCATCAATTTCCTTATAAAAGTGCCTTTTCCAAATCAATTGAAAGGCTTTTTCGGCCCTTTCTTATTCCTTTGCTTTGGATGAGATCAAGGGGACTTGGGAGAAATAGGAGGACGAGCCCCAACCTGTTGGTAAGCTTCTTGACCCTTGTTCTTCATGATTCCATGGTGGAAATCGAAAATAAATTATGGATTCCTTCCTATTTCGATTCCCTCTTCAATCCTAACCATTTCTTTTTGCTCAAACCATGAGGACGAGCCTTGTAATGGTGAAAGGAGTTGAATCCAACATTTTTTCCATGTACATGGAGCTTTGGAGCTCAATTGGAGGCGGGTTTTATAACTTGAAACCCTAACTTTGTTATTGCAATCAATTCCTTATCATTTGTGATCATTTCTACATTTCCAAAATTAACTTTGTATAATTGATGCAATTTCCATGGAAATCATAGGAGATTTCGTGGGTTTATAGCTTGATGATGATGACTCATCATAAGATAGCACCTCACCAAATATCTTGGGAGCAAATGGTTTCTAAAGGTGGAAACCAAATGGTTTCATCAAAACCGTTTGGTGACCAAACGGTTTGCAAACCGTTTGGAGACAAACAGTTTCAGACCGTTTGGTTGAGTTGACCAAGCATAGAACCTTTGGGAATCTTGTTCCTAATTATGTAGGCTAATGACCCTCCAAATGTGAGGGGTTAAATCCAACGGAATCATAGGTTGAAGGCCAATCAATTAGGCAAATCCAATTGCATTAAGTGCTGATTTTCAACCTGATTAACTGGACCTGTTTGGGAAAACGGTTTCAAGACCGTTTGGTGGAGTTGACCAAGCATTGACCGTTTTATATTCCTGTTCCTAATGATGTTCTTTAATGACCCTCCAATTTTTATGGGTTAACTCAAAAGGAATCATAGGTTGAAGGCTAATCAATTAGGGAAACCTAATTGGATTAAATGCTGATTTTCAACCTGATTAACTCGACCTTTTTGGGCAAACGGTTTCAAGACCATTTTGAGGAGTTGACCAAGCGTTGACCGTTTGAGATTCCTGTTCCTGATGATGTTGGTTAATGACCCTCAAAATTTGAGGGGTTAACTCCAAAGGAATCATAGGTTGAAGGCTAATCAATTAGGCAAACCCTAATTGAAAACAATGCTGAAATTCCAATGAGTTAAGTTGAGATTTTGGGTTGATTAGCCCAAACGGTTTCAAGACCGTTTGGGGATCACCCAAACGGTCTCAAGACCGTTTGGGGATCACCCCAAGACCATTTGGAGGTCTGGGGTCAAGTATAGTTGACCAATTGAAAGTCCAAAGGTACCAAATCATATTGCAACTAAATGCTGATTTGTTGATCAACTCGATAGATCAATCCTTGATGATTTTTCACTAAAATCCAAAGGTTGGATGGGCCAAACGGTCTCAAGACTATTTGGAGCTCATCCAAAAGGTCTTAAGACCGTTTGGTGGTCACCCAAGACCGTTTGAAGGTCAACGTTTGAGTATGGTTAGGTGTTTGAAGGTCTGAAGGTACCAAGTTGTTAAACAATGTAATGCTGATTTGGTGATCAATCCAATGAACCAAACTCTAATTGGATGGCTTAGATTTGAGTCATATGATGGGAAAACGGTCTCAAGACCATATTGAAGTCATCCAAACGACCTCAAAACCGTTTGGGGTCAGGTCATACCCAATTTGGATGATGGTTCAATGGTTTCAATGCAACTAGTTCTGCATTGATTAGTGTTGAAGGATCATCAATTCCAAGCCTTAATTCAATTGAAACAAACCCTAATTGATGATCAATTGAGGTTCAATTGAGGGTCAAATCAGTTGATGGTTGACCTATTAAACTCAATTTAAGTATGAGTATAGGTCCAATTGATGATTGGTTCCATGAATTCAATGATTGAAGGAATCAACATTGGAAACCCTAATTCAATTGGATACCTCATGTTATTGAAGGTCCAATTGATCAAACCTTTTTGGAAACCTAATGTAATTAGGTGAGAGACACCCTTAATGGTACTAATCAATAATGCATTACAAATGCATGGATTCCAATACATGATGTAAACCCTAATTGAGGTTGATTCCATGTATAACCTAATAAGAGGTTGTCTACATATGAAATCACTAATTAGGATGAATAGTAAACCCTAGTTGAGGGTGTATCCAAGTGAAACCCTAGTTGAGGGTGTACCATGTGAAACCCTAACTGAGGGTGTATCCATGTGAAACCCTAATTGAGGGTGATTTCATGAGAAACCATAATTGGGAATGATTAGTAAACCCTAATTATGGGCAATGTGATATGAAATCCCTAATGAAGGGTGATGCTATATGCAATCTCTATTCTAAAGAAGGGAGATGGTATGTAAAACCTTAATCCATAATGAAAGAATAGAATTCATACTTGAATATGATTCATGAGGTGAACTCCTGTAGCACGACCGTGTTAGGTAGCACGGCCGTGGTGGATTCACTTTGCACGACCGTGCAAGGCAGCATGGCCGTGGTGGCTTCCCTTTGCACGATCGTTCTTGGTTACACGGCCGTGGTGTTCTATGCTTGACTTAGAGCTGAATTGAAAGTGACCTAACATGGCCGTTTTGTTAATTTCCAACCTAAGGATGAGAGAGAAACTCATACCTTGTGATGATAATCATTTAATGATACATGATGAATGTAATAAGTATGAATGAATACTTATGATATCAATGAATGCTCCCAGAGGAGTGTAGCAATAAATTAGGGTTGGAGTGATAATACAAATATGAAACCCTAATTATATGTGAAATGGTGATCCTAACCCTAGCTTTGGGTAAAAGGATGAAAAGCCCTAATTGATGGTAAACCCTAACCTTAGTAAGGGAATAGTGGTGTTACCCTATTTTGCATGATGTGTTGTGAACTTGATAAGTCTATTATCATGTGTGACAATCATGCAGGTCTCATGAGGTGATGATCATAGCCAGGTATGAGCTATGCTGTTTATTTGATAAGAGTTCATTGGCCATATGTGCCATTATGTTTTTGTTACTTAGAAAGAAGTAACAAGATTAGTATGGGCTTGTAAGCCTTTGTTTTAAAGTTGTTTCCTAGTGAGAGGTGACAAGATGTGAATCGCCTTGTGAACCATGTGAATAAAGTTCTTGCCTAGTGAGAGGTGACAAGATGTGAATGGCCTTGTGAGCCATGTGAATAAAGTTGTTGCCTAGTGAGAGGTGACAAGATGTGAATGGCCTTGTGAGCCATGTGAATAAAGTTGTTGCCTAGTGAGAGGTGACAAGATGTGAATGGCATCTGAGCCATGTGAATAAGTATCTGATGAAAGTGGTACATGTCTCTTTATAGAATTTGTCTGAATAAAATATGTTTGAGAACTTGACTGATGCTAAAAGAATATGATAATGTACTTAATTAATCAAGTGAAATCTATTCATGTAGTTCTCTGACCATAGATCCATCATCGTCAGGAATAGGTGATGGTGAAACAGGTTGCTCCGTGACATATCTTGGATTTCATATATTTTTTAATATACGGGGGTCAATGGGCAAAAATATCCTTACGTCTCTTGAAGTGATTGTGAGGAGGTAAATAAGAAACCTCTCAAATCCTTCATGAATAGGCCGGGATAGATGTATCACTAATCTCCCGATGATTTGGGCCAGATGTTGTACACATCTCCCAAGGTTGATACCGGATCGATGGAGATAAACATGAAATCTCATGACCGTGAAGAGAGAGCAGCTGACACTGCCTCTATAGCGAAGTTGCCAGTATACCCTAGCTAGCTATGTAGCAGAGACACGAGATGTCCTGCAGGTTCTCTCGCACTGACCGGGAGGTAGTGAGGTCATGGAAACCCAACTCTTCCCTAGACCTATGTAGTGTACCGGTTTCGACTTCGCAATGGCCGGTTGAAGTATGAGCGGTATACCTCATCTCCTCAGAGCTTAAATATGATTGTAAAATGTAATCATCCGTATAGCATATTTTCTTAAGGATTGAATACAGAGATTCATTGGTTGATGTTGCATTTCTTTGTGCATTCCTTAATGGATAAATGTTATTTATGTCTCTTTATATTCTCTGCAAAGTAGACAGATGAATTACTTATCTACCATGGGTAGATGCAATGCTCTCCTTGAGAATAGGAGATTATCTTATTCTGTTCTATGATGAATATTCTTCTTGATATGTTAAAAGTAACCCCTACTCAATTTTAATTTAATAAACTGCAATAAAAATGTTTTGGTGGAGAGTTATATCTCTCGCTGGGGCAATTTTTAATTGTCTCACCCCCGTGGGAAACATTTTTAGGTATGCATGGGAGGCAAGGCAGCAAATCCCTAAGATCAGAAAAAGAGCAGCAGCAACAACAACAACAAGGACAACAATCAGATTTTAGGTGGAGATATTATCTGTCAAGTCATATAGATAGTAGTCCTATGTGTCGTCTCTGTACTCTCAGGTCCTCGGAGTTTTAAATGATTCAATCGGAGTTTTGGCATAGTGCCTCAAAGTTTTTATACTGCCTGTGTATATTTGCAACAGGGCAGTCAATGTTGTAATCCTTAAAAAGGAATTTTACAGGTTGTGTACTTGTGAACCAGGATGAAATGGAAACACTTTGGTTCTTGGTTAAAGAGTTTTCCTTTGAATGGATCTCTTTGAAAAAGTTTTAAATTTTTAGTGATTTTAAGTAATTCTGCTGCAAATGATTTGCTTCCGCATGTTTTATTATTGTTAATGGCACTTGTTATCTTAACGATGGCGAGTGTCGTTACACTAATCCAACTCAAATTGACATTGATATTTGTTTCCAACTAATCAAATATTAATCCTTATCCAAATCAAATTTGTACAAATGAAACAAATTGTATTTGCAAAATAGTCTTCTGACTTTCCAAACGATCTTGGTTGGTCTACGAATCGACCAATTCTACAACTGAGCCGATCGTTTCATGATAAATGAGCCAATCGACTCACAAATTGAGCCGACCGGTTCACTAACTTGAGCCGATCGGTTCATCCCTATGAGCCGATCGGTTGGGGCAGCAGACTATGCAAATCCGTCAATTGCAGTTTCAATCAATCCAATACTCTAATCAATTGGTCCAACACCTTGAACACTATGATATTGAGCTATCAATTGATTGAGTGTTTAACTGAACTACTAAACTCCTTTAGTAATCAATCTAAACATCATTTGTGGATAAAACTCCTCTTCTAGGTCAAATCCTATGTGTGTGACCCTACAGGTCCATTTCATGTTGGCAGTGAAAGTCCATAACACTTATGACTTCACAAGCAAAGAGCGGTTCCTAGTCACACATCAGTGCTACCCAAGTGAAAAGGAAAGTTGGAGAACAACTTTCAATCCTACAATCCGTGAATGGTGTTACAGTGAATGTATAATTCCTTTGTCACTGATATCCCGAATGAACTTGAGGCATGGAACAATCATCCTGTCAACGTTCATTCTCTTTCTTGATCTCAGAGTATATTGGAGGAGGTATGTATGACATCAATATCACATACTAATATTTTGTCATCAACCAACACCACAATCTAGTAGTGTGTGTCATTGTTGTGTATCTGCCTTCCACAATGACATCCGACTAGGGACATAATAAAAATGTACAAACTCTTAGCATCTGTATCATCTCATCGTTCAGGTCCTCAACCTGAAAGCATACGTCATTGAGTATTTTCATTTTCTAGACATTCAACATGTTCTGTCATTATCTCATATGACTGAACCAGAAATAATGGGAAGCTTGCCTTTGATGTTTATCAAATAAATCTTAATGTATCCCATCAATCATCCCATGATTGGCTCTCAGGGCATGCATACCAACAAAACTCCCATATGTCTTCAAGGACACCATAATGTGACATTTTAGCTTCACATAGACTCTTATCCTTTGCACTTGAAAAAAAACAATGAAGACGCTTGAAGGGTGACCCCACTGTTTTGGACGACACTCTTATTGTAACATCCCTGACCTGGGTTATGCTTCAACCCTAGGTGTTTTGATTAAGAAAGATGATTATATTCTTAATCTTATCTTTTGAAAAGTGATTAGGGCTCATGAGAAACCTATGTTTCAATTTTGGCCCTTTTTGAACAATGTTGAAGCAATGATTGCTTATTTTGGACTAAAGTGCAAATTACCCAAGTTGAGGGGTTAACTTGCAAATTGCACATGATAATATGTTCCTATGATGTTGAGACATCATAAGGATGAATATGATGTAGTAGTATGGTTTCCACAAGCTTGGACACCAAGATTAAGCTTGTAAAGCAATCCTTGTGCATTAAAACCTAGTTTTGGAGTAAAGTGCAATTTACCCAAAATCTAGGGTTCAATATGAAAATTACCACTTCAATAAGGTCCTTAATGTTTCTTGGCATCATGTAGAGAAAAGCAAATGATAGGGGAATCTCATTTGAATTAAGTTGGAGGAGAGATAATCTTGATATTAAAATAATCAAGATTTAATCCTAAGTGAAACCCTAATTCAATTTAGGGCAAAAGTGAATGTATTAATTAAAGGGCCTTCAATCAAAATGTTATTGGTTGATTTTGAATAAGGATGGACGTTCTTTTGCCATGATAAGGAACGAAAATATCTCAAGTAGGTGAAATTCCACTCACCTTATTATAAAGAAAAGTAATATCCACTCACATATGGGATATTAATATAATAAGCATTAAGGTGCTTAATTTTCTTTTCTTTAAATCATGGATAATTGAGAGGAATATGAGGCAATGAAGATAGCCTCGTCCTTAAGGATTTTGAGGGGAATTTGAGGGGGAAGATGCGGCCATATTTTTGGAATTAAATGCATCATAATAATGCATTTTCTCTCTCATCAATTTCCTTATAAGAGTGCCTTTTCCAAATCAATTGAAATGCCTTTTCGGCCCTTTCTTCTTCCTTTGCTTTGGGTGAGCTCAAGGGGACTTAGTAGAAACAGGAGGACGAGCCCCAACCTGTTGGTAAGCTTCTTGACCCTTGTTCTTCATGATTTCATGGTGGAAATCGAAAATAAATTATGGATTCTTTCTTATTTCGATCTCCTCTTCAACCCTAGCCAACTTTTGCAATCAAAAGCTTGAGGACGATCCTAGGGGGAGTTGCAAGATCTTCATCCACCATTAATGGCGTGAGATTGGAGCTTTGTAGCTAAATTGGAGGTGGGTTTTATAACTTGAAACCCTAACTTTGTTATTGCAATCAATTCCTTATCAATTGGTGATCATTTCTACATTTCCGAAATTAACTTTGGATAATTGATGCAATTTCCATGGAAATCACAGGAGATTTCGTGGGTTTAGAGCTTGATGATGATGAAAACATCATAATCTAGCACCTCACCAAATATCTTGGGAGAAAACGGTTTCTAAAGGTGGGAACCAAGCGGTTTCATCAAAACCGTTTGGTGACCAAACGGTTTGCAAACCGTTTGGAGGCAAACGGTTTCAAGACCATTTGGTTGAGTTGACCAATCATTTACCGTTTGGGAATCTTGTTCCTAATTATGTAGGCTAATGACCCTCCAAATTTGAGGGGTTAACTCCAAAGGAATCATAGGTTGAAGGCCAATGAATTAGGAAAATCGAATTGAACTAAGTGCTGATTTTCAACCTGATTAACTGGACCTGTTTGGGAAAACGGTTTCAAAACCATTTGAGATGGTTGACCAAGCGTTGACCGTTTGGGATTCCTGGCCATAATGATGTTTTTTAATAACCCTCCAAATTTTAGGGGTTAACTCCAAAGGAATCATGAGTTGAAGCCTAATCAATTACGAAAACCTAATTGGATTAAGTACTGATTTTCAACCTGATTATCTTGACGTTTTTGGGAAACCGGTTTCAAGACCGTTTGATGGAGTTGACCAAGCGTTGACCGTTTGATATTCCTGTTACTAATGATGTTGGTTAATGACCCTCCAAATTTGAGGGGTTAACGCCAAAGAAATCGT
The DNA here is from genome assembly GCA_963693085.1 of Alisma plantago-aquatica. NCBI lineage: Eukaryota > Viridiplantae > Streptophyta > Magnoliopsida > Alismatales > Alismataceae > Alisma > Alisma plantago-aquatica. The sequence continues at coordinate 564,743,674 of OY856410.1, read as the reverse complement.
TGGTTGAAGGCTAATCAATTAGGGAAATGTAATTGGATTAAGTGCTGATTTTCAACCTGATTAATTTGACCTGTTTGAGCAAACGGTTTCAAAACCTTTTGAGTGCGTTGACCAAGCATTTACCGTTTGGGATTACTATTCCTAATGATGTGTTATAATGACTCACCCAATTTGAGGGGTTAACTCCCAAGGAATCATGAGTTGAAGGCTAATCAATTAGGCAAACCCTAATTGAAAACAGTGCTGAAATTCCAATGAGTTAAGTTGAGATTTTGGGTTGATTAGCCCAAACGGTTTCAAGACCGTTTGGGGATCACCCAAAAGGTCTCACGACCGTTTGGGGATCACCCCAAGACCGTTTGGAGGTCTGGAGTCAAGTATAGTTGACCAATTGAAGGTCCAAAGGTACCAAATCATACTGCAACTAAATGCTGATTTGTTGATCAACTCAATAGATCAATCCTTGAAGATTTTTCACTAAAATCCAAAGGTTGGATGGGCCAAACGGTATCAAGACCGTTTGGAGCTCATCCAAATGGTCTCAAGACCGTTTGGTGGTCACCCAAGATCGTTTGGAGGTCTAGGGTTGAGTATGGTTAGGTGTTTGAAGGTCTAAAGGTACCAAGCTGTTAAATAATGTAATGTTGATTTGGTGATCAATCCAATGAACCAAACTCTAATTGGATGGCTTAGATTTGAGTGATATGATGGGAAAACGGTCTCAAGACCGTTTGGAGTTCATCCAAACGACCTAAAGACCGTTTGGGGTCAGGTCATACCCAATTTGGATGATGGTTCAATGGTTTCAATGCAACTAGTTCTGCATTGATTACTGTTGAAGGATCATCGATTCCAAGCCCTAATTCAATTGAATCAAATCCTAATTGATGATCAATTGAGGGTCAAATTAGTTGAAGGTTGACCTATTAAACTCAATTGAAGTATGAGTATAGGTCCAATTGATGATTGGTTCCATGAATTCAATGATTGAAGGAATCAACATTGGAAACCCTAATTCAATTGGATACCTCATGTTATTGAAGGTCCAATTGATCAAACCTTTTTGGAAACCTAATGTAATTAGGTGAGAGACACCCTTAATGGTACTAATAAATAATTCATAACAAATGCATGGATCCAATACATGATGTAAACCCTAATTGAGGTTGATTCCATGTATAACCTAATAGGAGGTTGTCTACATACGAAATCACTAATTAGGATGAATAGTAAACCCTAGTTGAGGGTGTATCCAAGTGAAACCCTAGTTGAGGATGAATCCATGTGAAACCCTAACTGAGGGTGAATCCATGTGAAACCCTAACTGAGGGTGTATCCATGTGAAATCCTAATTGAGGGTGATTTCATGAGAAACCCTAATTGGGAATTATTAGTAATACCTAATTATGGGCAATGTGATATGAAATCGCTAATGAAGGGTGATGATATATGAAATCTCTATTCTAAAGAAGGGAGATGGTATGTGAAACCCTAATCCCTAATGAAAGAATAGAATTCATACTTGAATATGATTCATGAGGTGAACTTCTGTAGCACGACCGTGTAAGGTAGCACGTCTGTGGTAGCTTTACTTTGCACGACCGTGCAAGGTAGCATGGTCGTGGTGGCTTCCCTTTGCACGGCCGTTCTTGGTTACATGGCCGTGGTGCTCTATGCTTGACTTAGAGCTGCATTGAAAGTGACCTAACATGGTCGTTTGTTAATTTCCAACCTAAGGATGAGAGAGAAACTCATACCTTATGATGATAATCATTTAATGATACATGATGAATGTAATAAGTATGAATGAATACTTATGATATCAATGAATGCTCCCATAGGAGTGTAGCAATAAATTAGGGTTGGAGTGATAATACAAATATGAAACCCTAATTATATGTGAAATGGTAATCCTAACCCTAGCTTTGGGTAAAAGGATGAAAAGCCCTAATTGATGGTAAACCCTAACCTTAGTAAGGGAATAGTGTTGTTACCCTGTTTTGCATGATGTGTTGTGAACTTGATAAGTCTATTATCATGTGTGACAATCATGCAGGTCTCATGAGGTGATGATCATAGCCATGTATGAGCTATGATGTTTATTTGACAAGAGTTGATTGGCTATATGTTCCATTATGTTTTTGTTACTTAGAAAGAAGTAACAAGATTAGTATGGGCTTGTAAGCCTTTGTTTTAAAGTTGTTGCCTAGTGAGAGGTGACAAGATGTGAATGGCCTTGTGAGCCATGTGAATAAAGTTGTTGACTAGTGACAGGTGACAAGATGTGAATGGCCTTGTGAGCCATGTGAATAAAGTTGTTGCCTAGTGAGAGGTGACAAGAAGTGAATGGCCTTGTGAGCCATGTGAATAAAGTTGTTGCCTAGTGAGAGGTGACAAGATGTGAATGGCTTCTGAGCCATGTGAATAAGTATCTGATGAAAGTGGTACATGTCTCTTTATATCATTTGTCTGAATAAAATATGTTTGAGAACTTGACTGATGCTAAAAGAATATGATAATGTACTTAATTAATCAAGTGAAATCTATTCATGTAGTGCTCTGACCATAGATCCATCATCGTCAGGAATAGGTGATGGTGAAACAGGTTGCTCCGCGGCATATCCTGGATTTCGTATATTTTTGAATATACGGGGGTCAATGGGAGAAAATATCCTTACGTCCTCTTGAAGTGATTGTGAGGAGGTAAACAAGAAACCTCTCAAATCCTTCATGAATAGGCCGGGATAGATGTATCACTAATCTCCCGATGATTTGGGCCAGATGTTGTACACATGTCCCAAGGTTGATACTGGATCGATGGAGATAAACATGAAATCTCATGATCGCAAAGAGAGGGCAGCTGACACTACCTCTATAGTGAAGTTGCCAGTATACCCTGGCTAGCTATGTAGCAGAGACACGAGATGTCCTGCAGGTTCTCTCGCACTGACCGGGAGGCAGTGAGGTCATGGGAACCCGACTGTGCCCTAGACCTATGTATGGTATCAGTTTTGACTTCGCAATGGCCGGTTGGAGTATGAGCGGTATACCTCATCTCCTCAGAGCTTAAATATGATTGTAAAATGTAATCATCCGTATAGCATGTTTGCTTAAGGATTGAATACGGAGATTCATTGGCTGATGTTGAATTTCTTTGTGCATTCCTTAGCGGATAAATGTTATTTATGTCTCTTTATATTCTCTGTAAAGTAGACAGATGAATTACTTATCTACCATGGGTAGATGCAATGCTCTCCTTGAGAATAGGAGATTATCTTATTTTGTTCTATGATGAATAATTCTTCCTGATATGGTAAAAGTAGCCCCTGCTCAGTTTTAATTTAATAAACTGCAATAACAATGTTTTGGCAGAGAGTTATATCTGTCGCTGGGGCAATTTTCAATTGTCTCACCCCCATGGAAAACATTTTTAGGTATGCATGGGAGGCAAGGCAGGAAATTCCTAAGAACAGAGATGAGCAGAAGCAACAACAACAACAAGGACAGTAATGAGATCTCAGGTGGAGATATTGTCTGTCAAGTCGTATAGATAGTAGTCCTATGTGTCATCTCTGTACTCTCAGGTTCTCAGAGTTTTAAATGAATCAATTCGAGTTTTGGCTTAGTGCCTCAAAGTTTTATATTTCCTATGTATATTTGTTAACAGGGCAATCAATATTGTAATCCTTGAAAAGGAATGATACAGGTTGTGTACTTTTGAACCAGGATGAATTTGAAATACTTTAGTTCTTGGATAAAGAGTTTTCCTGTGAATGGATCTCTTTGAAAAAGTTTTAATTTTTAGTGATTTTTAGTAATTCCACTGCAAATGATTTGCTTCCTCATGTTTTATTATTGTTAATGGCACTTGTTATCTTAACGATGGTGAGTGTCGTTACAATTTAGTGGTATCAGAGATCTAGGTTTGCTGAGTCTACAGAGACATAGGACTAAGATGTTGAGTTCCTAAATGACTTAGTCATGTTGGAATGAGGCAAAATGTGGAAAAGATTAACTTTTGGCAAGAAAGTAGACGCTGCAATAAGTTTAGACAGATAATAAATCTGTGATGGCATTGCCCAAGAAGGGGAAATAAGCTGAAAAGTAGGTGATGATCTCTATAATTTTAGATACATTTGCCTAATGGTTCAAAAAAACCAAGGTTTTTGGTACAAATAGTGCAATAAATGCCTAGTGTACTAGGGCAGCAGCCCCTAAGTAAGTGCAAAGGTCTTAACCTTTCACTTGTAAGATTCCATGGCTTAGTTTTTGCTTCAGTAATAAGACCATGATGTGAGTACAAGGTATGTTATAAATGTGTACATGTTGAGTACACTAAACCCCTTTTTGTTATAAAAAGGAGGATTGTTGATTTTGTTTTCCCTATTGGTTGCTATATAGGGAAGAAATGATGACAGCTAGAATTTGAATTTTGTTCAGTATTCTTTTAAATACTCTATATTGATCTTACCTCTATGAACGAGGAAGAGGTATATAAGAGATGCCTGGATAAAATCCAGGGAGGTTAAAGCAAGAAATATGATAGCATGTAAGTGCATACTACTTGATCTCAGTACTTGTAAACCCTGATCAGGTATACAACTATTGATGATAAAGTGAGTATGGAAACACTTAGATTGATATCTTTTTGATTGCCCTGATCAAGCAATCATTCTGATACAATCTAATGAGTATCATGAAATAAGAAATATGGAATGAATAAATGTATCATACCTTAAGTAAAAGAAAGAAGGATATGATAGGAATTCAGATCAGTATGTGTTTTCAGATCAGTATGTGTATATAAGGAAGTAAAAGTATGACCCTCATATGATGAGAAAGAGAACAAGGGAGGTGATCCCTGTTCAATAAAGTTGTAAATATGATAAAAGAAAGATGAGAAAATGATATGTTTTCAACACATGTGACTGATACCAAGGTAAGAGATTCTGGTATCTGAGAATTATCAGATGGTTTAGATTGGCTACCTGGAGTGGTCAACTATGAAATCAGTCCGATTATATAAAATTATATGAACATCATATGTTAGGGGTTTATGCTTTGCATAAACATAACAACTAAATATGCCTTTAAGATAAGATCCCAATTGACTCTATGAGAATATTGTGAGAAGGAACTTTGTGCTGATCAAAGTTCTATGATGTCTCCATAACAATGAGGTGTTATGAAGAGACATGATGATATGATGAATGAATAATATATGTTTCCTTTATCTGGGATTTCAGGGACGAAATCCTTGTTAGGGGTTTATAATTTGTAGCATCCCTGACCTGGGCTATGCCTTAACCCTAGGTGTTTTTATTAAGAAAGATGATTATATTCTTAATCTTATCTTTTGGAAAGTGATTAGGGATCATGAGAAACCTATGTTTCAATTTTGGTCCTGTTTGAACAATGTTGAAGCAATGATTGCTTATTTTGGACTAAAGTGCAAATTACCCAAGTTGAGGGGTTAAATTACAAATTTCACATGATAAGATGTTCCTCTGATGTTGAGACATCATAAGGATGAATATGATGTAGTAGTATGGTTTCCACAAGCTTGGACACCAAGATTAAGCTTGTAAAGCAATCCTTGTGCATTAAAACCTAGTTTTGAATGAAAGTGCAATTTACCCAAAATCTAGGATTCAATATGCAAATTACCACTTCAATAAGGTCCTTAATGTTTCTTGGAATCATGTAGAGCAAAGAAAATGAGAGGGGAATCTCCTTTGAATTAAGTTGGAGGAGAGAGAATCTTGATATTAAAATAATCAAAATTTAATCCTAAGTGAAACCCTAATTCAATTTAGGGCAAAAATGAATGTATTAATTAAAGGGCCTTCAATCAAAATGTTATTGGTTGATTTTGAATAAGTATGGACGTTCTTTTTCCAAGATAAGGAACGAAAATATCTCAAGTAGGTGAAATTCCACTCACCTTATTATAAAGAAAAGTAATATCCACTCACATATGGGATATTAATATAATAAGCACTAAGGTGCTTAATTTGCTTTTCTTTAAATCGTGGATAATTGAGAGGAATATGAGGAAATGAAGATAGCCTCGTCCTTAAGGATTTTGAGGGGAATTTGAGGGGGAAGATGCGGCCATATTTTTGGAATTAAATGCATCATAATAATGCATTTTCTCTCTCATCAATTTCCTTATAAGAGTGCCTTTTCCAAATCAATTGAAATGCTGTTTCGGCCCTTTCTTCTTCCTTTGCTTTGGGTGAGCTCAAGGGGACTTAGTAGAAATAGGAGGACGAGCCCCAACCTGTTGGTAAGCTTCTTGACCCTTGTTCTTCATGATTTCATGGTGGAAATCGAAAATAAATTATGGATTCTTTCTTATTTCGATCTCCTCTTCAACCCTAGCCAACTTTTGCAATCAAATTCTTGAGGACGATCCTAGGGGGAGTTGCAAGAGCTTCATCCACCATTAATGGCGTGAGCTTGGAGCTTTGTAGCTAAATTGGAGGTGGGTTTTATAACTTGAAACCCTAACTTTGTTATTGCAATCAATTCCTTATCAATTGGTGATCATTTCTACATTTCCGAAATTAACTTTGGATAATTGATGCAATTTCCATGGAAATCACAGGAGATTTCGTGGGTTTAGAGCTTGATGATGATGAAATCATCATAAGCTAGCACCTCACCAAATATCTTGGGAGAAAACGGTTTCTAAAGGTGGGAACCAAGCGGTTTCATCAAAACCGTTTGGTGACCAAACGGTTTGCAAACCGTTTGGAGGCAAACGGTTTCAAGACCGTTTGGTTGAGTTGACCAAGCATTGACCGTTTGGGAATCTTGTTCTTAATTATGTAGTATAATGACCCTCCAAATTTGAGGGGTTAACTCCAAATTAATCATAGGTTGAAGGCCAATGAATTAGGCAAATTGAATTGAATTAAGTGCTGATTTTCAACCTGATTAACTGGACCTGTTTGGGAAAACGGTTTCAAAACCATTTGATATGGTTGACCAAGCGTTGACCGTTTGGGATTCCTGTTCATAATGATGTTTTTTAATAACCCTCCAAATTTGAGGGGTTAACTCCAAAGGAATCGTGAGTTGAAGCCTAATCAATTAGGGAAACCTAATTGGATTAAGTGCTGATTTTCAACCTGATTAACTTGACCTTTTTGGGAAAACGGTTTCAAGACCGTTTGGTGGAGTTGACCAAGCGTTTAACGTTTGAGATTCCTGTTTCTAATGATGTTGGTTAATGACCCTAAAAATCTTAAGGGTTAACTCCAAAGGAATCGTAGGTTGAAGGCTAATGAATTAGGGAAACCTAATTGGATTAAGTGCTGATTTTCAACCTGATTAATTTGACCTGTTTGGGAAAACGGTTGCAAAACCGTTTGAGTGCGTTGAAAAAGCGTTTACCATTTGGGATTAATGTTCCTAATGATGTGGTATAACGACTCACCAAATTTTAGGGGTTAACTCCCAAGGAATCATGAGTTGAAGGCTAATCAATTAGGCAAACCCTAACTGAAAACAGTGCTGAAATTCCAATGAGTTAAGTTGAGATTTTTGGGTTGATTAGCCCAAACGGTTTCAAGACCATTTGGAGATCACCCAAACGGTCTCAAGACCGTTTGGGGATCACCCCAAGACCGTTTGGAGGTCTGGAGTAAAGTATAGTTGACCAATTGAAGGTACAAAGGTACCAAATCATACTGCAACTAAATGCTGATTTGTTGATCAACTCGATAGATCAATCCTTGATGATTTTTCACTAAAATCCAAAGGTTGGATGGGCCAAACGGTCTCAAGACCATTTTTAGCTCATCCAAATGGTCTAAAGACCGTTTGGTGGTCACCCAAGACCGTTTGGAGGTATAGGGTTGAGTATGGTTAGGTGTTTGAAGGTCTAAAGGTACCAAGCTGTTAAACAATTTAATGCTGATTTGGTGATCAATCCAATGAACCAAACTCTAATTGGATGGCTTAGATTTGATTTATATGATGGGAAAACGGTCTCACGACCGTTTGGAGGTCATACAAACGACCTCAAGACCATTTGGGGTCAGGTCATACCCAATTTGGATGATGTTTCAATGGTTTCAATGCAACTAGTTCTGCATTGATTAGTGTTGAAGGATCATCGATTCCAAGCCCTAATTCAATTGAATCAAACCCTAACTGATGATCAATTGAGGGTCAATTGAGGGTCAAATCATTTGAAGGTTGACCTATTAAACTCAATTGATTTATGAGTATAGGTCCAATTGATGATTGGTTCCATGAATTCAATGATTGAAGGAATCAACATTGGAAACCCTAATTCAATTGGATACCTCATGTTATTGAAGGTCCAATTGATCAAACCATTTTGGAAACCTAATGTAATTAGGTGAGAGACACCCTTAATGGTACTTATCAGTAATGCATAACAAATGCATGGATCCAATACATGATGTAAACCCTAATTGAGGTTGATTCCATGTATAACCTAATAGGAGGTTGTCTACATACGAAATCACTAATTAGGATGAATATTAAACCCTAGTTGAGGGTGTATCCAAGTGAAACCCTAGTTGAGGATGAATCCATGTGAAACCCTAACTGAGGGTGAATCCATGTGAAACCCTAACTGAGGGTGTATCCATGTGAAATCCTAATTGAGGGTGATTTCATGAGAAACCCTAATTGGGAATGATTAGTAAACCCTAATTATGGGCAATGTGATATGAAATCCCTAATGAAGGGTGATGCTATATGCAATCTCTATTCTAAAGAAGGGAGATGGTATGTGAAACCCTAATCCCTAATGAAAGAATAGAATTCATACTTGAATATGATTCATGAGGTGAACTTCTGTAGCACGGCCGTGTAAGGTAGCACGGCCGTGGTAGCTTTACTTTGCACGACCGTGCAAGGTAGCACAGCCGTGGTTGCTTCCCTTTGCACGGCCGTTCTTGGTTACACGGCCGTGGTGCTCTATGCCTGACTTAGAGCTGAATTGAAAGTGATCTAACATGGTCGTTTTGTTAATTTCCAGCCTAAGGATGAGAGAGAAACTCATACCTTATGATGATAATCATTTAATGATACATGATGAATGTAATAAGTATGAATGAGTACTTATGATATCAATGTATGCTCCCATAGGAGTGTAGCAATAAATTAGGGTTGGAGTGATAATACAAATATGAAACCCTAATTATATGTGAAATGGTAATCCTAACCCTAGCTTTGGGTAAAAGGATGAAAAGCCCTAATTGATGGTAAACCTTAACCTTAGAAAGGGAATAGTGGTGTTACCCTGTTTTGCATGATGTGTTGTGAACTTGATAAGTCTATTATCATGTGTGACAATCATGTAGGTCTCATGAGGTGATGATCATAGCCAGGTATGAGCTATGATGTTTATTTGATAAGAGTTGATTGGCTATATGTGCCATTATGTTTTTGTTACTTAGAAAGAAGTAACAAGATTAGTATGGGCTTGTAAGCCTTTGTTTTAAAGTTGTTGCCTAGTGAGAGGTGACAAGATGTGAATGGCCTTGTGAGCCATGTGAATAAAGTTGTTTCCTAGTGAGAGGTGACAAGATGTGAATGGCCTTGTGAGCCATGTGAATAAAGTTGTTGCCTAGTGAGAGGTGACAAGATGTGAATGGCTTCTGAGCCATGTGAATAAGTATCTGATGAAAGTGGTACATGTCTCTTTATAGCATTTGTTTGAATAAAATATGTTTGAGAACTTGAATGATGCTAAAAGAATATGATAATGTACTTAATTAATCAAGTGAAATCTATTCATGTAGTTCTCTGACCATAGATCCATCATCGTCAGGAATAGGTGATGGTGAAACAGGTTGCTCCGCGGCATATCCTGGATTTTGTATATTTTTGAATATACGGGGGTCAATGGGCGAAAATATCCTTACGTCCTCTTGAAGTGATTGTGATGAGGTAAACAAGAAACCTCTCAAATCCTTCATGAATAGGTCGGGATAGATGTATCACTAATCTCCCGATGATTTGGGCCAGATGTTGTACACATCTCCCAAGGTTAATACTGGATCGATGGAGATAAACATGAAATCTCATGATTGCGAAGAGAGAGCAACTGGCACTGCCTCTATAGAGAAGTTGCCAGTATACCCTGGCTAGCAATGTAGTAGAGACACCAGATGTCCTGCAGGTTCTCTCGCACTGACCGAGAGGTAGTGAGGTCATGGGAACCCGACTCTTCCCTAGACCTATGTATGGTACCGGTTTTGACTTCGCAATGGCCGATTGGAGTATGAGCGGTATACCTCATCTCCTCAGAGCTTAAATATGATTGTAAAATGTAATCAGCCGTATAGCATGTTTGCTTAAGGATTGAATACGGAGATTCATTGGTTGATGTTGCATTTCTTTGTGCATTCCTTAGGAGATAAATGTTATTTATGTCTCTTTATATTCTCTACAAAGTAGACAGATGAATTAGTTATCTACCATGGGTAGATGCAATGCTCTCCTTGAGAATAGGAGATTATCGTATTCTATTCTATGATGAATAATTCTGCCTGATATGGTAAAAGTAACCCCTGCTCAGTTTTATTTTAATAAACTGCAATAACAATGTTTTGGCGGAGAGTTATATCTCTCGCTGGGGCGATTTTCAATGTCTCACCCCCGTGGGAAACATTTTTAGGTATGCATGGGAGGCAAGGTAGGAAATTCCTAAGAACAGAGATGAGCAGAAGCAACAGCAACAACAAGGACAACAATGAGATCTCAGGTGGAGATATTGTTTGTCAAGTCATATAGATAGTAGTCCTATGTGTCGTCTTTGTACTCTCAGGTCCTCGGAGTTTTAAATGAATCAATCGGAGTTTTCACTTAGTGCCTCAAAGTTTTATATTTCCTATGTATATTTGTTAACAGGGCAATCAATATTGTAATCCTTGAAAAGGAATGATACAGGTTGTGTGCTTTTGAACCAGGATGAATTTGAAATACTTTGGTTCTTGGATAAAGAGTTTTCCTGTGAATGGATCTCTTTGAAAAAGTTTTAATTTTTAGTGATTTTCAATAATTCCGCTGCAAATGATTTGCTTCCGCATGTTTTATTATTGTTAATGGCACTTGTTATCTTAACGATGGCGAGTGTCGTTACACTTATCATCTTGAAGCTTTGTGTAGTATGAGAATGCATTTATGTCAAATCCTTCATAAGACATAACATTCAATTTTAGTTTAAATGTGTGGCATTTAATAGTTTTAGTAAGAGTATCTGGTGTTTGAGATAGTTGATGTAAGACTTTATCTTCAAACCACTTAATGAATGTCTTGTTATGCTCTCCAGCAAGCCACATTGAATTGGCTCAAGGATATTGTCTCTTGATGAAATTGGTATGTTCCTCGATATAAAATCTCACTTCGTCGATGTTGTGTAAAATAGACAAGTGACCTTGTTCCAACTCCTCACAGCTGATTACTTTCATCCGTGATCTAAAAATTCCTTTGCCAAAATGCTCCTCAATATTCTTGTCATTAACAGGAGCGTCATTACCACTCAAAAAGTCTTTGCGAAAATCCATAACCTCTCTCACCACATAACCCTCAATAATACTCCCTTCGGGCCGATAATGGTTTCAAACATCACCTTTATAAATGCTCATGTATCGTTCAAAGGGATACATCCAGTGCATTAAAATTGGTCCCAACATTTTCACTTCCCTAGTCAAGTGGACAACAAGATGTAACATGATATCAAAGAACGAAGGAGGAAAATACATCTCAAGATGACATAGGGTAATAACCACTTCTCTTTGCAATTTATCAAGAGTATCAGGGTCAATAATGTTGCTGCACAAACTGTTGAAAAAGAAACAAAGTCTGGTGATTTCAAACCATACATGCTTCCGCAATATAGATCGAATTACCATGGGCAATATTTGTTGCATTAGAGTGTGACAATCATGAGATTTAAGACCTATCAACTTCATATCTTTCATTGATACCAATCTATGGATGTTGGATGAGTAACCCTGTGGCACCTTAACATTTACCAAGAATTCACAAAAAGCTTTCTTCTCCTTTCTAGACAATGTATAACACGTGGGTGGTAAGTATGTTCTCCAATCACTACTAACTACTTCTATTAATTATGTCCTTACTCCCATTTCATGTAGGTCCATTCTGGATTTTATCCCATCTTTAATCTTACCTTCTATATTCAATAGAGTATGATTATGCTATCACAAACATTTTTCTCAACGTGCATGATATCGATACAATGCCTGACTGCCTAAGAAATCCAATAAGGAAGATCCCAAAATATTGACTTCTTCTTGAATAAAGATTTGTCACTCTGTGTGGCCATCGTACATTGTGATCTCTTACCAAATTCATTGGAAATGTCTTTTACTCTTTCATATACATCCTCCCCTGGTATAGGTTTAGGTGCACTTCGTTCCTCATTCCGTCCATTGAATGCATTGTGCAACCGACGATATGGATGGAATTTTGGAAGAAACCTTCGATGAATAAGATATACAATCTTTCTACTGTGTTTTACTCATATTGAATCAGTGTTATGTTCACATATAGGACACGCTTTAGATCCTTTGACACTATATCCAGACAAATTCCCATATGCTGGAAAGTCATTCATGGTGCAAAATAGCATAGCATGCAAATGAAATGTCTCTCTTCGTGAAGCATCATAGGTCATCACACCTTCACACCAGAGCTTCTTCAAGTCATCAATCATAGGTTCAAGATAAATGTCGATATCATTTTCAGGTTGTTTAGGTCCCGATATCAATAACGACAACATAACGTACTTATTTTTCATACACAACCAGTGGGAAGAATGTATATAACAAGCATAACTAGTCAAGTTATATGTTGGATGCTTAATTTACCGTACGGATTCATCCCATCTGTACAAAGCCCAAGTCTTAGATTCCTGACTTCTTCACCGAATTTAGGGTACAATAAATCAATCTTCTTCCACTGTGGGGAATCAAATGCATGTCGTAGGATCCCATCATAATTTTTGTTTACATCTGCATGCCACCTCAAATTCTTCACATCTACTAGATTGGCAAACAAGCGTTGAAACTGTGGTATTACAGGTAGATACCACATCACCTTGGCAGGAGAACCAGTTTTGGACTCCCCCGAAGTCATCAAGTTATACCTTTACGCACCACATTTTAGACAATCTTTCAAATCGACATAGTCCTTTTGAAATAATACATAATCATTCGGGCATGTGTGTATCTTCTTGGCCTCCATTCTCATGGGGCACAACAATTTCTTTAAATGGTATGTTGAGATTGGCAGCTTGTTTCCTTCAGGAAGAATTTCTTTCAACAAAGACAACAATGACGTGAAGCATTTGTCACTCCATCTATTGTTAGCTTTCATCTTATACAATCTCAACACAACGCTAAGCTTCGTAAACGTACAACTTGTGTATAACAGTATCTAAGCATCATGCTCAATGTTTCTAAACATGGGAGGTGGATCGGTGTGCTCTACCCCACAACTATGCCACATCGTATCAACAATGTCTACTGGAAGTAGTTTGTTTACATCTACGTCATCGAAGGAAATTTATTCTTTCACACAAGCACTGCTATCGACATCAACTGATTTTAGGTTTGAAATCTCTCTATGCTAGTGTCATTCTGTATAGCCTTGTACAATCCTATTGCACATGACATGACTTTTGATTTCGTCACCAGTGCAGACTTTCAAGTTGTTACCGCAATGCCTACATGGACAGTAGAACCTATCTCCAGGTTGTTACCTATGTCCCTCGACAAATCTAATAAATTGATCAAGACTAGAAATAAACTCTAGGGTGCAGTGATTTGGAATGGACATCCATGATCTATCCATTCTATGATCAAAGAGAATACAAGTATATATTAGAACAAGATTAGGGTCTACAATTAAAAGATTACAGTTTATGGTTAACACTTTAGGGTTTAAGGCCTTATATATAATGAATGGTTAAAACATCCTAAGTGAGATTAAGTTTTCAAGAACAGTCCCAAACTGGGGACTATTTAAGATTTACTCCTAATGAGTAAATCTTGGACGGGTTTCTAGGACAACAAATACATTTGTTGTCATTCTTATATATAATAAATGTGTACCACCTTTCCCATTATTGAACACCTAATCTCACTAGTAAGTGTATAATGTGTATTGGGTTTTCAATACAATTTCAGCAGCATTCCCCATTGTTCTCTAAGTACTTATGTACTTAGAGAACAAACGGGGAAATGGTATCCAATTTTTTTGAAAACCCAATACACATTATACACTTACATCCTAAGTGAGATTAGGGACTATCCAAGATTTACTCCTAATGAGTAAATCTTGTACGGGTTTTTTGGCCAACAAATACATGTGTTGTCATTCTTATATATAATAAATGTGTACCACCTATCCCATTCTTGAACACCTAATCTCACTAGTAAGTGTATAATGTGTATTGGGTTTTCAAGAGAATTTCGACAACATTTCCCCACTGTTCTCCAAGTACATATGTACATAGATAAACGGGGAAGTGTTACTGAAATTTTCTTAAAAACCCAATACACATTTTACACTTACATCCTAAGTGAGATTAGGTGTTCAAGAATAGTCCCAAACTGGGGAAATTCCAAGATTTACTCCTAATCAGTAAATCTTGGACGGGTTTCTAGGCCAACAAATGCATGCACTGTCAATCTTATATATAATAAATGTGTACCATCTATCCCATTATTGAACACCTAATCTCACTAGTAAGTGTATAATGTGTATTCGGTTTTCAAGAAAATTTCGGCAGCATTTCCCCATCTGTTCTCCAAATACATTTGTACTTGGAGAACAGATGGGGAAATGCTGTCGAATTTTTCTTGAAAACCCAAAACACATTATACACTTACATCCTAAGTGAGATTAGGTGTTCAAGAACAGTACCAAACCGGGGACTATCCAAGATTTACTCCTAATCAGTAAATCTTAGACGGGATTCAAAGCTAACAAAATATAACACCACTCATAAGTAGGTGGGTCTGATCACATTAAATTTTTAGGATCGAACCTAAGGACATATTTTCTTAAGGCCAATTTGGATTTTAGTTCAATTAAGAAAAAGTGATTAACAAGGTTGGATTGAGTAGACTATTTTTTTATATAACTAAGTTGTGTAAGGAAGTAAATAAAATAAAAGCAAAAATTAAAAATAAGATAAATGAATTATAAAAGAACACAGACATAAGATTTCACCACCACTACATGTATTTACTCACTTACATTGCATCACTCATAATTTGGATATCAGATCAAGGTTCAAACACATTCCAGATCTTGTTAGAGTATGTAAATCACAATGACAAAGTTACCCATTGAATTAAAGTCTCATTACTTATATACCATGAACCCATCACCCCAAAAAATGTCATTCTAATGTCATATCTAGGTTTCATTGATGATTTATTGATACTCTTATTTCATATACATATGTCTCTACTATAGTATTTTAATAGACACGATAAGTACATAATCTATAGAGCATTATTAAATAATAAATCAAGAATCCAATAGTTTCAAACATGCAATAATTCACAATGCAATGTTATATGCTACAGGCAAAATGGTTAATCCCCACACTCTAGTAGACAAACTAACCTTAAATATAGTAATGTATAAGAGATTAAGAAGAACCTTTTCTTAAGTAAGAGTAAGATGAAGCTCATTGATAATATAGAAAGGGGGGGGCGCTGACCTTGGGCCCTTAGTTGATATTACATCAATGTACTACTGATTTCTAAGATAGGATAGATGAGACTAGAGTTCATATTAGATGAAAAAATAGCAACTTAGGACAAAGTCCATCACTAAAGTCCCAAACTCAACATATATGCACAATTAGCATCAAATATAGGACAAAAGGGTAGATTAGAACCCTAATGTACTCAAACATGTATAAAATTACTGATTTGAGGATTGGTCTAAGATCCAATGTTAGCATCCCTCACCCATTGCCCACACCCAGAGGTTAGGGGGGCAGCCAATGGTTGTCAGTAGAGAAAGAAGGGTACCTTCACGGCGGTGGCGGCGAGCAGGTGAGCAAGAGCAAGGAGCAGTGGCCAGAGTAGCGAATAGGAGAGCAGGCGGTTGGAGTAGTGAGAGGCGGCGGCAAGTAGAGGAGTAGTGAGTGGTGGAAGCTGCGGTGAGTATAGGAGCAACGAGCGGAAATGAGTAGAGGAGCAACGAGTGGCGACGAGTAGCGAATCATCGGACCTAACCTCTACCGGGAATGAAATAGAGAAAGGTGAAGAGTCTGGCTTGTGCGGGTGCTATTAAGTTAACAATAGGCGTTGGTTATTCAAAAAAATCGACATTTAAAACCATACGCAACGATTACCACCAAAAAACTGACGCCTATGTTCAATGAAAGTCATTGATTCCAACTAGAAAACTGACGTCTATCTATATATGCCGACAAAAATAAATGTTCGTGAATTATAACCATAGTCGTCAGTTTCTGTAGAAAAACCGGCCAAAGGGAGGTGAAATTTTTCACGGGGACAACATGCAAAAACACATCGGCGTCGATTATTGTAAGATAACTGAAGATAAAAATGGGCCAAATTTCTGTCTTGCAAAAAACCTTTAGTCGTCGGTTTATTTGTTAACAACCGACAGTGTATGTTAAATTTTGTTGGTAATTTTTTCACTAGAAAATTTGGATTCGGAGATCAATTTTAGGCATCGGTTTCTTATTAAGGAACCGATGCTAAATAAAAAGTGATACCCATGTCTGGTCGCTCTTCACAGATAGATGTCAGTAATTGTATTTAACCGACACTGTAGGGTTTAGGCATCATTTTCTTGTATACAACTGACAACTGTAAATGTGACAGTATAAGCCATTTCTGTAGTAGTGAAAGACCTCAGTCACATCCTGCATACAAAAGATATTTCACATGTACATGCCATATATTTACAAACATTGGCATACTACCAAAATCTCATGTAGATATGAGTATATCATCTAGAAAACACATCCCATACGTGGACCTAAGAGTACAGGGACGATGCTAGGACTCTACTACTAACATCTACAACTAATCAACCTTCTGAATCTATTGATCACCAGGTTGGTTCTCTTCCACTGCACGACCTCAACCTCGTTGCCCGTGATCACCTAAAAATATGTAGTGACCCATGGGTGAGACCCAGTTCCAACGAGAGATGTAACTCTCTCCAACATATAGTGATCATAACTTATTAATTAACAATAAATACATTGAGCAATTAGGGTATTGAATAAGAAGTATGAACAGATTGAACAGTTTAAGCATACTTAGCAGTTAAGAAAATAAGTTATAGCATCAAGTAGAATTACACAATTTTCATAAGTCTACATCCTTTAAGAACTATGTAGTGTAAAGACAAGACAATGTTTAATCAACTAATGTGATACATATTAAACCCTAGCAATTATGCTACATGACTAGTATTATATCTTTTATTATTATGCCCTGGGGAGTTTGAGTCATACCACTGAAAGTCCAACTGACCACTGTGAAGTGCTATTCAGTATGTGTATAAGATCTAGGAGTATCGGTATCCTAGGATCTCTTCCCCTTGATCAGTACAAGTAAACTACAGTGACATACCAATCAAACTGCCAACAGTGACATACAGTAAACAGATAACAACTATTTCATACTTGGTACAAGTTACGACACTAGAAAATTGGGTATACAAAACCCTCTAATCTGAGGTACAACTACAGATGTCCTCCATCACATAAAATGTCAGAGGCATGACCATAGCCATCCTCCATAACCTGCAATTGTGGATGACAAGCATATATCCTCAACTTGCCACCTCCACACACTCAACAGTATGCACTCCAAGTTTCCCTTGGGAATACTCGTTTCATCATCCAGTAAGTTCTGACACTGAAATTGTCTCTACGACATAGGGCTCTACATGATTAAGGTTACACTTGATTAATTACTGCCAATTGAATGCATTAAGGCTTTATCATACAAGTGGACATTCATACCCTAATTCTTTTCTAAAAAGAGTATATGTATAACAACTTCAAAGGATATAAAACATCTGAGATATTAATCTTAATCACATTACCAAATTCTATCATTCATTGCAAATTAATGGACCACACTTATCATCGTACTATTACAAGATACCAATATCTTATCACAAGTTCTAGGGTTTTAACCCTTATTGGAACGTGAAGAGGATTTCACCTCAATCATGGCTTCATACATGCCCAAAGATCATTTAGACCATCACATTATTCATAGTAAGGTTATCATCATCATTCCATGCCTTAAATAAGGTTCAAAATATCATTAGCACATATATGTCCATAGATATTAACATGAAAAGGCACTATGACATTCAAATAGTACTACATTGTGGTTTCAACACAAGAAGAGTGCAATTCATTATCACATTAATTATTCAAGAGGTCTGATTATAACCTTTCAACATCATATAATTACATTAAGGTTAGGTATAACAAGCTCGATCACATGTGAGTTACGCATCCACTTATTATAGTGATTTATCAAGTATAACTATAAAATGGCAAAGGTAAAACTACAAATTAATGCTATTGAACCATCAAATTATCACAACTAGGACCCACATATAATACCATATGATTTATTATAATCGATTGGATGTTAAACCATCCAATATTATTCATTGGATTAGGTTCATTGTTCAAGGTAATCAATTGAAGTGTAAGTCTAACCATTAAGTCAATTGAACCAAGGAACCAACGGTTTAAGGTTTAGTCAAATCTACAATTACATTCCTAATTTATCATATATGGTGATGAACTTATCCACCATTAATTGCAATCATTAGGTCACCATTGGTTTCTAGATCAGTAATACATTCAGTTAACACCATGATATATTAAGCCAATATCATCATCGATTGATAACATCATTAGAATACTTAGTGGATGATAATTAAACGTCTAATTGATCCAAAACATGACCTAACGGGGTGACCATAGGTTTTCATCATACATTTGACACCCTTGATCACGAACATCAGTTTCCAAGATAGCAACACCATTGGTTGTTGAATGGTATGTCCATCGATTGTGTGATAGAGAAGGAAATAGCTTGAAAACCCTAATTTGAACCATCAATTATTTTGTGCTTAGCACCATAGGTTGATGATATCAACCTGTCCCAAATCATCTTATACCTTATAAAGTTTGTACACATGTTTACAATTTCATATAGAACTGGAACAAAATAGGGAACACCACAAAAATTCGTAATTCTAAACAAGCTTGTCTCTATGCTTAGATCATCACATTCAAGCATAAACATGAACTAGCAAGCTTATAGTAAGCAATATAAGTTAAGAATGTTATATAACTCACCTGTATATAGTAGTTCAAATATTAAACAACAAGAATCTCATGCAAATATTGCAAGAAATTCCTAGATTCAGATCTGAACATGGCCAAATAGGCACTTCTCTCCACAAAGAAGCAAAACCCTAGAAAAAGAAACAAGAAGGAATGATTTTTGAGTTCTAGAGTCATTTTCACCACGGAACAGAAGGGTTCTAACCTGGAGAGATATAGGAGGAAGACGAGGAAAGAAATAAATGGACAAAATAAGGTAATACTTACACTTTTAGGTCAATATCACTAGGAAGGAGCTTTAGGAACCCCTAAATGAAGTCAATTTCAAACTTAGATCCTTTCTCCAAGATGATCCACACTTTCTTCTTCCTTGGGTAGAAAAATTTGCAGATGAACAAAGGGAGAATGAGGTTGGGAGAAGGAGGAAGTGGTGGAAAGAAAGTGGCTCGTTTTGGTGCTTGGGGACAAGTATATGAACTTTAAGATAAAGCAAAAAGAAAAAGTTGAAGTTCTAGTATCTATCCAAGTGTCCATGGATTTAAATTATTAAGAATATACAAGCACACACACAAGATGCTCTTCCACCATCTGTATAGACCTGATTATCTTTCCTTTATTGAATTTCCCATCCAATCACATAATTCATTAGTTGATAGCTACTAAAGGTAGCTCATCCATGAAGGGGTAAACCCTAAATTACCCTTGGAAAACACCTTCAAACCATGGCTCAACTAGGAGCACCATAGATCAAAAATCTAAAGAATAATAATATATCATCCAAGGAACATAATATATGTGATAAATTACAAAGAAAACCCCTCAATTGGGTAAATTGTAGAAAAGTACAAAATGTACAGAAAATTGCATATCTTGCTCGAATAGTCTCCAAATTGGACCAAATTTGAAACTTAAGCTTGTATCATGATTTGAAAACATATAAAAGGTTATATTAGGGTTATAAGCATTAAAATATGGTAATTAAGATCATTCGACATATTAAGCAAGTTCAGGGGCCTTACAACTATAAACCCCTAATAAGGATTTTGCCCCGAAATCCTACACAAAAAGAGATGGGTATTTTTACGCATCTCATTCTCTAGTTCCCATGTGGCTTCCTATATGGCATGGTGATTCCACAAAACTTTCACTAGTATTATATCTTTTCTCTTTAGCTTTTTCACCTTTCTATCCAGGATCAACATAGGACCCTCAACATAGGAGATCTTGTCATCTAACTCAACCTCTACTGGTTGGATTGTCTGGTCAATATCTAGATGACATTTCCTTAAGATAGAGATGTGAAAGACATTATGAAATCTATGTAGCTCTGTAGGTAGCTCCATCTTATATGCTACATTTCCAACATGAGCTAGGATTGGGTATGGTCCCATAAATCTAGGAGCCAACTTACCCTTCTTTCCAAACCTCAACACACCTTTCCAAGGAGAAACTTTAAGATATACTCTATCTCCCACTTAGAACTCAAGTGGTCTGCGTCGGTTGTCTGCATAAGATTTCTGCCTGTCCTGGGTTGATTTCAACTATTGTTGTATCACTTTAATCTTTTATGTAGTCTATTGTACTAGCTCAGGACCTAAAAGTTGATATTCACCTGTCTCATACCAACAAAGAGGAGATCGACATCATCTACGATATAGAGCCTCATAAGCAGACATATCTATGCTTTGTTGATATCTATTGCTGTATGCAAACTCTATCAGATTCAAATGTACATTCCAACTACCATGAAATTATAGCACACATGCCCTCAAGAGATCCTCTAAAGTCTGAATAGTCCTTTTAGACTGGCCATCAGTCTGTGGATGAAAAGTTGTGTTGAATCTCAATTGTGTTCCAATTGTTGAATGTAGATGCTCCCAAAAATGACTTGTAAATTGTGGACCTCTGTCAGAAACTATAGTCATTGGAATGCCATGCAGACGGACTACCTCATCAACATACATTTGTGCCAATTTCTCTACTATAAACGTCGTCTTAACTGGCAGAAAATGAGCTAACTTAGTCAATCTGTCTACTATCACCCATATGGAATCATGACCCTTGGCTGTCCTAGGAAGACCAACCACAAAGTCCATAGTAATGTGATCCCATTTCCACTGTGGTATTGGCAAGAGTTACAGACTTTTGGTGCTCAACCGTCACCTGCTGACAAACTGGACATTTGGCAATGAACTCTGCCACATCACGCTTTAGACTGGGACACCAATACATGTCTTTAAAGTTTTGTTACATCTTGGTACTTCCAGGATGCATTGCATACATGGAGGAGTGAGCCTCCTCAAGTACCATCTTCCTCAACCCATCAACATCAGGAACTACTGTCCTATTGTGGTAACAAATTGTACCATCATATGCCTCATGAAATCCATCACACTTTTCACTACCAATCCTTGATCAAAAATTCTATATCATAGTATCATTCTATTGTGAATCATGAATCTACTGTCTCAAGGTAGGTTTAACTTGTTATTGTGCCAATAATCGTGCTAACAAGGAAACTTCTAGCTGTACATTCATCTGCCGAAGATACACTAGCATATCTATCTTATGGCACATCAAGGAATTTAATTATGCATTATTTACCATTGATGATGAAGATTACTTTCTACTCAATGCATCAACTACCACATTAGCTTTCCCTAGATGGTAATCTATTGTGCAATCATAATCCTTAATCAGCTCCATCCATCTCCTCTGCCTCATATTCATCTCTTGTTTTGAGAAGATATATTGTAGATTCTTGTGGTCAGTGAAGATCTGACACTTTTCTCCATAAAGACATTGTCTCTAGATCTTTAAGGCATGGACCACCTTTAAAAGCTTCAAATCATGTGTTGGGTAATTCTCCTCATGTTTCTTATGCTGATGCGAAGCAAAAGAAATCACATTCTTATCCTGCATCAACACACATCCGAACCCATTCTTTAAAGCATCACAAAAGACAATATAGCCTTTTCCTTGCCCTAACAGTACTAACACTGGTGCACTAGTCAAATTTTCTTTCAAAAGTGGGAAAGAACATTGACACTTGTCATTCCACACAAAAGGAACATCCTTCATGGTTAACCTAGTTAGGGGTAATGCTATAGAACTGAAGTCTTTGATGAACCTCATGTAGTAACCTGCCAGACCTAGGAAACTACGGATCTTTGTCGGTGTCTTTGGTTGTTCGCATTCTAGTATAGATTCCACTTTCTTGGGATCAACACAAATGCCTTTTATAGATATAACATGGACCAGAAAAGACACTTCAGATAACCAGAATTCATAGTTGTTGAACTTAGCATATAGTTGATGCTGCCTCAACAATGTCCATGTCTGGCGAAGGTGTTTATCATTCTGTTGACTGTCCTTGGAGTATATCAGGATATCATCTATAAACACGACCACACACTGATCAAGATAAGGTCTAAACACCCTATTAATTAGATCCATAAAAGTTGCAGGTGCATTGGTTAGCCCAAACGGAATAACCACAAACTCATAATGACCATACCTAGTCCTAAAAGCTGACTTGGGTATGTCATCAGCCTTAATTCTCTACTAATGGTATCTTGACCTCAGGTCTATCTTTGAAAACACAGCGGTGCCTCTCAATTGATCAAAAAGATCATCAATCCTCGACAAAGGATACTTATTCTTTATTGTCACCTCATTCAACTATCTATAGTCTATACACAACCTCATTGAACCATCCTTCTTTTTAACAAAAAATAGGGGAGCACCCCAAGGGGAAGTGCTCGGCCTAATAAAACCCTTCTCTAAAAATTCTTGTAACTATTTCTTTAAGTCTTGCATCTCTAATGGTTCCATTCTGTATGCTGACTGTGTTATGGGTTGTGTTCTAGGAATAAGATTTATCTCAAACTCAATCTTTCTAGGAGGGGGAATGCTAGGAAATTCCTCTGGAAAGACATCCTCAAATTCTCACACCACTGGTACCTCGATACTAGGGCCTACTGCCTTGGTATCCACAACATGAGCTAAGAAAGCATCACATCCTTTTCCCATCAACTGCTCAACTATCATAGATGACATCAAACATGTAGGAAGAATCTTCCTATCACCTTGAAAAATCTACTATACATCTCCATCATGGAACATTGCCACCTTAATACTATTGTCCAAGACTACCTTGTATTTTTCCAATGTATCCATTCCTAGGATTACATCAAAACCATGCATGTCAAGTGGCAAAAGATCCACTTGAATGTTGTGTCCAAACGAAGAAAGAACACAAGAAGGGCACACTTCCCGCAACTCAGTGGAATCAACCAAAGGAGTCTCTAGCCGCATGCTATCAGATCTATGACTAACAGGTGGATAACAACTATCACCTCTCTAGTGATAAAAGAGTGTGTCACACTTGGGTCTACTAACACATATATGAAACAAGATGTAGACAAATCAGAATGAAATAACTCCATCTGACCTGTCACAACTAATGGATTGACAACTACTTCTGGTTGGGTCATGGCATAGAACCTTGTTGTCACCTACTGCCATCTACGTCCTCTGCTTGCTTGTCTAGAGGATCCTGTCTGGGATGCCTGACCACATCCTCTTCCACTACCACTACGAAAATGTCATTTTTGTGGACCTTGTTGACTTTTCCTTGGCTGTTGAGTCACCTCCTCATCTTTCATATGGCAACTGATGAGGGACTGTGGGCTCCCGTTGGTGGAAAACTATGACCTCTACCCTGACTCATGGTCCACTATAATGGTGCATGTGATCTTGGTTCACTGAAGGTTGACCTTGGTTGCGACGACACTGGGAAAAACCTTGGCTTCTTAAAGCCTCCAGATGATTGCCATTGAAATTACATAGGTTGCTTCTTAGCATTAGCTTCACGCTTCTCTATGGAAGACCACTCAATCCTCCTGACAAATTCCACAAAGGTGGAAAACCTTTCCCTATTCTCCAAGGTTGATGTTGTCATAGTCAACTCCGTACTCAGACCCTTCTCAAATCTCTTGATCCTTTCCTTGTTTATTGTTGCCATGTGTGGGCAGAACCTCAGAAGTTCCATAAAATTTGATTCATACTCATTGATAGTCATATCTCCCTGAAAAATCTTCTTGAACTGAGATATTTTCTCATCTAGGTAGGTCTCTGGAAAATATCGGCTGACAAAATCCCTCCAAAACTCCTCCCATCCTATCAAAAATCCTGGCCTTTTCTCTTCTTCTATGGCCCACCAGTGTCCAACACTACCCTTCAACAAGTATATTGCATGCTTAACTTTGTCTTCTTCAGTGATGTTTAGGATTTTGAATGCATTTTCTAGCTCATTCAACCACATGTCAGCGTCTACTGGATCAGAAGTACCTGCATATTCAATCTCCCCAACACATCTAAGACATTCAAATGTCTTCCCGAAACCTTAGGACTCCACATTAGAGGCTTCTTCCCTAACTTGAGGTGTTGGTGCTCTATCAGCGATATGTGTAATTGTGGCCATCATGTTATGACCCCACCTTCTGGTAACCCCCAATTAAGGGAGACCGAGAGGTCGATGCCACACCCATAAATTCTGGATCAAAGGTTCGGCATATAACCAAGAATAATTATTAAATTCTAATAGACTATACTGAAAAACGGTAATAAATTTTTTTGCATACCTTTGAAAAGTTTGGAAAATACTAAACTTCTAACCACAGTTGAACTACTCTAACTAGTTCCTCCTTGCTCTTTAATTCTTGAATTCATAATGTGTCGCTTTACTGTTTGTACTTTGGGATTTGTACCTAAATCGCCGACAAACAAAACAATGGTCAGCCAAAGCTGGTATATGGGGGAAACCAATAATGTAAAACTATGTTAACAATGTAATCAAGCAATTACTCATTTAACAATCAAGATTACATTTTAAGCCATACAACTCAATCCATACATATTCCCATCTCTGTGCTGTCCCTGCAGTGGACATCTATAATACCTCTATAAAGGTAGAGTCGCATGGCACTACACAAGGTATTCCAATATCTAACTCAATGTGACTTGATGGTCCTACCACAAGGGTAGCCATGTACTAAGTCATCCATAGACCTGATGGACCTACCCAATAGGTAGCCATGTACTAGGTCTTCCTCTGACTTGATTGACCTACCCATAGGCAGCCATGTACTAGGTCAACTATCATGCCACAGAGAGAACCAGGATCTGAGCTTGTAGGCATATATCCTTTGTGATAGTCATAGCCACATTATAGTTTGTAGGAACTAAATTCATCCAACAGGCTATTTAAAGCAACCGGTAAAACATTCGGGAATCGCCGTGAAACTAGAACGGTTATTCATAAGCGTAACCACATACCTTTGATTGTATATATCTAGACAGATTCAAGTATGCAGATAAACCCAATAAAGCTAGCAATGATGAATAGAAATCCTGAAATAAAATTACAATTTTCCTTTTATTAATATTTATCCAATTTCATCACATTATTTAGGATTTCAATTCCAATTTTAGGGTTTCTATAGAAATTAGGGTTTTGTTCCAATCCTTAATCATCAAGGTTCCTAATTTCATCAAATTCACTTAAAACCTTTATTTTAACATTCCTAGTAGTTTTAAGATTATATCTTGGCAAAGTACTCCCTTAATCCGAAATAACTTAGCTTTTATCTCCTTTTCCCTAAATTAGGGTTTTTATTATAAATTAGCCTTCTTTTATGGATTACAACTCTAATTTAGGCATCTTTATATTCAAAACGGATAACTAAACCACTTTTATCATTAACAGGGTTAAACTTATCAATTTGACCCATTAATACGCCCTTTATACTCAATTAGGGTTCATCATCAATATTAAAAGCACATTATTAGCAAATTTAGGAACTTTTGCAAAACGGAGTGGAACTAGGTTCTGAAAGTATTTTTTATCAGATTCCTTGTATTTTTCTACATAACTTTCATGTATAAAGTTCCCTCATCCGAGTTTCCTATCAACAAATATGATTTTTAACAAGAAAACCCTTTTTTATCTATTTATTGGTAAATCCAGAAAGACGAGGATCGTTGGACGCATGGTCCATTGATCCACTCAGGATCCTACGGCCAAGAAGGCACACGCTCTAACTTAAGATTAAAAGGGTCAAAAGGCAATTTTCCCCATACCTCCTCACTGCCCGCACAAGGGCAAGGTCGTCTTTGCGCATCGGGTTGTCTTCAACATTGCGCTGCTCTGTGCGCGATCAGGTGGTCATCTAGGAAGTTGACCTTGAGCTCGAGAGCGCCTGCACATGATCTAAGGCCACCGAAAGCTTCGTCTTGACCTCACAAACTCAATGAGACCCTATATTGGCCGTGGGTTCCCCTCCTACCGCTGGGGTTGCTCTATATTCTGGCGGCAACCTTTGCTCCCAGGCGGAAGTGCAGGTCATGGCCAAAGTGCAAATCGAAGGCACGAGCACGATTAGGGGTTGCGTCCGGCCTATCAAGGATTCTTGGAAGTGTGCTGGTGCCCTCATGCCTCCTCCCCTATGTATAGGGTCGAGGTAGGTATTGTAGAAATTGGGCGTTTCCCTAAACCTCCCCCAATCCTAATCGAACCAGGGGTGTTTCCGTTCGTTTTCATCTCCTGAGTTCAAAGGACAACTCAGCAAGCTTGCCTACTCATTGAATCGTGAGGAAACTAAGAGGGAAAAATCCCTCTGACAGAGTCAGAGTCCCAATCCACTTGGGATCAAGACGATGAGTGGTGCCTGTTGGATTAAGATCCAACGGCCCACCATCCTCGCGTTCAAACCAGAATAGGAAATAATTTCCTAAATTCTCAATTAAATCCATATTTGAGGGAAAACTTGGAAAATTAATAACTCCCAAACGGTAACTCTTTTCCCACTCAAATTTTGAGGGAAGCCCAATCATAGCTTTATCTTCCATCCTACCAAATTTGAGGTTATTATATCAAGTATACGATTCCTTTTCTTGGTTTGCAAGTTACCATTTCATATTAATCATATTTCCCATGTCTTCTTTATTTCTAATTCCATTAATTCATGATTTTGAGTTCCTTGAACTCCAAGGAATCTATTATCTCGAAATTCTATTTTTGGGAAATTATTCCTTATCCTTCTTATTTTATTTGATTTCTTTATGTATTCTTTTATTCCTTCAATTGGGCTCAATGACCAATAAGGCCCAATAAGAAAATACACAAACAATCATACATGAAATTCATTCCAATCACATCAATCATGAATTTCATTTATCTTTAAAAAGAGATTTACAATCTCATTACATACTTTGGAAAAATGAGGTTATAACATCCTCCCTCCTTATAGGAATTTTGCCCTCAAAATTCAACAATCAAACAACCAAACAATTCAGGATAAGACTTTTCCATGTCCATCAATGGCCCCTATGTGGATTTTCCTTACCCACGGTGCTTCCAAAGAACCTTTATCATCATATATTCTTTTCTCTAAGTTCTTTCATCCTGGCGTCTATAAACTGCACAGGTGACTCAGGCCATTTCAGCCTCCCTTGGGCTTACTAGGTTCATTGATCAGCACATGGTCTAGGTATCTCACATAGTGCTCACATGGAACTCGTCACACATTACTTTATCCTGAGGGGTAAGGTTAAACTTAACCTTCTCCACCAATCCATATCAAAAGAACCCATGCATCGGGGACTCAACTCTCTTAGCCATAATTTTAGAGGGGTCGGATTTTTATGTCACATATTCTCCCACAGTGAACTGTATGTCAGTCTACTTTGCATCTGCTCATGACTTTCATCGTCTCTAGGCTCCTGTTAGCCATTGCATGATCAAAGCGACTTCATTTACACGTATTGTGGTCCTTTTCTAACCAGCACGTGGTCCTTTCACCAACATCACCTTACTGAAGTGGTGACCAACACAACCTCCCTTACAGAGCTTCTTTAAATCCCAATACTGGCTATGATGGTTATCTTCACATCTTTCATAGGACAAGAACTGTCTCTAGCTATCACCCTAAATGAGCACATAAGATCTCATCAGACCCTTTAGTCTGGATCTTACTAACCATTAATTAGGGGTTATAAACTGTACTATCATCGTGTTCTTCGTGTACCTACTTCCACCTTGTGGAAGGGAACCTTTAGATCAAACTCAAGAACTTTTATAATCGACCTCATGGTGTAGTTGAACCATCTCTCTCATATGTAGTTCAACCCAATCTGACCCTTGACAGTACTCTTTCTTTCTCATGTCATCTAGGCAAGGCGATCGACCATAACCCATATTGCATCTCGTCCTTCCTTGGTCCAGGGAAGACTTACGACATCCATAGTGATGAACTCCCTTTCTCTTTTGGGGACTTTTCATCCTTTATATCAATGCACTGGGTTACTGATGTTCATCCTTCACCTTCGGCTTGAATGGCAACATACCACATGCGGCCTCATCTCTAGCATCCATAGTACTGCTACCACTCATCATTTAAGTAGTATTATAGTGTATGGTGATCTTTAAAATCATGATTTCATGTATGTCATGATTCCTCAAGATCGATTCCTCTAAAACCCTAAACCACCCTTATCAGGGTTTCAGCACCTTCCTATCCAAAGAAAGTACATGAGGCTCTATCACCATCCTTTTATTACATCAAGGACTAAGTTGGCTAACCAAACAACCATTAACTCATTCAATAGATCATGTTACCTCAGTGTATTAGCCAAACATATTTCTTTTCCAAACTTAGGGTTAGCCTAACAACCTCTTCTAGCTTCTAGCCAAACTAGGCAGATATATCTCTACTTCACTTCTATTGTATAAGGTATTGTTGATGACATACACCTTCCTGTATGCCACTTATCATCTCATCTTAGCCCTAAGTCCATCTTCATCAAGAACATTCCTGAGCTTATTCCTTTGGTTTTTGAACTCAACCTGATATAACTCCTAGCTCATGCTAAAACATCCTTATAAGATGACTACCTTATTTCTCTTTAGCGTTTGAAAACCATCCATGTATTATTCACTTTACCAGGGCATGTTATCTTCAATGTCCCCATATCTCGTGGCAACGTTCCAAACCACATTATCTTTTATCCTTGCTGTATGGCACGCGTACTATCCTATCTCTCACTCCCATAACAAGAAGAAATAAGCATTTGGCTGTAGTCCAAATACAGAGTTCTTCCTGTTCCAAGAGTAGAGATGGTACATCCCACCTTGCCAGTACACCTTCAAATATAGGTTGAAACGTGACACATACGTCTCTACATCACAAACATCTTGATATCAAGGTTACTTCCATGAAACACTAGTTTCAAACCTACTTGAGTCCACACACAATCCTTCGTCATCTCTTCTAGGTCTATAGGGTGTCGGCACTTTTGGGGTCATCCTTATTCCCTCATGCATTTAGAGAGTGCCCTACTCATCTACCCTTTGGGTTCCATGAGTTCATGCAGGTGATCAATCTCCTAACCTATGGCCCTCAGACAATGATAGTTGTTACCTCCCGACCCTATGGTCATGTGCAATTAGGGAATTAGGCAACTCCCACTTCCCTACCTAACCCTAGGATAGACTTAGGATTCTCTTATAGTACATGTTCAACTTAGAATCTTACCCAAGCATTCATCGTCTCTCTTTCTGCATTCATGGGATGACTTCCATCCTTTCATAGGGATCATGGCAACCTGCCTACCTTGGTCAGGCCCCATACCAGTTACCTCCATGGTAACACATCCACATGCATATAGAGATGTCTATCTATGGGTCTACAGGTTCATTCTCATACCCTGTACATCTCATTTAGCTTCTCAAGATCCTATGAGACCTCTTTAGGTTACCTTAAAACCAATAAAACTGATATACACCCTACCATAGGGTCCTTCTCCCAGGAGGGGGAAAACTACAACTCTTGACAACAAGGTCACAACCGTTCTTAGGGTTTACTTTCACATGAGCATGCCAAAACCATCAACTACTATAGCACAAGCAGACCACCTATTAAACCATGCTAGGTTGTACTTGTTCTCTTTCTCCTTAACATTAGATCAACTTAGTTGTGAGGGGTTCATTAATCATACCCTTAACTTAAGGGGTTTCTTTTACCTTTACACATGAGGAGTATCATGCTCGAAACTATAGAGACTCAAATCTCATCATGAGTATTGGATACATTGCTTCCCCTCTTAGGCCTAGGAACCCTATGTTCTCCTTTGGTATCCAACTGCATGCTCAAACTCTTAACCATGAATCAAACATGTCCAAGGTTTGTCATGTACCCCCATGATCCTTTTATATGAGCAGCATCTCAAAGTTGAGTCCTCCTCAAGGACAGCCAACTAGGTACAAGGCCTCACAACCTGGTTACCTAAACCTCCTCAGGGTCTACGACACTCTTTGTCTCATCTCCGTAGGTAACCACTGATACCATAGGCACATAGGTACCAGAAGCATCGTTCTCTCTCTAGGGTTTGGTTCCTCTAAAGGCAACCAAGATATCATCAACTTCCAGTGGTCAAGCATGAGGCAACCACTATTCTCTACTTAGGTCGCATCATCCCCTACTCCCCACTATTCCTCATGTCTCGGGGTTTTAGGCTTCCAACCTCCTTACCGGGGTCCTGCTTTCTCTCTCTAGAGCTAACTCCACATCCAGCCTTCCTATAGAGGTCCTTTCTCCATGAATGCTCAAGCCCACAAGCATATCCCTATCTGATGAAGCTTATGGTTATCCATAAATCCTTTATGCTTATCTCAAAAACCATCCATCATACTCTCCTGGCCAGGTTATTGGCATATTGTCAGCACTACTAACACACTATGGGTGCCTACTATGCCATGCTACTATAAGCTCATGGGGTTTGCATAGGTTCTTCACTAACCTCATCACTGAAGGATCTATCCTTCTCTCTCACATGCACGACCCTTACTAGGATTGGGTCGCCAGAGGCATTGGGTCATCCAACCTCTCATGGCATCCATGGCATGTCTATCCAAACACCTGGTCTATCATGACATCTAACTCATCATGTTGTCTCTCTCTCTAACTTCCACTTAGGGTTAGGGTTAACATCATCCTCATAGGATGTGCTAGGTCTCTACCACCAATGGAGATCTCTACCTCCAAAACTAACTCTCTTTTACTTATCCTCCTGACAAGAAGGTCTATCCTCAAGTCTCTCCTTAGGGTAATGACAACTCGTGTCATACGACCTAAGCATGTATCTATTCCTTTACGCTTACTCTATTAAGCTTATGTCCATGACATCTAATTTACATGCTTTTTATTAATTTGGTGGAGGATTCCTTAATCCTTATCAACCTTGCCCATACCTCAAGAGGGTGAGTTGAAGAGAGAAAACCCTAACCCTTAAGGTCCTTAAAAGAATTTGAGTTGAGAAGGGATGAACAAGATGAGAGAGTCCTAAAGGTATCTTATTTCGAATCAAACCCTAAGACTTTGGCCAGGTAGTCACACGGATTTGGGAGTCCTCGTATTCCGACTAGCGGTGCAGAGGAAAATATTGCCAGCCCCCGGTCGTGATCCTTTTCTAGACACCTCCGTCTTTCGGATATTCCTCTAATAACTCCCTTGGGTTCTATGGAGTTTGTAAAATTTAATAACTATTAATGGTTAAATGAGGAACCTAAGCTCTGATACCAAATGTTATGACCCCACCTTCCCGTAACCCCCAATTAAGGGAGACCGAGAGGTCGAAGCCGCACCCATAAATTCTGGATCAAAGGTTCGACATATAACCAAGAACAATTATTAAATTCTAACAGACTATACTAAAAAACAGTAATAAATTTTTTTGCATACCTTTGAAAAGTTTAGAAAATACTAAACTTCTAACCACAGTTGAACTACTCTAACTAGTTCCTCCTTGCTCTTTAATTCTTGAATTCACAATGTGTCGCTTTACTGTTTGTACTTTGGGATTTGTACCTAAATCGCCGACAAACAAAACAACGGTCAGCCAAAGCTGGTATATGGGGGAAACCAATAATGTAAAACTATGTTAACAATGTAATCAAGCAATTACTCATTTAACAATCAAGATTACATTTTAAGCCATACAACTCAATCCATACATATTCCCATCTCTGTGCTATCCCTACAGTGGACTTCTATAATACCTCTATAAAGGTAGAGTCGCATGGCACTACATAAGGTAGCCCAATTTCTAACTCAATGTGACTTGATGGTCCTACCACAAGGGTAGCCATGTACTAAGTCATCCATAGACTTGATGGACCTACCCAATTGGTAGCCATTTACTAGGTCTTCCTCTGACCTGATGGACCTACCCGTAGGCAGCCATGTACTAGGTCAACTATCATGCCACAGAGAGAACCAGGATCTGAGCTTGTAGGTATATATCCTTTGTGATAGTCATAGCCACATTATAGTTTGCAGGAACTAAATTCATCCAACATGCTATTTAAAGCAACTCGTAAAACATTCGGGAATCGCCGTGAAACTAGAACAGTTATTCATAAGCATAACCACATACCTTTGATTGCAGATTTCAAGACAGATTCAAGTATGCAGAGAAACCCAATCAAGCAAGCAATGATGAATAAAAATCCTGAAATAAAAGTATAATTTTCCTTTTATTAATATTTATCCAATTTCATCACATTATTTAGGATTTTGATTCCAATTTTAGGGTTTCTATAGAAATTAGGGTTTTGCTCCAATCCTTAATCATCAAGGTTCCTAATTTCATCGAATTCACTTAAAACCTTTATTTTAACATTCCTAGTAGTTTTAAGATTATATCTTGGCAAATTACTCCCTTAATCCGAAATAACTTAGCTTTTATCTCCTTTTCCCTAAATTAGGGTTTTTATTATAAATTAGCCTTCTTTTATGGATTACAACTCTAATTTAGGCATCTTTACATTCAAAACAGATAACTAAACCACTTTTATCATTAACAAGATTAAACTTATCAATTTGATCCATTAATACGCCCTTTATACTCAATTAGGGTTCATCATCAATATTAAAAGCACATTATTAGCAAATTGAGGCACTTTTGCAAAACGGAGTGGAACTAGGTTCTAAAAGTATTTTTATCATATTCCTTGTATTTTTCTACATAACTCTCATGTATAAAGTTCCCTCATCTGAGTTTCCTATCAATGGATATGATTTTTAACAAGAAAACCCTTTTTTATCTATTTATTGGTAAATCCAGAAAAATGAGGATCGTTGGACGCGTGGTCCACTAATCCACTCAGGATCCTACGGCCAAGAAGGCGTGCACTCTAACTTGAGATTAAAAGGGTCAAAAGGCAATTTTGCCCATACCTCCTCACTGCCCGCACAAGGGCAAGGTCGTCTTTGCGGATCGGGTTGTCTTCAACCTTGCGCTTCTCTGTGCGCGATCAGGTGGTCAACTAGGAAGTTTACCTTGAGCTCCAGAGCGCCTGCGCGTGATCTAAGGCCACTAAAAGCTTCGTCTTGGCCTCACGAACTCAATGAGATCCTAGATTGGCTGTGGGTTCCCCTCCTACCGCCGGGGCTGCTCTATGTTCTGGCGGCAACCTTTGCTCCCAAGCGGAAGTGTAGGTCATGGCCAAAGTGCAAATCGAAGGCACGAGCACGATCAGGGGTTGCGTCCGGCCTATCAAAGGATTCTTGGAAGTGTGCTGGTGCCCTCATGCCTCCTCCCCTATATATAGGGTCGAGGTAGGTATTGTGGAAATTGGGCGTTTCCCTAAACCTCCCCCAATCCTAATCGAACCAGGGGTGTTTCCATTCATTTTCATCTCCTGAGTTCAAAGGACAACTCAGCAAGCTTGCCCACTCATTGAATCGTGAGGAAACTAAGAGGGAAAAATCCCTCTGACAGAGTCAGAGTCCCAGTCTGCTTGGGATCAATACGATGAGTGGCGCCTGTTGGATTAAGATCCAACGGCCCACCATCCTCGCGTTCAAACCAGAATAGGAAATAATTTCCTAAATTCTCAATTAAAGCCATATTTGAGGGAAAACTTGGAAAATTAATAACTCCCAAACGGTAACTCTTTTCCCACTCAAATTTTGAGGGAAGCCCAATCATAGCTTTATCTTACATCCTACCAAATTTGAGGTTATTATCTCAAGTATACGATTCCTTTTCTTGGTTTGCAAGTTACCATTTCATATTAATCATATTTCCCATGTCTTCTTTATTTCTAATTCCATTAATTCATGATTTTGAGTTCCTTGAACTCCAAGGAATCTATTATCTCGAAATTCTATTTTTGGGAAATTATTCCTTATCCTTCTTATTTTATTTGATTTCTTTATGTATTCTTTTATTCCTTCAATTGGGCTCAATGACCAATAAGGCCCAATAAGAAAATACACAAACAATCATACATGAAATTCATTCTAATCACATCAATCATGAATTTCATTTATCTTTAAAAAGAGATTTACAATCTCATTACATACTTTGGAAAAATGAGGTTATAACACATCATCTATCTAAACATAGACTGAAACTCATGATTGACCATTATTGTCGGGTCTAGATGAGGCATTGCGGGCTGCTCTGGCCCCACTTCTGTCACTCTCACATCACATGCCTACCTCCCTACACCTCCTCCTGGTGCAACACAGCTACTCTCAATGTGTTCTTCATGTCCTCCAGACATATCTGCATAAGCATAAACTATGATCAAATATGTTGGATACATAAGAACAGACTTAAACTTAAGTCCTATGTCCATGTAGACTCAGTAAACTTAGAGATCTTATACCAAGTTAATTGTGACACATCATCAAACTAAAGGACATTATTCAAAACAAAAAACACAATCAACTACTAATTAATCACATAGTCAAAAATGTGGGATAATTAAAACCAATTCCAACAATGTAAATAAACTCTAGAGCATTTACAAAAAGTCCATCATTCCATTCTCATATATTGTAACAAGTATTTAGATATGGGTCCAAAGACCTCAGTCACATCCTGCATTCAAAAGATATTTCACATGTACATGCCATATATTTACAAACATTGGCATACTACCAAAATATCGTGTCAATACAAGTATATCATCTAGAAAACACATCCCATACCCAGACCTGAGTATAGGTACGACACTAGGACTCCACTACTAACATCAACAACTAACCAATATTATGAATCTATTGATCACCAGGTTGGTTCTCTTCCACAACAGTACCTCAACCTCATTGCTAGTGACCACCTAAAAAAATGTGGTGACCCACGGGTGAGACCCAATTCTAGCAAGAGATGTAACTCTCTCCCTTTTCCCCTTCCTCATTCTTTCAAGGTTCACATGACTCCAAGGAGAGGTGCTTCTACATCTGCTGAGCAGGGGGAACTGGTCCCCAGACCTAACTGGATCTAGCATCTGACTCAGGAGGTGCACAAGGTCTATGAAGAGCTGACCACAAGGAAGGTGGTGGCCACACGATATGGCGATCACGAGCTATTAGCAAGGCTGGGCTTCACCAAGTAAATGCAATGGGTACTTGAGGGTCAGCTGATGGAGGCCGAAAACCCCTTCATTAGAGGATGGCCCACATACCTAGAGCTCGTGTATGAGTTCATGGCATCTCTCGATGTCTTGGTCGCCCCCAAGAAGCAAATGGAAGGCTAATGGAGGGAAGGACATGTCGACTTCAAGCTCTACAACAACAACTACTCCTTCACCCTCTGTGAGTTCAACCGCATCTTCACTTGGCCATGTGTGCCAGAACGGTCCACTTCTCCAGGATGGGACTATGATACAACCTGGGAGCACTTCACTGAGGTTCCCGATGGATATCGCATTAGCTGGAATGTGAACACCCTCACTGGCGTCGAGCACCCCTTCAATCAAAATTTGCACCGGATTCCAACCAACACCATATTTGGTCAATCCATACAAGGCCTAAGGAAGGTGTAGAAGACTAATCTCTTCTTTATCCATCATCTTATCAAGGGTGAGACGGTGAATTTTGTCTCCTTCCTTCTCCTCCATGTCTTATCAATAAGGAGTAATGAGGCCAGAAAGGCTTTGATCATGTTTGCGGTCTCATTACCCCCATTGCTTTACATCTGCATTTGGATCTCTCCACATTACGGTCAGAGGGACCTAATTATCTTGATCTCACCCACTTCAAGAAGGTGGGTCTCCTGATTGTCTACTTTAACACTCTGTATGCCAGTTGCACAATAAGCGACCAATAC
This sequence comes from Alisma plantago-aquatica, assembly GCA_963693085.1. Lineage (NCBI taxonomy): Eukaryota > Viridiplantae > Streptophyta > Magnoliopsida > Alismatales > Alismataceae > Alisma > Alisma plantago-aquatica. The sequence goes on along the minus strand of OY856410.1, from coordinate 564,707,094 downwards.
AAGGAGTGAGCATTACCAGACCCCATTTTTTGTCAGACAAGGATTGATCATCTGCGGTGGCCCATTGACGATGATGACATCGACGCCACCATTGAGGAGGCCAAAGCAGAAGATGCTGAGTAGCAACAAGCGGATGATGATGACGAGGTGTAGGAGGTGGACACCATCCCCATCAATCGCTGCCCTACGCCGTGTAAGAGACTGCAGAGATACGCCACCTTGACTTCTTTTGCCCCGCTACCACACAACGATGACCCACAACTTTTGACATGACGGGCATGTATGAGATGATCCAGGACATCCATAACATTAGGCAGCCTGACAGGCATCCAAGATGTCCAATGAATCTTGTACATGAATCAGCATGCAATCTATGAGAATGAGCGTCTACTCTTGGCCAACCAAGAGAATATACATCAGTGCATGCAATGCATCAATCAGTATCAACAACCCTTCTACAACCATTATTGGAACTAGGGGTACTTTGGAGGGTACCAGCAACCTCCACTGATGCCTTCATATGATCCAAATTTTCAAGGCACATTTCCTCCACATGATATGATCATGCCCTACTACCAGTAGCCACTACAGCAGGATAAATCATGGTACCGTTGTTCCATCTCTTAAGTTGGGATTTTGACTATGTGGACATAGTCATATTCAAGCTTCGAGGGGTGTTGGAACAACCTTCTATCTTAGTTATCTTAGTTTGCATATATTTTTTTATGTTTCATTTGATCTTTTAGATTTATGTTATGTTAGAATCCACATCGATCTAGAGTAAAAAGTGGATTAGTAAATGCATGGTCTTTGTAGAAATTTGCCTCTAGGTCTCTGAAAAGAAAATGAAATGATGTTTTAAAAAAATGGAAAAGTTAAGCTTTATTACAAAATCTTTGAGTTACATCTTTAGGAAGTGTATGGGCTAGTCAGCTTTAGGACATGGGATATGAATAATCTCTCAATCATTCATTGAAAAGTGGTTGAAGAAGGTGTTTGAGCCTAAACTTATCAAACCGGTAATGTAACCTTAAATGAAAATTTAAGAAGGAATTCCTTCGATTACCTTGTACACAAGTCTGTAGAGAGGGACACATATTAATCTTTGAAGGCCTAATATCTTGGTTATGTGATTTCATCCACTTCAAAATAGTATCACCACCTTAAGATGATCAAGTACTCTGAATCATTTAATTTTGTTGATTGCATGCATAACATGGTAGGGATCATTATAGTTAATTGTTCTTTACACATAATTTCTCTAAAAAAAATTGCATAAACAAACTGTTTTGCATATCATATAGCTGCATAAATAAATTCTTCATGTAGAACACATGCAAAATTGTTCATTACATCATTTGTATTATGGGATGTATTTATAATGCAAAGATATTTGTACATACCCTCAGAAACATCAAGCAGATGTTATGAATGTAACAAGGGGAAGAATGCAAAATCATGTAATAGGACAACGAAAAAAAATAAAAAAAAAGTCAAAAATAGAAAAAGAAATAGAAAAAAAGAGATATAGCATTTGTTTGAATTAATAGGGAGAAAGAATGTGTATCTGAACAGTAGTTTTAAAGCATTCCCATAATTCATTTGATTCTTACTTTTTGTTCAATCTCATTGTATTCATGAGAATTTGAACACATGCATCATTCCACCCATCTGTGTAGACATTAGGATGAATTACCTGCTTATTATCATCATATAGGTCATCATATTTTCTGTGCATAATGATTCAGATGTTCCTTGTGATTCTTCACAACCACCCATCTCATACCACCCATTCCTCTTATTGGTAGGCTATCCATAAGTTTTTCCTCCTCTTTCCTTATTTATCAGGAGGACTGCTTCCATGTAGATGGTAGTTAGAAAAAAGAGCAATGTAGATTGGAAATCTCATAATGCACCAAGTGTAGGCTTGATTATTTTAATTTGTTAACTGCTCTTTGGATAGTGTTTCACTGACTGATAGGATAGATTGTTGGGTTTTGAGGGAGGCAGAGAAGGAAGCGAAAATAAAAAATTTCTTCTCCCCAAACCCAGTACGAAGGAATTGTGTCAACATCTACACATTTGGAAGGATGGTTTGTAGAGGTGTACCTTGTCTCGAGGCTTGCTCGACAACATTACCTCGTGGCTAGTGCAGTCTTCACCTCTGGTCTTGGACGTTGTCTGTGCAGCTCCTGGTCACACCCAGACTGATGGCTCTTGGTCGCACATGTGACTGACGGAACAACAACTGTCCTTCGAGTGGCAGAAATCTCCCGTCTCTGAAGTAGTCCACACGGACCACCTGGAACTCTAGTCGTCCTGTCCTATAGGACACTAGAAGGAGTCATCCCCTTGTATTGATGTACTAGTCACTGACATACTCTCCCGCCACCAGTTGCCTTTTTGCAGTTGTCTTTCCCTCGTTGTTCCTCCCTGAATGGGTAGAACTTGCTTGGGCTCTCTCAATTACCACAACCAGAGAGAACGACAACTTTACAGAGCAACTGGTGTTCAGAGTTGTGCACTGAGAAGCCCCAAATACCCCTCTATATATAGGAGGGGTCTGGGTCAGGGTTCTCCACCCCCGACAATGTAGGACTAAAGCAGGAGTAGAAGGGATCAAATATTCCACAAATTAATACACTACAGCTGGTGAACCAGTCATTTCACAAACAAACTGGTCCGTTGGGGACCTGAGCCGATCGGTTCACATTTGAACCAGTCATTTGGGGCACCTGAACCAAGCAGTTCACTTCTGATCCGGTCTGTTCACTGCCCTGGTTAGTTCCCAAATGACTTTTCCTCTTTTGTTTCGAATTGATCCATAATACCAATCCTTGTCCCAATCAAATTGGACAAGTGAAATGAAGAGAAATTTCTCACCAACCTGACTTAGTAAAAATGTCTCGTTTGGACCAGTTGAGTCGATCAGTTCAACCCTTGGACCGGTGGGTCCAACCTGTCCTCAGTCGATCGGTTCAACACCTTGAACCGGTCGGTTGGTAGTCCAGATTGTGCAGAAATTGTCAATGAAGTTCTCAATCAATCTGACACCCAAATCAATCAGTCCACCACTTGAACTTGGTGATTCTAAGTCAAGTCAATTGATCAAATGTTTAATTGAACTATGAAATTCATTTAGTAAACAGTCTAAACATCATTTGTGGATAAACTCCTTTACCAGGTTAAATCCTATGTGTGTGACCCTACAGGCCCATTTCACATTGGCACTGAAAGTCCATAACAATTATGAATTCACAAGCAAAGAGTGGTAACTAGTCGCACATCAGTGCTACCCAAGTGAAAAGGAAAGTTGGAGAACAACTTTCAATCCTAAAATTTGTGAATGGTATTATAGAGAATGTATAATCCATTATCACTGATATCCCAAATGAACTCAAGGCATGGAACAGTCATCATGTCAATGTTCATTCACTTTCTTGATCTCAGAGTAGACTGGAGGAGATATGTATGACATCAATATCACATATTAATTCACATATGTGTGCACACGCCTATCTCAAACATACTCATTAAGTGGCCATGCATGTCAAACTCCCTCAGGAGGGACAAATCCCATATATATCACTCACCCCTCAAAAGCCCCATGTGTCAAAGCCACTCAATCATCACCTTTACAACAATTCATGTTTCAGGACTGTGTTTGATGATGTCAAAGTGTACCCAACGACATGAGTTGAGTGTAGTGATTTCAGGTCTAAGAATCACACTCACCACCATCACTGTGAGAACTGACTGTGACTACCATATCATGGTTACATGTGTCAAACTCACGGTGGGTCTGTCTGGTACACTTGTTCTCTAACAAGTACCTATGTGTTTGGTTTGATATCTCTATATCATGACTAATGAGATTCTGTCATCAACCAACACCACAATCTAGTCTTGTGTGTCATTGTTGTCTATCAATCTTCCACAATGACATCCGACTAGGGACTTAACGAGAATGTATACTTTTAACATTCATTTGATCTCAACGTTTAGGTCCTTAACCTAAAAGCATATCTCATTGAGTATAACAATTCTTTAGACATTCAATCTATTCTGTCATTATCTCATATGACTGAACCAGAATGAATTGGAAGCCTGCCTTTAATGTTTATCAAGTCAATCTCTTTGTATACCACCAATCATCCATGATTGGCTCTCAGGGCATACTTACCAACAGACTCCCTCTTGCACTGCGAGCCAATCACTCTAGAATCATATTCTCAGTGATTTTCAAACATGTCCCACATTTACTATGCTCCAGTACTAACACAGTGAGTAATGGCAACACCTTGCCAAAATCGATATTAATTGCATGTCTCTCATCTCCTCATTGTACGTCACACATATGAGATGGAGTTGTCGTAATATGCGATCTAGTATTCCTTTGATATCCTTTATCCACATTGCATGAACAAGGACTCCTTACTTGTCATCAATTACCAGAATATCTATAAGTTCATCTTTATGAACTCCCAGATCCATATAGTATCCACTGCTATTCTGTAACAATGGGATACTCAACATTTCCTTTTAAAATTGGCTTTATTGTAACGTTTCCAATTTCAACACACATTCACTTTTATATATCCCATATATGTTTTGCGATAAATTTTCTATCATGTTTGAAAGTTTGCATCAGTGTAACTCTTTATAGTGAACTCTTCCTTATTTCCATAGAACTAGTACTTCTCAAGTACTTATCAAGTTCTCATCGTATTCCAGTAACCCTTACTGGAACCAGACAAACATCCACTCATCATGTCCCACATACGAGTTATCAGGATGACCATATCATATTGTCATATCCTACATACAAGATGATGAATGCATATTATTCTTTCGATGTCCATACATGCAAGATAATAAATACATTTTGTTCTTGCCATGTCCATACATGCAAGATAATGGGATGATTACATACATGATAGATCCATATCTATTCTTAGTGTTCTTGTTCTTCATAAGAATTGAAACACTTGGCCTTGGGATACTAACTCCATGTAACATGGACAAGTTTTCTCCCACTGAATCTGTGTATACTGAACCCTTCAGTACATATTGCCAATGTATGCGTTCTCTAATCCGGGTCAAGAGATTTTTTAGAACAATCTCCATAGATCTCTATTCCTATCACATAGGAAAGGTCTCTATCTTCCCTAAAGATAATTTCCACTTTGTATTTTCATTCTAGAACATTTCCATTTCACATCAACAAGTGGAATGTGAATATGATCCCACTAAACCACAGATCTCTCTTTATCTTTGTCATATCAGTCAAACCCTTTGACTATATTATCAATGTAAAGATCATAGTTCAGAGTTGCTTGTACTCAATCAATCACATTGATTAGTCCATTTTAACTTTCAGACTTCATTTGCAATAATGGATTCATAAACCTTATAGGTTGTGTCACGTACACATTGACGTGGCTAGAATTGCACTAACAAACTCACTCGGGGTTGAAATCCCTGATTTTTTACCAAAACTAATGTGCAATATCACCACCTGCAAGTGGATGGGTCAATAGCAATATAGCTTAGGATCGAACCCAAAGGACAACGTTTTTAAGAATCTAATTAGTCTAGTCTAGTTCGAGTTAAGACTAATTTTTAAAACAATTGGTTGTTTTGAGGTTAGTTAAACTAATTGCAAGAAAGTAAAGATGAATTAAAATTGGGTTTAGATCAATGATATGGAATCACTGGGATGGTATCGGGTTTCACCACCGCTACACACGCAAGCACATACAATCGCAAACAAACCAGGCAAGATATAACTATCCAAATAGAGCTGCTGCAAAACCCCCCATACGGGCGTCAGGTTCGCGTGAGCATCACCTTAGGCATCAGATGTCTCGTCACCATCCGGATCACTTACTCACGGCTCCAAATATACAGATATCCAACGAAGGTTGTGGGCCCCCTATACAGGCGTCAGGCACACAGAAGCATCACCGAAGGTTAGATGGCTCGTCCCCTCACAGATCATACACTTACGACCTTGATGAAATCCCATCCTATTTCTAGTTCGGGAGTCTACCACATTAATTGACAAGCTGACAGGAGATTAATAAACGAGAAAACATCGACGGTTAACAAGATGATAAAAAATCCAACTAAGGTTGCGAACCCCCTATACAGGCGTCAGGTGCATAGAAGCATCACCGAAGGCTAGATGGCTCGTCCCCTCACGGATCACACACTTACGACCTCAAGGAATCCCATTCTATTTCTAGTTTGGGAGTCAACTTGTTAAACAACATTCATCCTACATATAGAAGTTCTCACAACATAGGAAGAACAAAGATGAAAGCAAGCAATTAATCACACTACGAACATAACGATTAACAATGAAATGAAGAGTTATATACAATGCCTTGGAAAGTTTAACAAAATAACATGTTTGCATGGGCAGCCGGGCTAGTCCCCGCACCCCAGCGAAGAAGGACTACTCGCTCATGGTGCGAGAAACAAGAAGAGTAAGAAAGAGAGGGAAATCTGCCATGAGCTCAGTGCAAAAGGTGGTCGCAGCTCTATGAAGAAGAAACGACCTTCTACGTCGAGTCGGAGAAGATCTGGACGTGAACGGAGGTTGCCAAGATAGACCGGACAGTCTCCCTCGCTCTGTCTTCCTTCTCTCCTCAGCCTCCTTGGTTGCAACACAGGAAGTAGGTGGAATGGAATTGGCATGAACTGCACTGGACTTTGATCAGAATTGTGTTCGGGCAGCTTGACGACGTCCAAATCTGATGCTGAAATAAGGACCCTTGGGGTCCTATTTATAGGCATAGATCTATCCCTCATGCATTTAGTGTGAGTCCAAATGGTTTGGATATATGGCAACTTTATCAAACGGTCCTGAGAACTGCGCGGGCTAAAATGGTCTTGAGACCGCATGGCACCAAACGATCTTGAAACTACATGGCACCAAACGGTCTTGAAACCGCATGGCACCAAACGGTCTTGAAACCACATGGCACCAAACGGTCTTGAGACCGCATGGCACCAAACGGTCTTGAGACCGCATGGCACCAAACGGTCTTGAAACCGCATCGCACCAAACGGTTTTCATCCAGCAGCAGCAACCGACCTTGGCAAATATCTTGCTCATGCAGTTTGCATGTAAATCCAGGGAGCAAACGGTCTTGGGACCACATGGACTCAAACGGTCTTGAGACCTCATGGGTTCAAACGGTCTTGAGACCGCATGGGTTCAAACGGTCTGCTTCTGGCCGCGCATCTCCAAACGGTATTGATATTTTCAGGAAATGGTCTACATGCATGTGCTCATCCGGTCCCGCTCCATTCGGTTTTGGAAATTCACACGGATTTGTAGACCGAATCTCTTCAAATGGTTTCACAGACCGTATGGGTTCAAACGGTCTGGAGACCGCATGGGCTCAAACGGTCTGGAGTCCGCATGGGCTCAAACGGTCTGGAGCTGAATGGTGGAAACCGTTTGATCAGATCGATTGGTCGGAACCAAGGGTGAGTGAAGGTGGGTCCCAACTGACTTTTCAACTTTATCAAGACCTGCATTAGATCAATCATAAATTTGGTTAAAACCTCAATAATCGAGTCAATTAAGTAATTTTGCACATTATGATGCATATTGATATTTAATGAGTGAAACGTGATATGTTGAGTCAAACTAAGCCCAAAATGGTAATTGAATTTCATGATGAATATGCATTCATCAAAATACCCTGAACTTAAACGTTGCTCATCCTCGAGTAACACAAAATCTGAAACAGTCGCCAAATGAATACTTTCAATACGTGTGATTGCTTCATCTTCACATCACGAATGTTCCTTTTTGCTCAATATGACTCAGTATCTCAACCTCCTAAGACCACTAAACACATCTTACCATATCTTCACTCCTGAGTTTGTTTTCCAATATCACTTCCTCCTCACTTTTTCCAACAACAAGCATGTCAAAGAGTTTTGTAAGAGTCCAGAGATACCTGCAGAACAACAAGTGTGCATTTGATCTGACACTGGTGTTTCTCAGGATAGGGTAGGCAATCATTGTGCCATTGGGTAGAAGAGGGAGTGAAAGGTGGTATGGAATGAAGAGGTAAATCTCTCCTCTATTCGACTCGAGATTTTAATTTTCTTTGCAATTTCATTTATTGCATTTTTTTGTGCGAATCTCTCCTCTATTTGACTCGAGATTGCATTTCTTTTTGTGTGCACTTTGGCATCTTTTGTTTGCAGATCTCTCCTCTATTCGACTTGAGATTGCATTTTTGGTGGTACGCCCCTATTAATTTGTTAGGGGTATGAAAGAAGTGAATATAGAGGGAAGTGGCGTGCCACCCCGAACTTAGGGTTTGGCATTATTTTGGCTAATTTTGTTTCTTTTTGATGGATGGAGAGGTACGAAGATGATAGAAGAAGTGTAGAAGAGAGTTCAGATCAGAATGCAACTTGATTTACAATTCAGTGCACCGGGTTGTTCTCTTTGTCGTACTCTGCTCAAATAATGATTTGATGAGGATCCGGTGGAGATTCCATGTTATTGTTCCACTAGTCAGTTAGGAAGCATGACATGTTTGATCCCTATCAGTTCGACAGACACTTATCAATTTTGCAAAAGTATCATGGGGTTAGGAGTCATAAGCTTCACAGTATGATTTCAATCAAAAGGCTTGTTTAAAAAAAAAGGTTCTTTTGAGGATTTACTTTGAATAAGGAGGATATAATGATTCAAAATGCCTTGTAGATTAGTAAGTGATTTTTACTTAGATAGGAAGTGTCAAAAATTCATCAAGTATCTGTTCAATTTCTTTGAAAAAACATTAAAAATTTTGAAAATTTTGAAAATTTTAGCAAGAATGTGATAGTGAAAATTTTGAGTATGAAAAGGATGGGTGTAGGTGGAAAGTGAGGTACGTACCACCCACCCTCCACCCCGAACTTAGAGATTTGCTCATCCCGAGCAAACCCTAAATCCAAGATGGAGGGGAAAAATCATGCCAGAATGACCACTAGGTGTGGTTGCATTCCGATCAGCGTGCATCCTCTTATCTGAAAAACTCAAAGGTGAAGGGCAATTAGATCTTAAAATAAAATCTTGCGATGCAAATTTTATTCAATAAAAAATTAACTAGAATGTAAAAAAACAAAATTTAAGGAATATTCTAATTAGAAAAAGAAAAGTAAAACAAATTTATTGATCGGGTTGCCTCCCGACAAGCGCCTTTGTTTTACGTCGATGGCTCGACTGAATTCTTCAGCTTCAAGGTGGATCCTTTGGATTTGAGAGCTCCAGTGGTTCATCAGTTTCTATGTCAATTAAGGTGAAGAATCTTTTTAAGAGGTGACCATTTGCCACAAATTCCCCTGACTTTTCACTCCATAAAGAGAAAGCGCCATGTGGGGAGATGCTTTTGACAATGTAAGGTCCAGACCAGCGAGAACGGAGTTTCCCTCGGAACAACCTCAGTCTTGAGTTGAACAATAAAACTTGGTCCCCCGCTTGAATGTCTTTTCTTTTCATATGACCATCGTGCCAAAGTTTCGTGTGTTCTTTGTAGATTCGAGCATTTTCATAAGTTGTCATCCGGAGTTCATCCAGCTCTTGGAGTTGCAGAATCCTATCTTGGCCTGCTTTCTTCATGTCAAAATTCAGCTGTTTTATTTCCCACCATGCCTTGTGTTCTAGTTCTACGGGTAGGTGGCATGACTTTCCATAGATCAACTAAAATGGTGTGGTTCCAAGAGGGGTTTTAAATGCAGTACGGTAGGCCCACAATGCGTTGTTAATTTTCACAGACCAATCTTTTCGATTGCGGCCTACTGTCTTTTCCAAGATACCCTTGAGTTGACGATTAGAAACCTCCACCTGTCCACTTGTCTGGGGGTGGTATGGTGAGGCTACCTTGTGAGTTACACCATACTTTCTCAGCAATGCTTCAAAGCTTCTTTCAAGAAAATGAGACCCGCCGTCAGATATCACAGTGCGTGGGACACCGAATCGGGGGAATATAATATCTGTATCTTGATGACGGGTTTGGAATCATTAGTTATAGTCGGTATAGCCTCTACCCATTTCAAGACATTATCCACCGCCACAACGATGTAGGAAAATCCATAAGAAGATGGGAATGGACCGATGTAGTCCACACCCCAAACATCAAATATCTCTATTTCTTGCCATAGATTCAGTGGCATCTCGTCTCTCTTTGTTATATTTCCAGTTCTTTGACATTTGTCGCATGATAGGACAAAATCGTAGGAATCTTTGGATAAGGTGGGCCAGAAGAATCCATATTGCAAAACCTTTAAAGTAGTCTTTTTACAGCTCATATGTCCTCCTACCGGTCCCGAATGACATTGATCCAAAATAAGTGGCGCTTCTTCTTCGGCGATACATCATCTATACAGACCATCATCACATAGTTTAAAAAGATATGGTTCATCCCAGTGATATTACTTCACATCATGCATGAACTTCATCCGGCAGGGCATCATTGATTGGAATTTTCTCAGTATCCAGAGTGTGGATGCAACTGAGGTGGTCTGCTACAACATTCTCTGTACCCTTTTTATCTCTTATCTCTAAATCAAACTCTTGTAATAGGAGGATCCATCTAATCAACCTGGGTTTCGCATCTTTCTCTACCAGAAGGTAGCGAATGGTAGCGTGGTCTATGTAGACAATGACCTTCGAACAATTAGGTAGGATCTGAACTTGTCAAAGGCATACACGACTGCTAGAAGTTATTTCTCGGTAGTAGCATAATTACTTTGGGCTTCATCGAGAGTTTTTGATGCATAGTAGATCACATAATGTTTCTTCTCTATACATTGCCCTAGAACAGCACCCACGGCATAATCACTGGCATCACACATAATTTCAAAAGGGTGGTCCTAGTCAGGAGCTCTAATGATAGGAGTGGTTGTAAGGGCCTGTTTCAGCATGTTGAAGCTTTTGACACATTCTTCATTGAAATTGAAATCAGTATCCTTTAGTAGTATGTTTGTCATAGACTTGGTTATCTTGAAAAAATCCTTTATGAATCTTCTGTAAAATCCTGCATGGCCTAGGAAAGCATGAACTTCTTTCACACTTTTGGGAATAGCCAGTTTAGAAATCACATCAACCTTGTCTTTATCAACTTCAATTCCTCTATTGCTGACCCTATGGCCGAGGACAATGCCTTCTTTTACCATAAAATGGCATTTTTTCCAATTAAGCACAAGATGTGCTTCTTCACAATGTTTGAGGACCAGGGAGAGGTGCTTTAGACATGAATCAAATGAATCTCCGTAAACAGAAAAACCATCCATGAAAACCTCCATAATGGTTTTAGTAAGACCAACGAATATGGCAGCCATGCAATGTTGTAAAGTTGCTGGAGCATTGTAGAGACCAAACGACATTCTTTTAAATGCATATGTCCCGAATGGGTAGGTAAAGGTTGTTTTCTCCTGGTCATCTGGATGTATGAGTATTTGATATAATCTAGAGTAACCATCAAGATAACAGAAATATTCTTGGTGAGCCAACCTTTTTAAGACTTGATCAAGGAAGGGCATTGGAAAATGATCTTTTCGAGTTGCCTTGTTCAATTTCCTATAATCAATGCACATCCTCCACCCTGTGACTGTTCGAGTGGGGATGAGTTCGTTGTTTTCATTCCGTATAACTGTTGTTCCACCTTTCTTTGGGACTACATGCACAGGGCTAACCCATGGCGAATCTGATATTGGATAGATTATTCTAGCTGTGAGTAGTTTGATGACTTCGCGAAAGACCACTTCCTTCATATTTGGATTCAATTTCCTTTGATGCTCAATGGTAGGCTTGTGATCTTCCATCGTAGGGATTTTGTGCATGCACAGTGCTTGACTGACCCCAGTGAGGTCACTCATTTTATAACCGATGGCTTTCTTTCTTTCCCTCAATTCCTTCAGAAGTTTCCCTTCTTGTTCAGCTGTTAGATCGGAATTAATAATTACTGGGCAAACCTTGCTATCGTCTAAAAACTCATACTTCAGTCCTTCTGGTAGGGGTTTCATTTGAGGAGCTTCATGTTTTTTGCTTGTTTCTTCTGTAGCTTCCATAGCTTTGAGTTCTTCACAGGTGGCTTCAACGTCTTCTCAAGAAAAATCGAGGGTTTCGATGCAATTCTTTACTTGTTTGTCAATAGGTCCATTGAATGATTGGTTTGTTAGAGCAATTTCCCAGGGATCGTTTGATTCGTGATGCTCTTGGGTTAGGAGTGACATTTGCTTAATGCAGTCAATCAGATATACTTCTTCTTGCATACTTGGTCTTCTCATGCTTTCAAAAACATTGAATTCGAGGGTTTCTTTGCCATATCTGAGCAGTAAGGTACCAGCTTCAACATCAATAAGGGCTCTCGCAGTGGCGAGGAATGGACGAACGAAGATGAGAGGATATCTAGTGTCTTCTTTTATGTCCATTATGACAAAGTCACATGGAACATATGTGTCCTTGCCTACCTTGATCGGGACATCTTTGAGGATTCCTAACGGTCATTTTATTGAATTGTCTGCAAGTTGTATAGTCATGCCAGTAGGAAGCAATTCCACAAACCCAAGTCTTTTGCACAGGCTGAGTGGCATAATAGAGATGCTTGCGCCGAGATCTGCCAATCCTTTCTTGCACGATGAGTCGCCAATGTGACATGAAATTCCAAAGGATCCTGGATCTTTCTATTTCTTGGGCATCTTGCCCAGAATGATATCGGAAGTGGTTGTCACTAGTTTGACTGTCTCATACTCTTCGGTTATATATTTCCTTATGAGAAGTGACTTTAAGTATTTTGTCCATGCTGGTATCTCAGCCAGCGCATCCAAGAAGGGTATATCGACATGAAGTTTCTTCATAGCTTCTTTAAACTTATTGAATATGGTATCAATCTTTGTTTGCCTTAGATGGGATGGGAAAGGTATACGAGGCTTATATACTGGAATATCTGGTTCCAGTGTTTCAGTTTCTTCATCAGTGGGTTTCTCAAGATTTTCCTTATCTGTCTTATTGTCTTCTGATTGAGGCTCTGGTGTTATTGAGTCTTGGGCAATCACATGTACATCCTCGTCTGTAATGACCACATGCATCTTTTCAGGGGGATCTGAATAGTCTTTTCCTGACCTGGTGGTGACTGCCTTCAACTGTTCCGGATGCTTAGGATTGTTCTTGGGTTGGCCAGCAAAAACTCCAGCTGGTGGCTTTATGCTAGCTGCAAGTTGAGCTAATTGAGATTCAATAGCTTTCTGTTGAGCTTTTTGGTTGGCTATCATAGTTTGCTGAGTTTGTAACATCTTTTCAATGGCTGACAGCTTGTCATCAGAAGATACGTGTCCCGCTTGTTGTCCTTGATGTTGATTAAGATTTTGATACTGAGAGTTATTTTGATAATTATTGTAGTTCCTATTCTGAAAATTCCCATTGAAATTTCCTTGATTCCCAAAATTCTGTTGTTGATTATACTGGAATCCTGTTGGGCCTCGTGGTTGATTGTTTGAACCAAATTGATGCGAGTTTGCTGCTCTAGAGGGGTTTCCGTATTGAAAACCTGGATGATTCCTATTCTAATTTGGATTGTAGTAACTTTGCCCAGGAATGGTATTGATAGCATTAAGATTTTCCATTTGACCACTATCTCCTTGCCCGCATACATTGCTCAGAACAACATCATAGAGAACATTGCATGATAAGGTGGAATGATCGGTGCTCTTACATGCTTCACAAAATAGAGTAGCGGACTTGACCGGTTCCGGATGATGAGTGGGCAAATGTCCTCTTCCTATAGCAGCAAGAGATGATTCAATATGGTCTTGCTTGGCAACTAAGAGTTTCAAGGTTTCTACAATAGACTTGTACTCGGGAGTAGCTTCGGCCATAGATACTTTCAAAAATCCTTTTCCTACAGATCTACCCCAATTGGCTTGGTTTTCTGCTCCAAGGGTCACGACTCTCCATGCGCTGTCATAACTTTGACGCATGAAATTTCCTCCAGACGAGGAATCTAGGAATCTCCTGATATCATCGTCCATGCCTCTATAGAAAATTTCAATGAGTTGATTCTTAGGAATTCCATGGTGTGGACACTTGCGTAGTAGCTCTTTGTATCTATCCCAAGCTTCATCAAGAGTTTCTCCAGGAACTTGAGTGAAATTTGTTATTCTCCCTCTAATTTCATAGGTGAGGGATGGAGGGTAGAACTTTTCTAGAAACACATTTTGGAGTTGTTCCCAGGTGGTGATAGGTATTTCACTTTGTAATGAATTGTACCAACTTATGGCTCTATCAGCAAGGGAATACTTGAAGAGGCAGAGTCTAATGGCATCATCAGACACTCCATTCTGCTTTGTCATAGCACAAAGATCAATAAATCTTAGAAGATGTTCTTGACTATCATCACCTTGTTTTCCATAGAATGGGTTGTTCTGAAGCAGGGTGATCCAGTGAGCTCTTATCTCAAAATTAGGAGCGTGGATGGGAGGAGGTTGTACTGGATGATGAACATTTGCACCTTTCAGGATAGAGAACTCTCTAAGATCCTTTTGTAGTTCAGCTGCTTGTGCTGCTAGGATTTCCTACTGAACTGCCGTTCTAGCTTCTTGCATGAGTCTTTCTCTCTATGCATTGATGGCTTGAGCCACCCTTTGGGCTACTTCTTCTTCTTGAGCCATCCTTGCTTGATTTTCTCAGATCTGACGATGAAAGGTTCTGTCTATCTCAGGATCAAAGCTTGATGTAGGTCCGGGGCTGTCTGAACGGTGCATGCACTATGCTTCTGTGATACCTGAAAATTGGAAGATTTAAAGAGTGAGATTCACAAAGTTGAGTCAAATTCAAGTAGATGATCAAAAGTTTTAAAATAAAAAGCAAAAATCCTAAATTAGCCTTAAAAGAACTAGATTTGACTAAACTAATTCCGTTGTCCCCGGCAACGGTGCCAGAATTTGACGTGGCTAGAATTGCACTAATAAACTCACTCGGGGTTGAAATCCCTGAGTTTTTACCAAAACTAATGTGCAATATCACCACCCGCAAGAGGACGGGTCAGTAGCAATATAGCTTAGGATTGAACCCAAAGGATAACATTTTTAAGAATCTAATTAGTCTAGTCTAGTTTGAGTTAAGACTAATATTTAAAATAATTGTTTGTTTTGAGGTTAGTTAAACTAATTGCAAGAAAGTAAAGTTGAATTGAAATTGGGTTTAGATCAATGATATGGAATCACTGGGATGGTATCGGGTTTCACAACCGCTACACACGCAAGCACATACAATCGCAAACAAACCAGGAAAGATATAACTATCCAAATAGAGTTGCTGCAAAACCCCCCATACGGGCGTTAGGTTCACGTGAGCATCACCTTAGGCATCAGATGTCTCGTCACCATCCAGATCACTTACTCACGGCTCTGAAGATACAGATATCCAACGAAGGTTGTGGGCCCCCTATATAGGTGTCAGGCACACAGAAGCGTCACCGCAGGTTAGATGGCTCGTCCCCTCACGGATCATACACTTACGACCTTGATGAAATCCCATCCTATTTGTAGTTCAGGAGTCTACCGCATTAATCGACAAGCAAGCAGGAGATTAATAAACGAGCAAACATCGACGATTAATAAGACGATACAAAATCCAACTAAGGCTGCAAACCCCCTATACAGGCGTCAGATGCACAAAAGCGTCACCGAAGGCTAGATGGCTCGTCCCCTCACAGATCACACACTTACGACCTCAAGGAATCCCATTCTATTTCTAGTTTGGGAGTCAACTTGTTAAACGACAGTCATCCTACATATAGAAGTTCTCACAACGTAGGAAGAACAAAGATGAAAGCAAGCAATTAATCACACTACAAACATAACGATTAACAACAAAATGAAGAGTTATATACAGTGCCTTGGAAAGTTTAACAAAATAACATGTTTGCATGGGCAGCGGGGCTAGTCCCCACACCCCAGTGAAGAGGGACTACTCGCTCATGGTGCGAGAAACAAGAAGAGTAAGAAAGAGAGGTAAATCTGCCATGAGCTCGGTGCAGAAGGTGGTCACAACTCGGTGAAGAAGAAATGTCCTTCTACGTCGAGTCGGAGCAGATCTAGACACGAACGGAGGTTGCCAAGACAGACCAGACAGTCTCCCTCACTCCGTCTTCCTTCTCTCCTCAGCCTCCTTGGTTGAAACACGGGAAGTAGGTGGAATGGAATTGGCGTGAACTGCACTGGACTTTGATCGGAACTGTGTTCGAGTAGCCTGACGGCATCCGGATCCGATGCTAAAATAAGGACCCTTGGGGTCCTTATTATAGGCTCGAATCTATCCCTCATGCATTTGGTGTGAGTCCAAACAGTTTGGCTATATGCCAACTTTAGTGGCACCAAACGGTCTTGAAACCACATGGCACCAAACAATCTTGAAACCGCATGGCACCAAACGGTCTTCATCCAGTGGCAGCAACCGACCTTGGTAAATATCTTGCTCATGCGGTTTGCATGTAAAACTAGGGAGCAAACGGTCTTGGGACCGCATGGACTCAAATGGTCTTGAGACCGCATGGGTTCAAATGGTCTTGAGACCGCATGGGTTCAAACGGTCTGATGTTGGCCGCACATCTCCAAACGATCTTGATATTTTTAGCAAACGGTCTACGTGCATGTGCTCATCCGGTCCCGCTCCATTCGGTTTTGGAAATTCACACGACTTTGTAGACCAAATCTCTTCAAACAGTTTCACAGACCGTATGGGTTCAAATGGTTTGGAGACCGCATGGGCTCAAACGGTCTGGAATCCGCATGGGCTCAAACGGTCTGGAGCTGAATGGTGGAAACCGTTTGATCAGATCGATTGGTCGGAACCAAGGGTGAGTGAAGGTTGGTCCCAACTGACTTTTCAACTTTATCAATACCTGCATTAGATCAATCATAAATTTGGTTAAAAACTCAATAATCGAGTCAATTAAGTAATTTTGCACATTATGATGCATATTGATATTTAATGAGTGAAATGAGATATGTTGAGTCAAAATAAGCCCAAAATGGTAATTGAATTTCATGATGAATATGCATTCATCACACATCCTTGTTTTATTCCTCATAGGAATGTAGTTTTAATATCCGTATGCCAAATCTCTTAGTCATTAAGTTGCAATCAACAAGCATCATCCTTCTCAAAATGTCATCCATGTGTCTTAACTCTTAAGACTCATTCACACTTATGGATTTTATCCCAATGGGTGCTACCACTAAGGTCATGCAATATGGTTCACATGGAAGTCGTTTAGGATGTAATGGTCATAAACCATAACTCAAAATCCAGTTCCTCAATATCATCTAGATTGTTGAATCATCATATGACCAACTCATCATATAGATATTTGGGGTGTATCTGTTAAGGAATTTGAGAGCTCACAACACTTTGTGATTCTTAATATCCTTTATTAGTGTAAAGTATTTTTTATTTAAGAAGAATTTAGTTATTTGATAATCATCCTCTAACACCTTAGAGTATGACTCCTTCTTGATTTGGACATCACTATGCCTTAATCGTGAGTTCACTATTATACACTATCATAATCACTCATAAGGTTCTCAAACATTTGGTTGAAGTATCTCATTCATTGATCACATCAAGAATTATTACTTCTACTAAATTTGTACTTCATTTATGATCTTCTTGAACACTTCAAAATATTCATATTGGTATTTCTCTAAATACCATTTGAAGTACTAGCATTAACTCCAATAGGTATGTAAATACATCATATGTATTATACCCAATACGATAATCATTCTTCCACTACCTTAGTGAAGATTGATTAATCATGTCCAATAGATTCATGTCTCTTACTAGTTATCTAACAAAAAGAGTCTAGATTTATCCATCATATGGAAACTAGAAATGAATTTCTCATGATTTATGCTAATTTATTATTTGAGTTATCAATAACCTCTAGGTATCCTTTTATCTTATGCATACCAAGTACCATAAGATAAACAAAGCATTGCCACAAAGATCACATCTTTGAAATTGAAACATCAACTTTATTAATAGCCATCCTTGTCACACAAGATGCAAATATAAGGTGTTTCATATTTATTGGCAAATTGAAATAGTAGTTCTCAACTCTATTTCGTGCCCTTTAGGCTGAAATAGACTAAAAGGTACTCCTATCTATGGCAGCAACACTTGCTCCAATGACGAGTGCTCTTTCTTGGTCTTTTCACAAAGGCCATCACTTCTTTTAGATCTTGCATATCATATATGTTAGATCTTCATCTTGGTATCATATACCTCAAATAAGAATTGTTTATTTCATGATACCTACGGCGGAGAATTCTATCCCCTCCTTTCATCTTCTTTTGTTCTTCCAAAAATAGAGGGTAATTTCTCCTCCCTCATTCACCCTTCCCATGTGCCTTGAGGCTGAAGATAATTTGGACTGCTGGCTAGCATCAAAACTCTTCTTTGCTTTGCCCTTGCCCTTGCCCTTACCTTTAAGACTTACCCTTCATTGATCACATCAAAGATTAGGGTTTGTCTTTCTTCATCATTGCCTCTACTGTCCTCAACATGTCCAACAACTCTGTCAACGCTTGTCAAAGTTGTTCATGTTGTAGTTCATCATGAACTGTATGATTCTCACAACATTTGAAACATCATACCAGTAGCCAACTTTTGACTTAGAGGAAATCCCAGTCTAGTCAGGTTTTCCACATACCCAATCACATTGAGTGTGTGACAACCAACTGGATCTCCTTTTGTCATGACATACTAGGACAATGTCTTGGAGACATCATATGTCTCATGTTATCTCTGCAAATCATAGTTCAGAGAATACAACATTCAAGCACTACACATCAATGGCATCCTTAGAATGCTTCCATAAGCATCCTTTCAGCTATTGGTGTGGTGGGATCAAGTTCATCTGGTTCTGGTATAACTAGGACTTTAGAGCTTTCACTCTTCGATTGAGAACACTTCTCCACATCCTAACCACTCATGGAAATTATTCCCCTTTAGTTTGTCAGTCTCAAGGACGGATCACAAATAAAGTGATTATTGTTGATTAGCCATTTATTGTACAAAAAGGAAGTATATGCAATTTAATTCAAAAACTCATTTTTTGACTTATTTGATTGACTTGAAAAGTTGACTATATATTTAGGACTTTATTTAATTATCGCTCCCACTATTTTTTTCAAATCGATAGCCCTCACCATCAATTTGGAAGATTGCAGCGTACAACCTTCTAGTGGGTCAAGATCCGTATTTCATCAAGTCATGAGTCAGATTTGGCTGATAGCCCACAATCTTGACTATTTAGGTAGGCCATCATGCCAATTACATCATATGCAACTCTTGATGAATGAACATGCATAACACCTTGCCATGAACATTCTGTGCCTCTGGGCTTAGACGCTCTAAGAGTCACCAGTTAAGTCTTACTTAAAAGCTGACACGATAAACATGTACCCTGCTTTGGCAAAACCTACATGTCTACCCTTCACACTTTTGCAAGATGGATGGCGCACCACACTTTGGCGTAACATATGCTTGGTCGATTGAGTTTTTCATGTGTGTCAGTAATGGAAGGCATATAAGACTTAATATTTATATGAGGGATTTGGTTTATAGGTACATATACATATCCAATCACCACAATATATAGTATGTATCAAATACATGCTATATCCCACATCAAACTTGTGAAATGAAAAAAGTAATGATTATGGCCATCCTAATGTGATTCCTTGAACGAAGAGGAGAATATGGTCATCTAGGTCTACATCACATGCAACCTATTCATGATGAAGTGCTATAGCCGTCCGAGTTGATCAACACATCACATGAATGAAGTGCTCGCTCTGGTAGGTCGTCTGGGTGCCACCAGCCAATCGGTTGGCTCCTCCAATCGATCAAATATCCTGGTCATTGTGCATCTCCTCATGGCCGACACCCACTCATCTCGCTCCACGAATCGGTCATCAATTAATCAGTTCACTCCTTGAACCGATCGTCTAGAACGCCAACAGATCGGTTCACTCCTTGAACCGATCATCTCAGCTGCTGTTAGGATGTCCGCCGTTCTTCGACATAATAGGAAATAAAAAACTATCCTATTTACATTTGCATTGTAAAAGGGAAATCCCAAGTTACATTCGGGGGGTGCAGGGGTAGGAAAGAAATCTCGAGTTATCTCAAGTTACATCAAGAAAAGGAGGTAGGGATCGGAGCGCAGACCGAGATGCAAGAAACCACATTCAACCAAGCACACATAAATAGGGTTTATTGGCCATAATCAAGCTATACATCCACCATAAAACTCATTTAAGGGTGACATGTATCGACTGCATTCATATTACATATCATATATGTATATTGGGACTTGTGGATTTAGGATTGGACATGCATAAAGACATTATTATTCACATCGTATGTAATAAGTAAAGGCGATAAACCAAAACCGATCACATCGATAATCCTAAAGTATAGAGCGGATGACATGGCTCTGATACCACTGTTGGGTTTTATAGGGAGGCAGAGAAGGCAGCAGAAACAAAAATTTTCTTATCCCCAAACCCAGTATGAAGGAATCACATCAACATCTATACATTAGGAAGGATGGTTAGTAGAGGCATATCTTGTCCCAAGGCTTGCTCGGTGAAATTACCTCATTGCTAGAACGGTCTTCACCACTAGTCTTGGACGGTGTCTGTGCAGCTCCTGGTCGCACCCGGACTGATGGCTCCTGGTCACTCCCGGACTGACAGAACAACAGCTATCCTCCGAGCAGTAGAAATCTCCCACCTCTAAAGTAGTCCACATGGACCACCTAGAACTCTAGTCATCCTGTCCTATAGGACACTGGAAGGAGTCGTCCCGTTATGTAGGTGTACCACTCACTGACATACTCTCCTGCCACCAGTTGTCTTTCTAAGTTGTCTTTCCCTCACTGTTCCTCCCTGAATAGGTAGAACTTGCTTGGGCTCTCTCGGTTACCACAACCAGAGAGAATGAAAACTTTGCAGAGCAACTGGTGTTCTGAGTTGTGCACTGAGAAGCCCCCAATACCGATCTATATATAGGAGGGGTCTGGGTTAGGGTTCTCTGCCCCCGGCAATGTGGGACTAAAGCGGGAGTAGAAGGGATGGAATTTTCCACAATGATACACTACAGCAGGTGAACCGGTTGTTTCACAAACGAACCGGTCAGTTGGGGACCTGAGCCGATCGGTTCACATCTGAACAGGTCGGTTGGGGCACTTGAACCGGGCGGTTAACTTATGAACCAGTCGGTTCACTGCCCTAGTCAATTCCCAAATGACTTTTCCTCTTTTGTTTTGAATTGATCCATAATACCAATCCTTGTCCCAATCAAATTGGACAAGTGAAATGAAGAGAAATTTCTCACCAACCTGACTTAGCCAAAATGGCTTGTTTGGACCAATTGATCTGATCAGTTCAACCCTTGGACCGGTCAGTTCAACCTATCTTGAGCCAATCAGTTCAACACCTTGAACCAGTTAGTTGGCAGTCCAGATTGTGCAGAAATAGT
The DNA here is from genome assembly GCA_963693085.1 of Alisma plantago-aquatica. Lineage (NCBI taxonomy): Eukaryota > Viridiplantae > Streptophyta > Magnoliopsida > Alismatales > Alismataceae > Alisma > Alisma plantago-aquatica. The sequence goes on along the minus strand of OY856410.1, from coordinate 564,685,526 downwards.
CAATGCAGTTCTCAATCAATCTGACTCCCAAATCAATCAGTCCAACACTTGAACTTTGTGATTTTGAGTCAATTCAATTGATTGAATGTTTAATTGAACTACTAAACACATTTATTAATCAATCTAAACATCATTTGTGGATAAAATCCTCTTCCATGTTAAATCCTATGTGTGTGACTCTGCAGGCCCATTTCACGTTGGCAGTGAAAGTCCATAACGATTATGACTTCACAAGCAAAGACTGGTTCCTAGTCACACATCAGTGCTACCCAAGTGAAAAGGAAAGTTGGAGAACAACTTTCAATCCTACAATCTGTGAATGGTGTTACAAAGAATGTATAATTCCTTTGTAACTGATATCCCAAATGAACTCGAGGCATGGAATAGTGATCTTGTCAATGTTCATTCACTTTCTTAATCTCAGAGTAGACTGGAGGAGATAGTATGACATCAATATCACATACTAATTCACACATGTGTGCACACGCCTAACTCAATCCTACTCATCAAGTGGCCATGGATATCAAACTCCCTCAGGAGGGACAAATCCCATATCTATCACTCACCCCTCAAAAGCCCCATGTGTCAAAGCCACCCAATCATCACATTCATAACAAACTATGTTTCAAGACTGCGTTTGATGATGTCAAAGTGTACCCAACAATATGTGTTGAGTGTAGTGATTTCAGGTCTAAGAATAACACTCACCACCATCACTGTGACAACTGAATGTGACTACCATATCATGGTTCCATGTGTCAAACTCACAGTGGGTCTGTCCGGTACACATGTTGTCTAACAAGTACCTATGTGTTTGGTTTGATATCTCTATATCATGACTAATGAGATTCTATCATCAACCAACACCAAAATCTAGTCTTGTGTGTCATTGTTGTCTATCAATCTTCCACAATGAAATGCAACTAGGGACATAAAAAGAATGTATACTCTTAACATCTGTATGATCTCATTGTTTAGGTCCTTAACCTAAAAGCATATTGCATTGAGTATAACAATTCTTTAGACATTCAATCTGTTCTTTCATTATCTCATATGACTGAACCAGAATGAATTGGAAGCTTGCCTTTAATGTTTATCAAATCAATCTCTTTGTATCCCACCAATCATCTATGATTGTCTCTCAGTGCATACTTACCAACATAGATGTATTTTATGGAAATTTTGTGGTCGGTTCAGAGCAATTACCATTTCAGTGATCAGTAAAGGCTGGTTTGTGATTGTTATGTGGGGATGGTTAAGATGAGAATTCATATGTTTGTCCTATTACCAACTTGTCTCATACATATATGAGAGTATGTTGCTCGAGGATGAGCAAGATTTAAGCTTAGGGGAGTTTGATGTGCTGATATTTAGTCATTTTACAGGCTTGTTTTTCAATAGTTTTGTGCATGTATTTGTTATTTTCTTATACGTTTATGCACAAATTCTTATGAACAGTCTGTTTCATTGAAATGCATCAAATTTTGTATTTTTATCGAGTTTTTATAAATCTGAGGACTTAGACACATTTTTCTCTTCTTTCAGGCGCACGATATGCGTACAAAATTGATACTATGGAGTCCATACTCAGTAGTACCGAATTCATATCAGTGGAATCAACCAAGCGGAATGCACAAACTCGATAGTACCGACACTTAGCTCAGTAGTACCGAATCACCCTCAGTAGATCCCCCGAAGAGTCACAGAAACTCGGTACACCGGCACAAAAGTCAAAAGTACCGAGATAGTATTAGACCGTGACCCTCTTCGAGAGTCGGTACTATCTTCTCGAGATGATAGTACTAAAACGGTGCACATTTGGAGAACCCTAATGACTCGATATTACCAAGTTATAACTTGGTACTACCGAGACTGTCCGCATAGACAAGATCAAGAGCAACAATCTAATCCGACGACTGGTGTTCTTTTACAAAATAAAGCCATACTATAACTACATGGGAGGACGGCCATACTTGAGGAGGAGACTGTTGTGCATTTTTTTAGACTAGCGAGAAGGAGGAGAAGAACAGAGGACCAAAGGCCACATCTGGGATTGATTCCAACACTTCTGGTGGAGTGTTTTGCTGCCAAAAGATAGTAGAATGATTGTGCTTGGAAGGGGAACGTCCAGAGCAACCTTCTTTCAGGGGGATAACAACGTTCTTTCACTATTTCTCATGTTTTCTTCTTCTCCATTATGTACTTGATTGTGAGAACCATGCAGGGCTAAACCCCTTCTTCCTGAGGAACCGACAGTAGCCCCGGTGTGCATTGTATATGACTTTTATGTTTTACTATAGATCTTTCTCTTAATATCTAAATATGAATCTATGAAAATTTCATGTTCTTATTGTGCTTGATCACCACAATTTGAGTATCAGATCCTTAATAGCTGCTGAAAAGGGGATTAAGGGTTACAAACACATAGGTTCACCCATTTTTCAGTGTCCCTTGTGAAAGGTGGGACATAAATGGGAGGAGATTACCCAGACTAAAACCAACTGCACCTATCTAATGAATCAATTGCTATGTGAATGGGATTTTCTTTACTTTAGGTAGGGAAATTACACTATGAAAGCGGGTAGTTTCTAGCTGCAAGCTTCTTTATTTAGATTTAGGAAGGATTTTTTTTAATCATAGGAGGATAATTATAGCGTCACTCGTGGTGAAACTGTACCCAGAGGAACTCATCACCATTTGACAGAATCAACTTTAATCTCCATTTTTAGTTTATTTCTTGTGTTCAAATCAAACCAAATCAACTTTTTCATCCAGCGTAGCTGATCATACCATAGTTAGTACTAGTTTGTGAACAACCGTTTCCCTGAGTTTGACATCTCGAGCCTCCTTTAGCCTATATTATAAGACACGTACACATGTGTTCTAATGCACAGTTAAGTTGTGTCAAACACCCCTTTCATGTTATCATTGTTTGTGCTAAAATATCTTGGAATGTGATTCAATTAAACATAGCTATGTGGCCACTTTATTATGCATGCATAGTTTTATACTAGTTTATCTATTATAGATGCTTCTACATTACCATTAGGACACGTCTTTTTCCGTCTAGGGTGTGCCATTTTGATACTTATTATAAATATTTGGTGCATCTTCTCCGACCACTTTTAGGTCTAAGGTCCAATAGTGTCTTAGCCCTACATAGGTATATTTAATCTATACTAAATATGCATGAAATTGTTGGATGTTATGAATTTTGAAATGTTTTAATAGTAATAATTTTTATTTATCTCAGTTGGCATTCCTGTATTTATGCCTCATTCTTTTGATGGACCCTTCTCTTGAACTTACTTCAATTCAATTAGCCTCCTCTTGTGGGAACTCCCCTCTTTCGTATTTCATGTTCTTAAATACTCTGTTATTTTTTGTTGTTCACATTTACCAATTTGTACCGACACATACCATTTTTATCTATTTTCTGGGATGTTCACAAAACCACCCAGGATTAGATTCTTTGAAGGAAGTTGACACATGAAGATTATATAAAAGAATTGAACTTTAGGGTAGCATGGGATGGGCAGGTTTCCCTCTGCGACTGATCCTAGTGTAATGAGTCATAGTATTTTAATTTGTAGTATCCTCTTCAGGGAGAAGAACAATGTCAATGAAATATCGTGTGATACTTTGAATAGTTACATCTTTCACTACTTCACAAATATTTCCTCTATGATACATACCATATAAGAGATGATAATGAAATACCTCATTTCCCACATGCATTATAGTATGTTTGGAAATTGGCTATTTTATTCCTCAATATTAAAAGGAGTAAATCCCCTCTCGGGTCCCACTCCATAGAATAATCCACATACAATTGATTCACACCTTAAAGGAAGTACTACAAAATGAAAAGGTTACATTTGACTGTACACACCAATTGTACATGGCAATTTGGCATCCCATGCTATTCTCATCTCTGAACTCATGTAACAATATTCATGAATCATTGTCTTCTAAAGAACCTACACTTGGGTAGTCTGGGAACAACTCCCTAAAAGTATAAATTAAGGTATGTGTCCGTAGACACTGAGTATGTGCATGATTAAAGTATTTTGACCATTATTATATGTGTAAGAAGAAAGAGGGATGTTCCCAACAAAATATAAGGACTTACATTATGTAGGCAAGTTCAAGAGGATATAGTTCAAAGGTATCTAATAAATGAGTGAGACAATAAAATTTATGAGAATAGTATAATCATTTGAGAGATTTTGTTTCGGTTAGATTTAGTTAATCTATTTTAGGCCCGATACACCATAGGATGTCAAGCCATGGAGAAAGGGGATTAAAATCGTGATCCTCTGAGGATAAGGAGTGTAGATCAGTGATATCCCAAGGGAAAGGGGTATTAAAATATAGATACCTAATATATAAAAAGTGGGACACATGTCCAATATTTGTGGTTGTATAAGAGTACTACTATTCTAGATTAGCGACCTTATAAACAAACATGCAATAATAGTACGAAAATATGAAATGATTTCATAATTAAAATAAAAATGTGTAGATGGTAGATGGGGGTAAAAACCCCAACATCAAAGGATAGCTCCACATTCTATAAGCAAAAATATAATGGTATTTCATGAGGTATTGAAATTATTCCAAGAAAGAAAAATATTCAAAAATGCCCCATTATAAAAAAATGGTTTTATAACCATGTTACTGCTCAAACTTAAATACGAAATGTCCATACCTTAGAAAGGTCTAATAATAAAAAGGAATTACTAATGTTGAGTTTCATGACTTCCAAAACAAATTACCATATATAAATGTAAATGGTTTTTAGTTATTCTAATTAATATATTACACCCTAGAAATGAATTATAAAAAATACTCATATTTTGATTCTGAAAACATCACCAATAAATCAAGTGTATTTTTAAATTTTGTAAACTTATATATATTTTTTTGATACTTTAGTAATTAGTTTTTAGTATATATGATGAAACCATTTTATTGAAATTATTACAAAATCATGTCTTAATCACCTTGAAGCATTGACTTATGCCTCATCTCATGTTGTGAGATAGGAAAATTTGGTCATTTGGTCATAACCAAACCAAACATAGTTACAACCAGAGTTGTATGTGGTAATACCATGTTACCTATAATTGTGTGGTCTAATGGAATACACCAAGATGGTTAGACACTCGGTTTGTTAACGAGAGGTCCCAGGATCGAGCCCATACCACGGGATGAATAAAATGGCAAATTTAAAAAAAAATTTGTGTGACAAAAGGAAAAACTGAGGGAATGTATTGAGTCTTTTGAAACCAGGGTCTTCTCCTTGTCCATGTGAAGGAGCTTACACAAAAATGGTTTCTCTAGACAACTATCGATCCTCTGAAAATTACGTAGCCAACCAAAGAATCTTCAACTACCCTTATTCCTTAACACACACACTGTGCCAACAAGAGAAACCCAAAAACAAGGAGAGTCAAAACCATGGTTCCCATATTCCTATCAATTAGCTAGATCATAGGAAGTGGCGATCCACCTAGCCATCCACACACTGCTTGTCTTTGAAGTAGAATTTTGAAATTGATGAGATTAGAAATAAATTAGGAATCATCGAGGAGACAGATCCACAATCGAGTTTGCAGACATTAATGAAGAAGAAGAAACAATATGGGTTCATACCATGAATTGAAGGACTTTATTGAAAATGTAGCCTCTTTGAAGGTATCTTACAACTACTAGAGTCTCTATCAAGTTTCAATAGTGCTCCAAGCATCATATTGTAATAGATTTAGCAAGAGCAAGCCATGAAGATTGAGGTTGGGGACAACGAAGTGAGAGGAGTTGGTGCATGAGGTAGAAATTTGTGTATCGAGAATTGATGTTTAGGAATTGGTGTAAACAACAGTGGTGAAAGGAGATGATTCCATGACCCTTTTACAGTACAAGCTCCATCGCCAACCACAAATTTACTAGTCAACAGTACATACACCATCAAAGAGGATGATGAATAAAGGGTATAAGGAGGGAGGCTGTTTGGGTTAGGAAGTGAGGAGTATTTGGTGGTGGTGTACCATGCTTCTACCTTACAAGTGACGATCTGGTTGTAGGTCTCACATGGTGACTACAACTAGACAGCTGAAGTTTCTTAAATGCATGGTTTCTGCATTTGACTGGGTGTAAGAAGGGGAAGAAGGAGAGGTGGTTAGGATTAAGGAAAAGATAAATTGGAAAAGCAAGAAAAGAAGTAAGGAAGATGAGGATGAAACAACTAGAAAACTAAATGAAGGCAGACAAAAAGGAAGGGAGAAAGACACTTTATCGGTACTCAGATCCCAATCATTACGGAAATAGGTTAGCACAAGGGGCGAGGCCATAGTTCATAAAATAAAGAGAACCCAAAGGGGAAGGAGAAATATACAGGAAGGAAACACAAGAGGAGAGGCCAACAAAGAGAAGGAAAATGCTCAATGATTATAGATGTTTTCATAATAGAAGTCATGTAAGGAAGAAGAATAATAACACAAAGGGAAGTCTAATGTTCCAGGTGAACTAAATTTTTGGACTCAGGTGAAATAAAATTGTGAATGCATAAATGTGAATCAAATCTTATAAATTTCATTCAATCAAATGGGAGGGTTACTAATGATTGATTGATCCAAAAATTATGGGCTTGCTAATTAAGGTGTTTGGAGTCTAATTTATCATTATTTTTCATTTTGAGGATGTTTGGTATTTTATTTATTTACTTATATAAGAAGTATTCAATTAGTTCATTCCATTTAATGTTTGTCTTAATCAATTGATACATTATTGTATATTTGTTGTGTATGATTCATCAACTAGACTTAGGATCATTTTATATTGACAAATTATGGTCAAAATAAGGTATGGGTAAATTTCTATAATTAATACTGAATTGAGGATATAATTAATGATTTTTTCATTATATTGATTAAAGTATGATTTTAAAACATCATATTTTCTTTGATTCAATTAATCATGATTTAACTAAAATTAGAAAAAAAGGGATTTATATCAACATAATTAGAAAGGCATTAGAACATGGCCTATTAGACTAGATTTCTAGATTGGAGTGTGTTACAACACTCCACCCCTTAAAATAGATATCTTCCTAAAAATCCACACATTTGTAACCTAATCCACCAATATGGTATGACATCTATCAAAGTAAACATTTTCACCTATTTTTACATAAATTCACATGAGTTGTTATTTACTTTTTTTTATCACTTGGTTTTAGTTATTAGCATGTGGGGCCAATATCTGATTTAATTACAATTATCATTTCCTAAAATGTTTATCTTATTTTCCAAAGAAAATTTTCAACAACACTACCCTTATTAAGAGTTAAGGATAAGTATTTGAAGATTTTTTCTAAAATTATTTATTTACCCAACTACTCATTTTATACTATCATTCAATTGAATCCGTAAGTCATAGAGGATTCCCTTACTTGGATGAGTATAACATTTATATCAATGTATTTTAGGTTGTCCAAACAATGTTCATTATATCCACCTTAAAAAGTTCAATTATTTTAACTAGGAGTTATTATATTAGCAACCTTGATTGGGAATTTATGTTGGTCATATTCCCTAACAGCCGATCATATGATGATTGTGATGGTACATCTTGTAATGGATTTGATTATTAATATAGGAAATTATATTTATTATCTTGTTTCAATATGAGATAATGAATAAGTATAATAATTTCCAAAGAATATATGATTCAATGACATGTGAATTCAGGTTGAGAATCTAAATATGAGATCATGTGTATGTTAAGAGTATTTATTCTTGTCTTAGTCCCTAGTCGGGTGTTATTGTGGATTTTAGGACAACAATAATACATTAAGATGAGTACATGTGTTGATTTATGGTTATCTCTCATTAATTATGATATTGGATATGAAATCAAACACACAAATACTTTTTATGAACAATTTTACTACACAAACCCACTTTGAGTGTTAAACATTGAAGCCAATGATGGCTCTCAGAATCACATCTCAATGTGAAAGTAGTGAGGTGGTCCTTAGACCTAAAGTTTCTACAATAATTGCATGTTGTTCAATGTACTTTAATGGCTCAACATGATCTTGAAAAGGGTTTCCATACATGTAGTTCTTGGGTGCATTTTGAAACATGCAGATTGTTGTGAGTAACATAGATGGAATTTGTCCCTCCTATTAGTGATATCATGTCCACTTGATGAATGAGACTATGAAATGTGTGGCCATGCTCATGTGAGTCAATATGTGATATTGAGCTCATGTTTATATCAATAGTATACTCTAGATCAAGGAACAAAGATTGAATATAAGAGGATGATGTTTCCATGCCCCAAATTCAATCTAGATATTAGAGAAAAAGGAATTATACAACCATTGTAACACTGGTCACAATACCAAATTAAGTTGTTCTCCAACTTATCCAATTACTTGGGTAGAAATGAAGTCTTTCTAGATACCAGTCATTGCTTGTGATATGAATGTATAATTATGAGTATCACAGCCAACATAATTTGTAGCCTACCAGATCGCACACATAGGATGTATTGAAATAAGGGTATAATTATGGGCATGATTGGAAATGTTCTGAATGAAATTGATTACTAAATCATTTAGGTAATCTACTAGAATAGTATTGGAATATAATCTAAGTTAACTGGTTAAAATACTAAAGCCAATTAATAAGACTAAAACTATTAAGTCTTTCGATAATCCTAAGCGATTGATGTGATCCAGATGAAAAATAATCAATTATTCAATTAATATGATTAATTAGTCAACTAAATAATTTTAAAATACTCTTTTAATAGTCCATGAGCAGCTCATTTTAAACACATCTTCATTGTTTTATTTTCCCAGGGGTTCTGGGAAACCCTACTTCCTTTCCTCTCCTATTTATAGGGGCATGATGATCGTCTTTAAGAAGACACACTCTTGTACGTAAGCTATAGTCATACCCAAGAGAGAGAAGGAGAGCAACCATGATTCTAGCACATCATCAAGTAGAAGGCTACTCCATCCCTCCATCATAGGAAGTGTGATGTGGAGTTCCATTCCATCCGTGTGGATGAAGCATAGAGACACACATTGAGCACTTGCATTTGGCGGATGCCGTGGACCGTCCATGCGTGCTAAGAGTGACACACACCAACGTGGAAAGGGACGTCTCTAAACCTTCTCCACGATAAGGTATATCCCACACACCCTCTTTCCCATTATGTTGTTGTCGGCGATATCCTCTAGTAGGATATGTGGAGAATTTTTTTGTTGTTTCCGCTGTGTTTGCCCCCTCCACAAAAACTAACATCAGTATCAGAGATGTGTCAATCTACGATGTATTTGGATTTATTTTGTTATGATAAAATTTGTGTATTCCATTTGTTTTGGTTTCATATGATGCAAACTGAAAACTATTAATGTACATATCTGACCTAATTCAGCATACGCTACACACTATTGTTTTTGACCTATTGGACGGGTCAACTACAAAAAATCTTGATTTTTCCTAGTGTATGAAAGTGATATTTCATGGACCCTCCCATACAGGGGCGTTGCTCATGTGTAGCCCGCCTAGTCTGTGTGGGAGTATAAAAAATAACAGGGAAGGTCTCTCATTAAAATGACCATGAATTGAGTATATGTATGTATATATAGGTATATCTATAAATCACACATGCCACTCTTGAAATGTATTATGTAGTGAATGGGTACATGGTTATGGCCTAGGACCCCTTATGTAGATGTTATTTTGGATGTGTATGGTTGGGCTTGGATCATTTTTTTGTAAGTGTATGACTCGCATGTTGAGCCTCATCTTTTATTTTAAAATGTGATTAATTCTATTCCTTCTAAACTCCCCTTGAATGTTATTCGAGATTCTCCTTTTTGCATATAATGTAATTGAGATAGGAATAGATTTAATTGGGAAGACTTGCTGTGAGGAGTAAACTTGAAGATCCAACTCCAAGAAGTGTCGATGGAGAACCCAACTTGAACATCCAACCCCAAGGAGCGTCCATGAAGATGTTCACGGTGATGCTGATCAAATGAAGGTTCATATGGATATTCACATATTTACGTTGCACAAGATGCAAGAGACCATAAGTGGAGAGTAATTCTTTGTGTCTACAAATGATTATAGTAGTATGTCCATCACCAATGCTTATGTGTTTATGGATTGCATGTCTGTGGATTGTATTTATAGATGCAATATCTATATGATACATATAATAAGTATCTGGTGTTTGGATATGTATATGTATATATATAACCCCTCAAATAAAATATTAAGTCTCAAATTCTTTCTAAAAGTAGCACACATGAAAAACTTGATTGATTATGTGTGGGCGCGCCAAAGCGTGGTGAGCTGTCTAGCTTGTGTAAGTGTGCAAATAGATATCCACATCTTCCAAAGCAGGGTGCATATTCTATATTGTTGGCTTTTGGGTCAAGCTTAACTAGGTGACCATAATAGGATTAAGTGCATAGAAGAATAAAGATGGAATATGACAATGCATTTTGAATGCCATCTATCAAGAGTTATAGATGATGCAATTGGGAAATGTTTCCTACCTAAATGATCAGGGCATGGGTGATTAGGCAAAGCTGACTCATGATTTGATGAAGTATGGATCTTTATCCCTAGAAGATTGTACACTGCAATCTTTATAAATTAATAGTGAGGGCTATTACATTGAAGAAAATATTGGGAGCAATAATTAATTCATATCATGAAATATTTTCAAGTTAAATCAAAATATTGACTCGTGCAAATATTTTCTTTTAGAACAAATGGAAAAAACAACAACCACAAGTTTTCATTGCGATCAGTCCTTGAGAAAGAAAAACTTAATGGGAACAACTTCTACAATTGGTTTAGGACTTTGAGAATCGTTCAAACCCATGAGTAGGGGTGAGCAAATATTGGTCCAGACCTCAAAACCAGACTGGACTGCTCAATTTTGTCTAGTCTAGTCATGGATCACTTTGAGTTCATTTCGATCCGCGGTCTAGAAATTTTGAAAATTCGATTTGCGGTCCGATCTAGTCCAAAACCTATTAGACCGCAGTATGGACCAAAGACCGGTTTATATGTAAAATGTCTTTATATTTGAAGTTAGATTATGTCACAAGAATAAACATGTCACACATTTTTACACACTTGTAGTATAAATATTTGATATTTATGTTATACGATTGTGAGAAATAACTAAGATTATACATTTTTTTACTATTAAATAAGTTTTAAAATATATAAAAAGTCTTATTATAGTCCAAACATCTAGGTTTCAATCCTGGTCTGGTCCAAATTTAAAATGATCCTATCCTTATCCAGTCCTACTCCAAACAATCCGGGCTATGGTCCACAATTTTTTTGAAATCGGATCAGTGGTCCGGTCTGGTCTGGTTCTGGATCTATGCTCATCCCTACTCATGAGTGTAATCTCTATGTCCTAGATAAATCAGAACCAGAAATACCTTCTCCTGATGCACCTTGGGTTGTGTTGGGTGCTTATTGGAAGCATGCCAATGATGCCTTAGACATAAAGCAGCTTATGTTAAGCTACATGGACTACAAATTGCATGAGCAATGTGAAGACACAGGGATTCTTGAGATTGTGACACATCTTAAGAACATGAGCCATAATCTTACAAAGCAAGAAAGGTGCTATGTCTCAAAGGCGCTCTTTGAGCACAAAATGACAGAGGGAGATCCAGTAGAAACCCATGTACTGGACATGTGGAATAACTAAAAGAACTGGGATTTCCTTTAGGTCAAGAGTTGGCTACAGATATGATTCAATAATCATTACCTGAATCATATGGTCATTTTATCAAGGGTTACTACTTGAATAATATGGATAGACTGCTGTCAGATTTTCTTGGCATGCTGATAAATGCAAAAGCAAGAATGAAGAAGGGAAAATATGTGATGGATCAGAATCCAAGGATAAAAGAAAGGGCATGAAGATTTAAAAGGCCAAGTATAACCTAGATATTTAACAATCAAAATAAGGAAAAAAAAGTACGAAATGATTATGACCTTTGTATTTGAAGGGATTCAGGAATATGAAGATGGGGATAAAAATCCCCACTTCAGGTATCTATATTATTGATATAAACTTATCTACTTCATCATCTTGAATACTTGATACTAGATGTGGATCTCATGTATGTTCAAATATTCAGAATTTGAAAAGAAGTAGACCCTTGAAGAAGGAAAAGGTGGAGCTATATGTTTCAAATGGAGCAAGAGTTGTTTCAACTGCTATAGGCACCTACTATTTATCTATGCCAAATGGGCTTGTAATAGAGTTAGGGAACTGCTAGTTCATGCTCATTATAAAAAGGAACATTTATATTTTTCTTGGATAAGAATGGATTTAAATTTCATATTAAGAATGTTCAATGCTCTATTTCTAAAGATGAAATCTTTTATGGAAATGCCTTTATGGTTTATGGTCTTTACTAATTAGATCTTGAGACAAGCATATATAACATAAATACTAAAACGCCTAAACTTGATGACCCAAATAAAACATATCTTTGGCATTGTTGTCTAGGGAACATAAATGTGAAACACTTCTAGACTCCATGAAGATGGTTATACAGACTCTTTGACTTTGAATCAATAGAGACATGTGAGTCTTATTTGTTGGGCAAGATGAAAAAAGCTCCTTTCACTGGTAATAGTGCGAGAGCAAGTGATCTATTAGGACTCGTACATACTGTTGTATGTGGCCCTTTAAGAACAAATTCTAGATTTGGTAACCAACACTTCATTACCTTCACTAATGACCTTAGTAGGTATGTCCATGCATACTTGATCAAATATAATTCAGAAACCCTTGAAAAGTTAAAGGATTTCATGAATGAAGTACAAAACCAACTTGGTAAAAGTATTAAAAAACTTCATTCTGATCAAGGTGGAGAATACTTAACCCACGAATGTGAGGACCTTTTATGATATTATGGTATTGTATCATAATGGACTCCACCTAGAACACACAACATAATGGTGTATTAGAAAAAAGGAACCATACATTACTAGATATGGTGCAGTAAATGATAATTTTGGCTAGTCTTCTGACTTCCTTCTGGGGTTATGCTTTAGAAATCACAGTTCTTACACTTAACTTCGTACTTCTGAATCAGTTCAAAAGACACCATATGAGGTATGGACTGGGAAATGTCCCAATATGTCTATTATGAAGATTTGGGGATGTGAAGCTTATGTGAAAAAAAGGTTTTTTGAAAAGCTTGGACCTAAATCCGATAAATGTTATTTTGTTGGATATCATTAGTAAAACATGGGATACTACTTTTATATTCCATATGACAAAAAAGTCTTTGTTTCCAAAATTTTTGTATTTCTTGAAAAGGAATTAATTTCTAAAGGATTTAGGGGGAAAAATAGAACTTAAAGAAGTTTGAGACCAAATAGAAAACATTGAACCTATGGAAGTAGACAAGGAACAAGAAGAATCACAAATGGTTGTGGAATCTCAAGTTCCTCATGTAACACAGGAACCTCGAAGGTCTAATAGGACACGACTTGAGCCAGAGAGATTTGGATATCTCATGACTCAACAAGGCAATGAGTTGGTCATAAATGATAATAAGCCAACAGCCTACTTAGATGCTATTGAGGGACCAGATTTCAAGAAGTGGCCTGTAGCCATTAGATCTAAGATGAACTCCATGTATGCCAACAAGGTATAGAACTTGGTGGATCCACCTAAAGGAGTAAAACCTATAGAATGCAAGTGGGTCTTCAAAAAGAAGACTGATATGGATAGTAATGTACAAACATATAAAGGATGATTGGTTGCAAAGGGTTTCAAACAAGTTCAAGATGTTGACTATGATGAAACCTTTTCTCTAGTTGCCATGGTGAAATCAATAGGATCATGCCTTCCGTTGCAACTTATTATGACTATGAGATTTGGAAGATGGATGTTAAAATTGCATTCCTTAATAGGGATCTACTCGAGGATGTATACATGACACAACTTGACGGCTTTATAAATCCAAAAGAATCCAATAAGGAATGTAAGCTACAACGGTAACTCTATGGATTGAAGCAAGCATTTCGTAGATGGAATCTTTGATTTTATACAGAAGTTAAAGAGTTTGTCATTCGTAAAATGAAGACGAACCTCTGTTTACAGTAATGTTAGTGGGAGCATATATGTATTCCTCGTATTGTATGGGTAATGCCATCCCTACTCTATAGTTGATAAATACATGGTTGGGAAAAGCCTTCTCTATGAAGGGTTTTGGAGAAGAATCCTATATTTTAGGAATCAAGATCTACAGAGATAGATCTAAAAGGCTTCTTGGTCTAAGTCAAAGTACATACATTTATGTTGTGAAATTGCCTAGATCACATCATCTTTCCAAGCACATACTATAGCACTACCTTATCATATGAGAGATCATTCAATGAGATGACAAGATTTGCAGAGTACCAATTGAAAGCATTATGGCTGGCCCACTCATGAAAGCACTTTCACAACATGATGGCTAACCCACTCAAGAAGCATGATGGGCAAGTTAGATCACTTGGAATAAGATTCGTGAGTGATTGGCTCGAGCACAAGTGGGAGACTATTGGTGATATGCCCTTAGAGCCAATCATAAGATGGTTGTAATGGCACATCTTGTAATTGATTTGACTATTAATAAATGAAATTTCGATTATTATGTTTGGTCTAATATAAGATAATGAATAGATATAATAATGTCCTTAGAATGTATGACTAAATGACATGTGAATTCAGGTTGAGGATCTGAATATGAGATCATTTGTATGTTAAGAGTATTCATTTTTGTCTTAGTCCCTTGTTAGATATTATTGTGGATTTTTGGACAACAATAACACATTAAGACTAGTATGTGTGTTGATTGATGTCTACATCTTTTTAATCATGATATTGGATATTGAGTCAAACACATAAATACTTGTTACAACTAGTGCATTTATTATTAAGTTCAACTAAACTAAAGTCAAAATTTCTTTCCTAAACTACTACTGTGCAAAACTCCATCCTTAAGGAATTAGCATATAGTCAACCTAGACATCTAAAGAGGTAATTCGGGGCAGATCTACTTTCATACACATATATATATATATATACATACATACATACATATATACATATATATATACATATATATATAGATATATATATATAGATATATATATATATATATATGTGTGTGTGTGTTTGTGTGTTATTGTCCATGATCTCCTCCTAATCACCAATCCATACATAGTATTAGGATCTCAATGTTTACTGAATGAGTCAAGGGGTACTTTCATGAGGGTCTCACTGTTGACAAAACAAGTCTAGGGGTACTTCCCTAAGGGATGAGGTACTTATTAGAACTTCATATGGTAGGGACTTGATTCACAAAACCCTTGTGAAATAAAAGAAAAATCTTTTTGTATATATATACAATAATGAAAATATTTTTAACTTGAAAACTTTTGCTATGTGAAGATGATTTTTTTTGCCAAAATCAATGCACGTACCCGGCCAATCACTTTTCACCATAACACATCTTACAAAGAGAGTCTTTATATCCAAGGGTCTATAAGCGTATACTCAAAACATCCCTAACTCATACCATATGCATTAAATATTGACTACTTGAACATGATACAACTTTTTCTAGATAAATATTGGTTACTTAACAAGTATTCGATCCTATCATGTACTACATATACTCAACATGAAACATCGTAGAGTCCTCAAGTCACCCAACTATCCAAATAGAGAATAGGGTTCACTACCACAGAAACAACATTCAATGTCGCTTTTTTGAGCGTCGGTTATTTACAAACACCGACTCCTATAATATTCAACGTCAGTTATTTAGGAAAACCAACGTCTATATTCGAAGACCATCTAGACATGGGTACAACTTTGTATTCAGTGTCGGCTGGGTATAACAAATCGACACCTAAAATCGCCCGCAAAATCCAATTTTCGAGTGAAAAAAATTTGGCCCCAAAGTGTCACATACAACGTTGGTTTTTTAACTACTAACCGACGCCTATATAAGATGAAAATTTGCACGAAAAGTTCCACTTTTGGTGTCGGTTATCCTTTGATAACCGATGCTGATAATGGTTCCCGCCAAAGAATTTAGGGTAAATATTATCTAATTGGACGTCACTTTTTTACTATCAACCGATGATTAAGAGTAAAAGGTGTCAGTTTTCTAGATAACTGACACCATTGACAAACTTAATAGACTCGTATCACCCGACTCTTCCCCTTTCTTCCTATTTCATCATGATAATTCTCTCCTGTGCTCGCCGCTCGCCTAAAACAGCCCGACGACCCCCGCTGCTGCTCGCCGCCACTGCTTCTGGTGCACCTCTGGTCGCCGCCGCATCCTCTTTCTCCTACTGCCACCGCTCGCCGCCACTACTGCTCGCCGCTCTGCTCTCCTCTTCTCCTGGTGCCACTACTGCTCTCTGCTCTGCTCTTCTCTTCGCCTGCTCGCCGCCACTGGCCATTGCTCTTCTCCACGCTAGCTCCAGGTAGCCCTAGCCTCTTTTCTTCCTTCTCCCTAGCTCCTTACCAACAGCAAGCATGACCGTGGCTGTGTTGGCCTACAACGTCTGTGCTGTCCAGCATGGCCGTGGTAGGCCAACACAGCCACGGTCGTGCTTGCGGTTGGTAAGGATATGAACAAATCTTTATGTAATGCTTTATGTAAATCCTAGGATACGAACAAATCTTTTTCTTGTATATATTTGTGCTTCTAATCCTAATGTTTGACCTAATTCGGTAAATTTTGATGCATGATGAAATAAGATTTAAACTTGTCCATTCTAGCATCCTAATTTGATTTGATTAAACCTAACATTGATGAAACCCTAACATCAATTGTGATGAAACCCTAACATTAATTGTGATGAAACCCTAACATGTACATATCTATTATTGTGTTTGTTGGCCTAGAAATCCGCCCAAGATTTACTCATTAGGAGTAAACCTTGGACAATCCCCAGTTTGGGACTGTTCTTGAACACCTAATCTCACTTAGGATGTAAGTGTATAATGTGTATTGGGTTTTTGAGAAAATTTTGGTAGCATTTCCCCGTTTGTTCTCTAAGAACATATGTACTTAGAGAACAACGGGTATACACTTACTAGTGAGATTAGGTGTTCAAGAATGGGATAGGTGGTACACATTTATTATATATAAGAATGACATCACATGTGTTTGTTGGCCTAGAAACCCGTCCAAGATTTACCCATTAGGAGTAAATCTTGGATAGTCCCCGTTTGGAACTGTTCTTGAACACCTAATCTCACTTAGGATGTAAGTGTATAATGTGTATTGGGTTTTTGAGGATGGGATAGGTGGTACACATTTATGAAAAAACACTAGAGGGGGGGTGAATAGAGTTTTAAAACAATTTTAACAATTATTGAACTCAAATAACCAACCACAAAATATTGGACAAGGGGACAAGGATTTAGAGTGGTTCCAACTTCAGCAAATACTAAAGTTGTCAGTCCACTACCCGGTTGCTTACCCAACCGGGATTTGGAAAGAATTTAATTTTATTACCTCGCAAGGACTTTACATAAAATTACAATTCTCTCCCTAAACCCTTCAAGCAGCCTTCACCTAGAAGTAATCGCACCAACCTTGAAGCAGCCTTCACCTAGAAGTAATTGCACCAACCTTGAAGCAGCCTTCCTCCTGAAGTAGCTTCCCGTTGCAATAGCCTTCTTGAAGTAGCTTCCCGTTGCGATAGCCTTCTTGAAGTAGCTTGAAGACCACCTTCTCCTCTGAGAAGAACCTTCTCCAATCCGCAGCCTCCAACCCTAGGAGTAGCAAGGAGAATACAAAGAATAAAAGGAACAAGAAGGAAAACAGAAATTACAACTTATCCTTTTAAGCACAAGGCTTGATTTGCCTATATCAAGCGTATTGATCTCCTAACCAATGAGTGTAGAAGTGTAAGTGTTGTGGAAAGGAGATGCTAGCCTATAGGATACGAAAATGGAGCAATGGGAATGAATAGCCAATGTTGGAATTGCTCTATTGCTCAAAACAGATTGCCAATGAGTATTCAAGCTCAAGTATAGCACAAGTGTAGCTTAGGTGTATTTAGGTGTCCTAAGGCATGTCCTATTTATAGGAATGACCTACAAGTTCTTAAGGACGTTCTAGACACTTTCTAGGGGGTTCTAAGTGCTTAACTAGCCGTTAGGTATAAGTTAGGTGCATTAGTAACGGCTAGTTGCTTTATTCTGCAGTTGCTGTCAGAGTCCATCTCGGTCGACAAATTGTCGACCGAGATACCTACTCGGTCGAAGTTTTGTCGACTGACAGGCTCTCTGGATCAACGTTCATTTGCAACTGCCAACTACCTTGTCAGCTGTGTCTAATGACTACTTGGGTCTTTCTCGGTCGAGAAGTTTGTCGACCGAGAGTGTCTCGGTCGAGGAGTTTGTCGACCGAGATTGACCCTGTTTCAATCTTTCAATTAAGGCACTAAGTGTGTGTACGAGTGTGCATATGTGACACTATTGAAGGGGATGACATGACTAAGTGTGGTGTTTAGCTAGGGAAGATCTAACGCTTGATTTACATGAAGTCTAAGTACTTGTACATTATATATTTGTACAAGTTTACAATTGATTACATTTCATGACATTTACAATCATTCAAGCATATAGATTCCCTAGAGCTTTGTCATCCACCTTATTCCTATAACACTCAAGTAGCACGTTAGATCAACAAGAATGAAATGTTTGTCATCATCGAAACAAAGGGATTTATCATAATGTCCAATTTATCCAACAATCTCCCCCTTTTTGAAGATGACAAACATTTGCTAAATATGAAATAAGGAAATATAAAGCATGTGAGTTTCATACCTGAAGATTACCTTTTGTAGCCATTCTTGTTTTGCAAGTGAGTGTTGGCCAAGATGTTATGAAACTCATTTATATTTTTGATTTTATATTCTTTCTCCCCCTTTGTCATTTCAAAAAGATATCCAAGTTGAATATTTTATATTTCTTCTCCCCCTTAATTTTATACTATGCTCCCCCTTAGATAGATATTCTATTAAGAACATGGATTTAATATCATTTTTGTCTAATTTAGCCACAATTTGTTTCTCAATCATTTGCAAGGATGTTAAGCCTTGAAATGATATGAGATTCCCTTAAGCTTATATATTGATTTCTCATCTATCAAGGGATGTTAAGCCCTAAAAGTCAAATGAGAATCCTTTAATAAAAAATGTCTCCATCCAAATGCAAGGGATGTTAATCCCGATTTGTTTAGAGAGTTCCTTTAAGATATATCATTTTTATGAAATTCATAGATGTCTTCATAACCAAGAGTAAAAGTACTAAGGTCGTAACAAGCTTAAAAATCTTTTTAATCAAATAATCAAATTTGTTTGTATGAGCTCCCCCTTAATCTTACCATTAAAGCAATTTAAAGCTTCTAAGGTCACAGATGATTTTAAATTTTGATTTTGACCTTTATCAAAAGTATACTAAGATTAAGTATAATAAAATGATGTCCAAATAAGCATTTTGTCAAAGCTTATTTTTAGGTCGTCCTTGACTACGACCATAGCGCCCCTTGGCTAAATTTTATTTCAACCAAGAGGCAAAATCTACAGATTTCACATGTGAAGTATAAATTTTGCAGATAACTTAAAGATATATCAATTAAATTACTTTGAATAAAACCTATTATGAATGATATCCTTTTTACTATGAGTGCATAAATCAAGTCCTATTTCTGTTCATATTAATCATGTGATTCTTCAAGAAAAGACATATATCCTTGAAGGCATGAATGATATCTCAATTTCTTATAGATACCAATTGAGAAATTCTTTGTTTTATGTTTTGCAAACCTTAAAGTTCTTTTTCTAAGCAACAAATCACCAATGAATCATTTTTCTTGCCTATGTATCATCAAGGATCCACGCATACAATAATCATTATCTATTTGTTCTATGTAACATAGCATCATCTTTATGAGCTGAATGATAAAATAGTGAAAGCATATTCATGATGTAATGATAGAACAATAAAATGATAATTCCATGAAATACAGTGATTGTGATCATTTAACCTAAATGTCATAACACATGATTTCTATATAGATAGACCAGGAGATGCTTTAAAAAATCATGTAAAACATTATAAAATAATGATTTCTAAACATGATTTTCAGTTTTTCCTTATTTAGAGGATCAATCGAAATGATATCATTTATATAAAAAAAAATGATCTTCAACTTGTTTTGCATGTAAAATAGTCATCAACAGCAAATAGATAGCCACTTGATCAATCAAATTATTCAGCAATTTTACTGCAGACTGAAATCAGTGACATGTTCGGTCGAAGATTTCTCGACCGACTGACTGCTCGGTCGAAGATTTCTCGACCGACAAGGTTTCTGTATTATCTTCAGAACTATTTATTGATTCCAAGTAAAATATAGACTATATTTAATTCAATTATGCAATTTAAAAATCAGTTTTAGTTGAGATAAAACATATGAATATCAAAGTAACATTTAGATCAAATCTCAACTAATCATATTCAAATCTTTAAGTTTTGAGGATCTTAATTGAGATAAATTTTCAAGTTAGAAATTTTAGTTACTTGAATCATTTTGTATCTCTTTATGTTAAGTTGAGATAGACATAAAGATATGCAATTTAAAGTCTTCGGTCATATCTCAACTTAGTCTAATCAATTCAATTTGGGGGTTTTGGAACCCATACCAACTCAACATCCTTTTTCTTGTATGGGCATGAGAAAGAGTAGTGTCCAAGACGTAAGCAATAATGGCAACATATAGAATCAACCTCAAGTCTTTTTCTATGGTTTTGTTCTAGGTTGTTCTTTGGTACAAATGTATTTGTTCCTTTAGGAACATATATAGATTGATGTGCTCGTGTCTTTCTCCAACTAGGTTGTTGATAAGATTTCCCCTTAGGCTTGTAACCTAGTCCTCTTCTCCCAATTTGATGATAGGGATTATCTAAGATTTGATCAAGAATGCCATTATTATTTAAACTACTAACTTTTTGTTGTAACTTGGCAATCTCATCCATTCTCTTCTTGATATCTAGTTTTGCTTGATCTAGGTTAGATGACAACGAATTTCTTTCTTTGACAATAGAATCATAATCTAGATGGGTGCATAAGATGGGTTGTTTTTGAAGATCATTCACATGAGTTTGCAAATTAATCTTTTCTAAAGAAAGTAGATTGCAATTTGCCTCTATAGATTTTATCTTAATATCATGATCTTCAATGATCTTTTTAAGATCTTCATTTTCAGATGTAATAGCAAGAAGCTTATCATGTAATTCATCATTTGCTTTATTAGATTTCTTTAGTTTTTTCTTGCACTCAACATATTTATTATGTGTCTCTTCAAGACTAGCAACTAGTTCTTCTTTAGATAAATCAAAAAGACTTACCTCTTCTTCTTCTTCACTAGTTGTAGTCATAAGACAATCCTTGTGTTCATCTTCCTTCTTTGATCTCCATGGGCAGCTAGTTGTTGTGTGGCTTGTTCCTAAGCACCAATTGCAACATGTTGTAGATTTGTCCAAGCTGCACCTTTTGTTGCGATTGTAATCACCATTACCCTCCATTCTTCAAGACCTGGTTAGGGTTCCTTGAAGTCTGCTCTGATACCAATTGAAATAACACTAGAGGGGGGGTGAATAGAGTTTTAAAACAATTTTAACAATTATTGAACTCAAACAACCAACCACAAAATATTGGACAAGGGGACAAGGATTTAGAGTGGTTCCAACTTTAGCAAATACTAAAGTTGTCAGTCCACTACCCGGTTGCTTACCCAATCGGGATTTGGAAAGAATTTAATTTTATTACCTCGCAAGGACTTTACATAAAATTACAATTCTCTCCCTAAACCCTTCAAGCAGCCTTCACCTAGAAGTAATCACACCAACCTTGAAGCAGCCTTCACCTAGAAGTAATTGCACCAACCTTGAAGCAGCCTTCCTACTGAAGTAGCTTCACGTTGCAATAGCCTTCTTGAAGTAGCTTCCCGTTGTGATAGCCTTCTTGGAGTAGCTTGAAGTCCACCTTCTCCACCGAGAAGAACCTTCTCCAATCCGCAGCCTCCAACCCTAGGAGTAGCAAGGAGAATACAAAGAATAAAAGGAACAAGAAGGAAAACAGAAATTACAACTTATCCTTTTAAGCACAAGGCTTGATTTGCCTATATCAAGCGTATTGATCTCCTAACCAATGAGTGTAGAAGTGTAAGTGTTGTGGAAAGGAGATGCTAGCCTATAGGATACGAAAATGGAGCAATGGGAACGAATAGCCAATGTTGGAATTGCTCTATTGCTCAAAACAGATTGCCAATGAGTATTCAAGCTCAAGTATAGCACAAGTGTATCTTAGGTGTATTTAGGTGTCCTAAGGCATGTCCTATCTATAGGAATGACCTACAAGTGCTTAAGGACGTTCTAGACACTTTCTAGGGGGTTCTAAGTGCTTAACTAGCCGTTAGGTATAAGTTAGGTACATTAGTAACGGCTAGTTGCTTTATTCTGCAGTTGCTGTCAGAGTCCATCTCGGTCGACAAATTGTCGACCGAGATACCTACTCGGTCGAAGTTTTGTCGACCGACAGGCTCTCTGGATCAACGTTCATTTGCAACTGCCAACTACCTTGTCAGCTATGTCTAACGGCTACTTGGGTCTTTCTCGGTCGAGAAGTTTGTCGACTGGGAGTGTCTCGGTCGAGGAGTTTGTCGACCGAGATTGACCCTATTTCAATCTTTCAATTAAGGCACTAAGTGTGTGTACGAGTGTGCATATGTGACACTATTGAAGGGGATGACATGACTAAGTGTGGTGTTTAGCTAGGGAAGATCTAACGCTTGATTTACATGAAGTCTAAGTACTTGTACATTATATATTTGTACAAGTTTACAATTGATTACATTTCATGACATTTACAATCATTCAAGCATATAGATTCCCTAGAGCTTTGTCATCCACCTTATTCCTGCAACACTCAAGTAGCACGTTAGATCAACAAGAATGAAATGTTTGTCATCATCGAAACAAAGGGATTTATCATAATGTCCAATTTATCCAACAATTTATTATATATAAGAATGACATCACATGTGTTTGTTAATCGTAGACCCTAATCTTGTCCTAATATATACTTGTTTTCTCTTTGATCATAGAATGGATAGATCATGGATGTCCATTCGCAATCGCTGCACCCCAAAGTTTATATCTAGTCTTGATCAGTTTATTAGATTTGCTGAGGAACATAGGAAAGAACCTGGAGATAGGTTCTACTATCCATGTAGGCATTGCGGTAACAACTTGAAAGTCAGCACTAGTGACGAAATCAAAAGTCATGTCATGTGCAATGGAATTGTACAAGGCTATACAGAATGGCACTGGCATGGAGAGATTTCAAACTCGAAACTAGTGGATGTTAATAGCAGTGCTTGGGTGGAAGAAGAAATTGTCTCTAATGACGTAGATGTGAACGAACCAGTTCCAATAGACATCGTTGATGCGATGTTGGATAGTTGTAGGGTAGAGCACACTGATCCACCTCCTATCTTTAGAAACATTGTGCATGATGTTGAGATACCATTATACACAGGCTGTGCTAAGTTTACGAAGCTTAGCGCTATGTTGAGATTGTATAAGTTGAAAGCTAACAATAGATGGAGAGACAAAAGATTCACTTCATTGTTGACTTTGTAGAAAGAAATGCTTCTTGAAGGAATATGTGGATTTGAAAGATTGTCCAAAATGTGGTGTGTGACGGTATAAATTGACGAATTTGGGGGAGTCCAAAACTGGTTCTCCTGCCAAGGTGATGTGGTATCTACCTATAATATCACAGTTTCAACGCTTGTTTGCAAATCTAAAAGATGCGAAGAATTTGAGGTGGCATGTAGATGTTAAGAAAAATAATGATGGGATCCTAAGACATGCGTCTGATTCCCCACAGTGGAAGAAGATTGATCTATTGTACCCCAAATTTGGTGAAGAAGATAGGAATCTAAGACTTAGGCTTTGTACAAGCATTGCATCGATGTAATGCACGTTGAGAAAAATGTTTGTGATAGCATCATTGGTACTCTGTTAAATATACCAGGTAAGACTAAAGATGGGATAAAATCCATATTGGACCTACGTGAAATGGGAATAAGGTCAGAATTAACAGAATTACGTGAAATGGGTAATAAAAGAACATACTTACCTCCCGCTTGTTACACGTTGTCTAGAAAGGAGAAGAAAGCTTCTTGTGAATGATTGGTAAATGTTAAGGTGCCATAGGGTTACTCATCCAACATCCGTAGATTGGTATCAATGAAAGATCTAAAATTGATAGGTCTTAAATCTCATGATCGTCACACTCTAATGCAACAAATATTGCCCGTGGCAATTCGAACTATATTGCCGAAGCATGTAAGGTTTGCAATCACCAGACTTTGTTTCTTTTTCAATAGTCTATACAGCAAAGTTATTGACCCTGATACTCTCGATAATTTGCAAAGAGAAGTGGTTGTTACCCTATGTCAGTTTTAAATGTATTTCCCTCCTTCGTTCTTTGATATCATGGTACATCTTGTTGTCCACTTGACTAGGGAAGTGAAAATGTTGGGAGCAGTTTTCTTGCATTGGATGTATCCCTTTGAACATTACATGAGCATTTTTAAAGGTGATGTTCGAAACCGTTATCGGCCTAAAGCGAGTATTATTGAAGGTTATGCAGCGAGAGAGGTTATGGATTTTTGCAATGACTTTCTGAGTGGTAATAACACTCCTGTTAATGACAAGAATATTGAGGAGGGCAAAGGAATTTTGGGATCACGGGTGAAAGTAGTCAGCCGTGAGCAGTTGGAACAAGCTCACTTGTATATTTTACACAACATGGACGAAGTGAGTGTTTATATCGAGGAACATACCAATTTCATCAAGAGACAACATCCTCTAGCAAGTTCAATGTGGCTTGCTAGAGAGCATAATAAGACTTTTACTAAGTGGTTTGAAGATAAAGTCTTACATCAACTATCTCAAACACCAAATAATATTACAGAAACTATCAAATTCCTTGCCTATATTCCAAAACCGATTGTTATGTCTTATGAAGTGTTTGACATTAATGGGTTCACATATTACACAAAGTGCCAAGATGATAAGAGTGTCGTCCAAAATAGTGGGGTCACTCTTCAAGCGTCGACTATGTATTTTGCAAGTGCAAAGGATAAGAGTCCACGTGAAGCTAAAATGTCATATTACGGTGTCATTGAAGACATATGGGAGTTTGACTACATAGATTTCAGAATTCTGCTCCTTAAATATAATTGGGTTGATAACACCAAAGGAGTTATATTGGATGAATTGGGTTTCACTTTAGTGAACTTTGAAAAGATTGGCGAGAAGGGTGAACCATTCATATTGGCATCACAGGCAAAACAAGTATTCTATATCGATGATCCTGCAAATGATAAATGGTCGGTTGTTGTTCATGGTAAAAGATAGTTTATTGAAGATCCTATAGATGAAGAAGAGTACTATGATAAGTATGATGACTCCAGTCCATTCTCAGTTGGGTTGCCAACTCCACAAAATATTGAAGCTAATGATGACTTATATGTGCGTGGAGATCACAATGAAGGATTGTTAATTGATAAAAGATCACAATTTTAGAGGCATGCATGTTTATATTTCTTTATTGAAGCTAAATGTTTGCTTTTTTAATATCAATATCATTTTCATATTTGATGTTTCATTATCTTCTAGTTAATACAAATGTTAAATGTTTGCCTTTTCAATGACATTTTCAGATGGCTGACCATGATGAGCATGATGTCCATGATGAGCATGAAGTCCATGATGAGCATGCTGTCCATGATGAGCATGGTGAGGATACCAATGTAAGTTCTAAAAACATATCTTGTATTTCTATACAATTCATTATCTTCTAGTTATGTCATATATCCTATATTTCTATATTGGGCTAATTCAGTGTGTTTATTTTTGTCAAATTTTAGGTTGATGTACCCACTAAAGCACTGGAGGAACTTGATGCACATCACCAAAAACTTAACAAGAGAAGGGGCATCACTCTGTTGAAGAATTTAATAGCGCTAAGTGGCAGTGGATCTAGATTGGCTATGGAGTTTGATAATGTAGGAAATGCAATTGGAGTGAACCGCAATAATTTTGTAAACTATCTTGGGGTTGTCACTCTTTTCCATTGTGGTGTTAAGTATGATAATTGGCATAAAGTTCCTCAGGAGAAGAAAGACATGATATGGAAGGATTTATGTGTGAGTTATTATTATTTGCAATTATATTTTGTAGATTACAAATTTTATTATTTGCAATTCTATTTTTGGATACTAGTTAATAGCAATTCTATTTTATAGAATATGTTTGCATTGGATGAGAAGTTGCATCGTAAAAGTGTGATGCAACGCGCTGGAAAGATGCTAAGGAACTATAGGACAAATCTCAATAGAGAATACATAAAAGATGGTGATAAGAAGAAGAAGTCAGCCCTTGAACAGTGGAACTTCTTGAACAAAGATGATTGGGACACGTTTGTTGCTTCAAGAAAATATGAAGAATTCAAGGTATTAAGTGAGGCGCAAAAAGCAAGGCATGCACTGAATGTGCATGACCACACTATGGGTCCAAAGGGCTATGCAAGCGTTCGCCAAAGACTACAAGCGGAGTCTTCAGCTACTCAGGAGTCTGTTGCTACTCAGGAGTCTACCACACCCATGCCTCGCCATGATGTCTGGATAGCTGGGAGGCAAAACAAGAAGGGTGAAATAAAGAAGCCCATAACTGCTGAGGCAGCTGCAAAAATGGTAAAATACAACTCATAGAGCAATCGTTTGAATATTGATTATTTGTGGTGTTAACTTACCAATTTCTGTTGATGGTGATTAGCAGGAGCTCCACGAGCAGAGGAAACAAGGCACGCTCATTCCTCAGGGCACAAGGGATGAATTGATAGTTGCTCTGGGTAACCCAGAGCATCCTGGACGTGTTAGGGGTGCAGGCGCTGGTGTGGGAATCAAAGCATTCTTTGGGCCATCCTAGCGCAAACCCAGAGCGGGACTTTCACAAGAAGAGGTAACATATTCTTTTTTTTGAATGTTATTGCAAAAGGGAATTCGATAATAAGAAGCTAATGTTTCTTTTATCCATGTATAGGAGAATAAAAGAGTCGAGGATATAGTTGCTAATAAGGTCAAGGAAGAAATGCTGCGATGGCAGGCATCTCAGGCTTCCAATCAGCCTATGGCGACCCACTCTTCTCCTGATGTACAGACTGAGAGTAATCCTGTAGCCCACCGCCGCCTAACACGTCTGTTGTAAGTATTGCTTATGACATTGTAGCTAGTCTTTTCAAGATGATATGTATATATGTATAACATTCTTTACATAAATTTGTAGGCGTTGAAGATATGTCGCTTAAGAATGCAAGACTATGTTGTTGCCGAGGTGTAGGCTTACCCATCCCTTCCTGGGGCAACGTTTCACGAGAATCCAATGCCACAGGGCTACGTTCATGTGAGCCCGATACGTGTATTCCCCGATTGGAGGGAAGTTACATTGCCATATGCCCACCTGAATATTGATACACTTGCTGAGGTAGAAGGTGGGGTGATATTGTAGCCTAAAACAGATGTCATCTACACTACTGAAATTGTAAGATAAATTGCCTTACTTTAGATTGTTAATGTGTATATATGAGGTCAATTGATCTGAAATTATATATACAGGTTAAAAAGAAGACACCCAGAGCATCTAGGCCTCCACCTCCACTTCCTTCATTACCAAGTTGGGTTCCAACTGACCTAAAATTACCGTTTGGTCCTGCTTGTAGGGGAATGGCATGTTGGCTATGGGCACTTAATATACATTGCCCTATAATTGTTTCTTTAGAAGCAAATTATGCAGGTCAATCGTATGAAAGCTCTTTATTTATACAAGATATTATTGAGTTGTTTATATATGATTGGCTAAATACATCAATGATAGAGACGTGGATAAGGTGAGATCTTGTTTATACATCCATATACCTTGTGTAAGATCCAGTGATTTGGTTTCTTATATATTAATGTATACATAATACATGTTTTGCAGCTACTTAGTCAAAAATCAATGTAAACAATTTGTATTTGACCATGTGGGATTTTTGATTCCATCATTGATTAGTATGGTAGCTAAAGACCCTAATAGTGTTCAACAATACTGTATAGATGCTTTTACAGTTTTCGGTCAGCAAAAGAAGATGATAATAATAGCTCCATTCAATGTCAAGTAAGTTTACTTTACTTATAATTTGGACTTAAGAAAATACATTTTTATTTTGGATTTTGAGTTACTAATTTTTAACTTTTTTAAAAATTAAGAGTGGGACCCGAGAGCAGATCTACTCCTTACCTGATGAAATATAAAACTATCCAAATCCAAACATACTACAATGTATGTAGGAAAGGAGTTATTTTTTTCAAACGATATGTATCATAGAACAAAATGGTCTGTACGTAGAAGAAATATAACTATTGGAGTATTATAAGATAATACATATACAATTGTTCCTCATCTTAAAGGTAGAACCTACAATATAAAAAGGCTACATTTAATTGTACACATGATCACTTGAAGAAGGAAATATGGAATCCAAATATATCTTCAACTCCAAACTCCATATATATCTTCATGAATCATTGCCCCCCATAGCACTGACACGTGAGTGGTTTCGAAACAACACCTATAAAAAGATAGTTAAATGTATGGGTCAATAAACACTGACTATGTGCATGCTAAACATATTTGAGAATTATTAGATGTGTAAGAAGAAAGCAGGATGTTCCAAATGAAATAAGGAGTCTTACATAATGTAATTTACTTCAAGAGGATATAGTTTAAAGGTATATCGCAAAAGATTGAGCCAATATGATTTATGAGATCAATATAATAATTTCATAGATCTTTCCCAAATAAAACATAACAATAACAAAATGTTCATGCATGTTAGACTAAATTAATCTATTTTAGTGTTGACACATCATAGGATTCTGTGTTAGGGAGCATGAGGGACTGGCATATCGATCATACAAGGATTAGGGGATTAGAACCCCCATACTCCAAGGGAAAGGGTGTTGAAAATATGGTACCCAATATATAAAGGGTGGGGCAATATTTATGGTTGTACACAAGTACCACCACTCCAGATTACTAGTCTAATAAGCAAGCATACAAAAATTGTTTGGTAAGATAAAATGTCCATAATCAATATCAACAATGTAAAAATGGTAAATGGGGTGATAAACTCAATATTAAATGATAATTTCACATTCATAAACAATAAATGAATGATATCTCGTGAGGTATACATTTTTTTCCAAGAAGGTGAAATATTCAAAAGATGCCTCATTATTAGAAAATTGTGTTTTGTAATCATATGAATGCACAAATTTAAATAGGGAATACAAAAACCTCACAACGGTCTAATAATCAAATAGTACTACTAATGCTCAGTGTTAGGATGATTTGGTTTTAGGGACAAGGCACAACGGAATAGAAAAACTTCTTCACTTCATTCCGAAGTATATGGATCCACCATAGCCATAAAACTTCACTATATAAAAGACATAGGAGGGGATAAATTTGATACCTCTACACACACTACTTTTTCAACAAGTTGACATGTCTGATGTCAATGAAGAATAGGATCTAAAATAGCAACCAAGAAATTTAGATGTATAGGGAAATATGTACACATCGTTCACCAAGGAGAAACTTGCTATCATCATGTATAACATTTTCTCTAAGAGCGTTTCTCTTTTTCTTAAATAGACTTTTCGATGCACTAGTTGTCTAAATATTTGTGTCTCACCCTTTAGGACATGACCCTTTTATATATAACACTCACAAGCTTGGATGAACCTAATTCCAATCCCTTTCTTATTGTAGTTCCAAAATAGATAATGTTATAGCCTAAGACATGGTTTGGGATCACTGGATCACATCTAGTGATTGATCAATCACAACAATCCAAAATGAGAACTAACTCACTTCCCAAATAATACAATTTTCATGTAACACTGTGATCGCCTGATCAGTTGGCATGATTGTCTAATCACATGTATCCAATGAAAATTTAATCAATCAAATGAAATTAATTAACATGTAACCCCAATCAATATGATTGGCTGATCAAACCTTCTGGTCACCCAATCATAGGGTAAATCAACATGCTTATGATTGAGAACCATTCTAATCATATGTTTGGTTGTGAATTTCAATTTCCTTATGCATTTTTACATGTGTGACCCGATAGGTTCCTAATTATATTAGCAATGATGCTCATAACAACTCAATCAAATATTAGTGTCTAGTCGCACTTAATTTCCACCCAAGCAATATAAACGAGTAAGAAAAGAACTACAAATTATTAAGTGTCCAATATTGTCATTATCGTATAATCCTTTTGTCATAGATATCCAAATTTGAATTGAGAAATGGAATTCCATCCTTTTAACATTCAATCTATGTTCTTTGAACTAGAGAAGACTATTTGAGATAATGTAAGCTCAATATAATATATTGACTCACATAAGCATGAGCATGCATTTCATAGTCTCACTTATCAAGTGGTTAGGGGCTCCAAAGGAGGGAGAAATTCCTTTTACATAACTCACCTTATGCCTAGTGAGTCATAATGCACCCAATCACCACCTTTTTGGCAACTCATATTTCAGATCATATTGAGATAGTATTAGAGTGCACAAAACAACATGTGTGGCTAGAATTACTCTAGGTCTAAGGATCACACTCAGCATTGTTACATTGAGATATGACTCTGGCATGTCATTACATGAATTCCATGTGTCAATCTCATGGTGGGTCTCTTACAACTTGTTTTTAACAAGTACCAATGCATCTGCATTGATATCCAATATCCTGAATAAAGAGACATAGTCATCACTCCACATACAATGTATATTATTGTTGGTATGTGCTATCTATAATAATAAATGACTAGGTACATAACAAGAAAATCTTATTATATGTATGATCTCAAGTTTATATCCTTAACCTAAACCACATGTCATCGAGTAAAACATTCTTAGGACATCAAGTTTATTCATTCTCTCAATGATGAAACAAACATAATGCTAGAATTGCCTTTTACAAAAAATCAAATCAAGTACAAAATATCTCTTTTACAATCATCATCATGATGGTTCTCAGGGCATATAAACTTACCAAACCAATTACAATATATAAATTTACAAGGTTTATTTTTCTTAGTGAGCTAAACTCCTTTCTCTTTTCTTATACTTTTTTTGTAAGGTATTGTTTACATCAAAAGAAATAAGATATATACACAACCCTCAGGAAAATAATAAAGAATAGGAGATGTAAAACATAGCAAGAAAAAATAGAAATATCACGATAAGATTCTTCAGCATGTCAAAAAACGTTTCACTAATAGATCTATCATAGAAATCCATCAAGGGTCATCATCAGAGTCCATTCCTAGAAGCTTCACCAAAATGAAGCTAGCCTTAAAACATTAAAGAAACTACAAAAGATATTTATTTTAGCCCGACCTTATCCAACATAATAATCCTGAAGAAAGACACTTCAAAACAAGGAAAGCAACAATCAAGAAAAGATCAGAAAAACAATAGAAGACGTGAATTCCAAAAAAGGAACCAAAGGTTACATCACTAAAACCCTGAAAATTCAAACAAAATAGAGCCTCTACATAACGTATCAGTCTAAGTCTCTATACAAAGAAACTGACCAACAACCATCAAAGAACCATCTTTCAACATGAAGCATGAAAATATAAGGATAGCCATCAGAGATCTATACTAAAGGGCATATCTGACCAAATGAACAAAAAAAACATGCTTGAATAAATATATCAGAGCACGATAAAGTAGCAAGATTAGATAAAAATATCCAGAATACTTTTGATATTTCTCCATAGAGTGACATGATCTTTATATAATCCTTCATGGACCCTTCTATTTCTCTCAAGTCAGCAATAATAGTAAGTAATAGCACTTTTAGAATTAGATCTAGCACTTTGAAGCAAAAGAACTTCATCCCATGTATTCTTTCTAGACTCACAAAACCCTTCAGTAATAGCCTCATCCCATACACATTTAGAAAAGGAACATTTAAATAATATATGATAAGTATCCTCATATCCACTATTGCATAGGAAACACAGAGAAGCAAGAGTGATACTTCTTCTTGCATGGTCTGAGGTTGGTAATTTATCACAAATCAATTTCCAATTATGAAGAATACACCTCTTAGGAACCATTAAACTCCACAACCATTTAAAAATTTCAAGCTCAGCGAATTTATTCCAAAGTTACATTTCTTTATGATAAAATTCTTCAAACCATTGAATAATAGATGATCCTCCTCATAAAAATTGATATTTAGCGAGTTTAGGAACAAAGAAAGAGCAGCAAAATTTCTAGATTTAGGAAGACACCAACATCAATTCTTAATAACATAAGATACATAGCATCCCTTTGAGAGACCTATTTTAATAAAGATATTACTTCCAAGAAAAATCGGACAGCTTACCTCTCTTCATCTAAGGATCTTGCCACATGAGAATGCTATCTCCTTTTCCAATCCTAAACTCCACAAACTGAGAAAGAGTATCTCTCAATATAAAAATAATATTAAATAACCACAATGAGTTACTTGACCCTTCAAAAATCCAAAAAGAGATATAATTTAAGTACTTATCTCTTATCCACATAACCGGTAGTGAATCTTTTTTACTGGCAATGTCCTTAGCATTAAAAAGAGTGCAAGCTTTGATGACATCTCTACATTTTCCTCAGCCCCAAGAATCCCCCTTTTTGGTCAAGTAACAACCTCCCATTTAGCCAGATGAATAGGGCTGCTCGTTTCAGAATGTCCTCACAAAAAAATACTATAAGGTCTATCAATATCATCAAGAACATATCATGGAATGGGAAATAAGAAATCCCAATATATATATAAAGTAGTATGAGTAGACTTTATCAGTTCAAGTCTTGCTTCATTAGATAGAACTTTAGAATTCTAATATTCAAGTATATTTTTAATTTTATCAATGATACCACAACAATAGATTTTGAATAACTTCTCTACATAAAGGGTAACACCCAAGTATATAGATGGAATTAAACCCTTATAAATATCGAGGATATCTGAAATTTGCACCTTATCAATGTACTTACTAAAGAACACATCACTTTTGTTAGGATTAATCTGAAGACCAGATAAAAGGCCAAAAGACTCTAGAATTCTTTGAATAGAATGGGCACTAACAACATCAACTATAAAAAAAACCATAAGACCATCCGCAAAATAATGGGGCATACAACTTTTTTAAGTTGAGATACGAGTTAAGAATTTATCCTCCACAACAGCTTTAAACATCTCATAATGAGCCTGCATGACAATAACAAAAGGATATGGGGTAAGAGGGTCCTCCTATCTAATACCATTAGATGGATAGAAGAAGTCAGATGGCTTCTCTTGACAAGAACATGATATGGAGTGGAATTGAAAATTTCTTCAATCCAACCGATCTAGATTGAAGGAAAACCCATCTTATACATAATAGAATAGAGAAACTTTCCACTCACTGAATGATAAGATTTTGAGATGTCGACTTTTACGTACATTTTATCACATGTTCTATTAAAGTCATGAACAATTTCATTAGTTAAAAGAATAACATCCTTAACATTTCTCCATTTAATGAAAGCACACTGACTAGCATCAATAATTGAAGGTAGAATAGATTGAATATAGTCAACTAAAATCATAGTGATCAATTTGTAAACCACATTACAAAGAGAGATAGGGCACCAATTTTGAATTTCACATGCATCAGATCCTTTTGGAATAAGTGTAATGTAGGTACGATTTTCTTCTCTCAACATCTTTCCATTTGTGAAGCAATATTTTATCATAGAAATGATGTCTTCTCCCGTGATAGATCAAACATTCTTAACAAAAAAGTCATTAAATCCATCCGGGACACTAGTCGTATCTTCCTTTAAAGAATGAACAACATCATCAAAATCTTTTTGAGAAACATCAACAATAACACTAATGATCTATTCACTGCTAAGAGAAGCTTCCAACCACTCACCAGGCCACACAACACCCTCAAAAGAATTATTAAAAAGATTAGAGGAAAGGTCACCAACAAAGTTCTTTATATCATGAAGGTTGTAACTAAGAGACCCATTAACAAAAAGGAATATCATTTGATTCCTTTGTATTTTAGTCTTCATTGATGAATAAAAAACTTTCGATTTGAATCACCTTCTTTAATCCACGACACTCTAGATTTTTGTTTATATAAGGAATCTTCAAGATTGCTCTCTTTCTTGGATAGTTCTCTTAGTTATTTGGATTTAGAAATAAGAAAAGGGTTAAGGGGATCTAGATCAGATTCAATATGAGCTTAGGGAGCATTTGATCTAGTAATTTTAGCATTATCAAAGATATTCCCAACAATAGAACGATTCCATTCTCTAATGCTATTCCTAAGAATAGAGAATTTTCCTAATACCTTGTACATAGAACATCCCTTAATATTCACATTCCAAGAATTACTAACAACATTCATGAAGCCATCATTCTTGTCCCATTCATTTCTAAATATGAATGGTAATTTTACTTTCCTGGGCATGCCCAACTTGATAGAAATGATTCTATGGTCACTCACAATATTGGAAAGAACATATCCATAGATATCAGCCCTAATATCTAGGAAATCATAATTAAAGAACACCTTGTCAATCTTAGATATACCAAAATCCACTCCATCCTGACAGATATCCTATGTAAAGAATGGACACTAAAGATCCATCTCAATAAGACCACAATTCAGTATACAGTTATTAAAATCCTCCATAGAATGAACAGAAGGATAATTTTTACCAATTTTCTCATTATATTTCCCGTCTACATTAAAATCCCCAAGTATTATCTAGGAACCATCCATAGTTTTGTTGATTTTCTCAAGATAACTCCACAAGACAACTTTGTCCGAGTCTAGATCATGCACATAAACAACAAATACAAAAAATTCAGATTTGGTGACAAAGAATTGCACATGGAGCAATTGGTTAGTTTCCAAAACTTCAATTATAGAATAAGAATCTGTGTTGGATGAAATAAAAACTATTCCTAATACAAGAGATTCATGATTTGAAACTGAATTATACTGAGGAAAAATCTTACTCATTACCCTACTAGCCTTATCCTTCCTAATCTTAGTTTCACTAAGCACAAAAATATTACAAGACAACCTATTGAACTACTCCTGACTCCTTGTAACTTATTACTAATACCTCTAACATTTTAGGAGGAGATATGGAAAGAATTCATCATTTGGGATACAGGTTATGTTTTCATCCTCAACAAAAGCGTCTTCAATAATAGCCTCTAGAACACAACAATATTAAGACATATGAGAAAAACTAGATGTAGATAGCTGAAGCAAGATACCATTAATGATTTTCTTTGTAAACTCGAGAGGAGAAAAAATACTTTTACCGTCAATTCCAGAGATAGATGGGATACCAGGGAAAATAGGAATAGGAGATGACTAAATAAAACTCTTACCTCCATTTCTATTGAAAATACCACCAATTTCTTCGAAAGGAGACTGAGAACATGTTAGCTTAGAAGAGTTGACACAAGAAAAATCACTTAACTAGGAAAAAAAAATAAAGACAACTCTACTAAAAGTACCATAAAAAACCTCAACGGGTAACTGAGTATCATGTAGTTGAGAAGAGTTGACATAGGAAGTGACCACTAAATCAGGAACAACATCAGAACCAACAACACCTTGATAGTTTTTAACTTTCTAGACTTGTTTACCACTTGCCTAAGCATTAGAAAATGAGCAGAAATCATCATAATAACCAGAGAAACAACATTTTCAATAGATAGTGGGGATCCATTCAGAAGAGTAACTAATTATGCATCATCGTCTACATACACAAGTTAGTAAAGATTCAAACTTTCTACATATAACTAGGTTTTAAGGTATATTCAGGCATAGCAAGCTTATGAGTAAGCAATAAACATGGAGCAAGTTAGATAACTCACCTCAAGGTTGAAGATGAAGCTCCCTATAGCAACAAAACTCCAAAATAGGGAGAGAAACTTAGCTTTGAGCTCCCAAAATTGACCAAAAAGCTCTATCTCCAAGGAAGCAAGCAAAACCTATGTCAAAGGAGCAAGAAAGGGGTCTTCTTTAAGCTTTAGCACAAGATCCAACAAGAAAACACAATGGGTTTGAAAATGGATGAAGGAGGAAGAACGTGAACAACAAGGTAGATGAAGATGGAGGGAAAGTTTTACTTAATTAGGGAAAGAAACAAGTAAGGAAGCTCAAACTTCCTCAACTAGGGTTGATCCAAGCCCAAGATTCAAGATCGGATACCTTCTTCTTCCTAGAGCACCTCCTTCTTCACAAAGCTTGAGTGGAAATACCCAAACAGCAAGGATACGTGGGTGAGAGATGGAGGTGTTTAAATGTTTCATTTGGGTGGAGGATGAAAGGTATATGAATCTTGTGTAGAGGGGGAGAGAGAGAGAGAACTCAAGGTGTCAAGCCATTGATGACACTTGTCCAAGGTCTGATGTAATGCACGGGCCCACTGCCCAAGGCTCTAGTAGAGTTTCAGGAATGACGACTGGCCCCACAGACCACCACTAGCCTTAACTACGTGCTTTGTCCACACTCATGCGCATTCCGGGGTCAACTTCCTGACTGGTCATCCATCCTAGTACTACTCCAAGCTGAGCACGCTTAACTATGGAGTTCTTTAGTGATGGGCTCCCGGAAAAGGAGGTACACCTTGGTGATATGTGTAGTCCAATCATTTTTTTTAAGATCATGTTATCTAAGGCCTCAAATCCTAGGATGTTACAGATCTCCCCCACTTAGACTCTTGACGTCTTCGTCAAGGTTCAACTATATGGCCTCATAATCTCACCCCATTTCAGTGTAGACCCACAATGGACCATGGACACCCAACTCCCGATCACATAATACCAGTGCAAGGGTGGCTACGTCAACCATGGAGAGCCCTTTCCTACGTACATGCCTGGATCGCACAGCTCAAGACTAGCATGCCATGCCCATGTGGGCCCCACCTATTGGAGGGGTTATGGCTCTGATACCATTTGTAACGCCCGGGCCCACTGCCCAAGCCTCTAGTAGAGTTTCAGGAATGATGACTGGCCCATAGACCACCACTAGCCTTAACTGCGTGCTTTGTCCACACTCATGCGCAAGTCGGGGTCAACTTCCCGACTGGTCACCCATCCTAGTACTACTCCAAGCTGAGCATGCTTAACTATGGAGTTCTTTAGTGATGGGATCCCGGAAAAGGAGGTGCACCTTGGTGATATGGGTAGTCCAATCATTCTTTTTAATATCATGTTATCCAAGGAATCAAATCCTGGGATGTTGCAGATTAGTACTACTCTCACCCAAGCACGCTTAACTACAGAGTTTTGATGGGATTCAGTGCATTAGTGCTGGTATGATCGCACCTTACACCAATCCAGACAATTGCTATCAGAGCATGAACATTAGCTACACCTAACAATTGCTCATAATGAAATATAAAAACTAAATTTCACCTTTCACCTTAAACCTTAGAAACTTAGTAAGTTGTTCAATAGGAATAAGGTTTGACTTAGCCTCTAGGTTAGAACCTAGATGTTCGAGAACTAGGTTTAGACATGTGTCTAAAACCCTTTGCATAGAGAGCTCATATGTATTGGGTAGCTACACTAGTCTACACCATGTTCTCACCATTTCACTAGGTTACATGGCACCAAACTATCTACTGTGTGTTGGACACTCGATTTTGTTGATTTGGTTTTGTTTTCCAATCGGCTCGACGACAGTTTTCTCTGATGCCTTCTTTCTCAGAGAAAAACTATAAAATATTTTATTAGATATATGTACATATAAAAATGTGTCTCTCACACATGAGAGTAGTGAGTGTTCATGCAATCTAAGTGAAAGGGAGTGACATCAGTCTAGAAGAGAGAATAGATCTAGATTAGACGTCTAGAGCCTCATAATGTTATGTGATACATAGATAGATAAAAAAAAGATGAAGGAAATAAGCATATATAATCTTATCTAAGTTTGATCTTTGATGGTATAAGTTTCCTTATAAAGGTTTAAGTTGTATACTTGTTAAATCCAATTTTGTAGAATTTATGCAAAAACTTGATGATGAAAGTACATTCCTTTTTCTTACTTAAGATGAGCTAATATAAGATACAGTTGAATATGCATGAGCCTCAAGCTCTTTTACAAAGGAGGACCCCCACTGTTAGGATAAGATACGTGGTGAACTCCAGATAGGGTGAGACCCACAAGGAGAGGGTCATGGGACCTACCCTACAATATATGAAAATATGAGATATATGTGATATGATGTGTCTTAAGCTGGGTTACTCCTGAGTAGATGATTTGTGTCCTTTTGCATGATTCAATCCTATACGTGAAAGTTGGGTTAAAAAAATGATGGGTAGAAACTCATAATGAGAAAGTCAATCCTTTGACTAAGTTAGGTCCTAGCTTGAGTGACTTATGTTGTGAACTCATCATTAGCTGCAAGTGAGGTGATATATGAAACTTTGGTTCTGACAGTAAGATGCCTTGTGCATAAGATTCTCATAAATGTTGTTAATTCCTTATCTCTTTCTTGATAGACGATGCTTGAACCCTCACTTGAGCTAGATAGATGATTTATATATGAGGAGTCACTCGTATAAGCTTGACATATTCTATATTCCCCTCCTATGTCATACATGTAATATCCAAGTTTGCAATCATGATAAGATTGACTAAGTTTATTCTCTTTCCCTTCATATCATTCATGAAACATATAATTTTGAAATCATGATCTTGAAATGAAGATATCCTTGATTCATAGATTGTAAGATCAAAAATATAGTGCCTAGCCTTAACACTTCTAAATATGTGCTTCTAGTTTAAAGACAAGTCTCATACAATCAAGTGAAAAACCTAGTATGTAATTATGAAAATCAATTCCCTCTAATGCTCAAATTTTAGTATGATGTTGATGATAAATCACATTAAAGACATTCAGACTGACCTTCCCAACTTCATATGTATGAACAAAACCCTAATTTGTACAAAGAATGGGGATATGTAAATCCCAACATGGAAAAGAAAAGTTGGTTATGACTCAGACATTATGGTGCTTCAACCTTTATGTGGTGGGGTGGGTACTAGATGCTTAAAATCCTAAGATGAGAGCTTAGGATACATCCAGAAGTATGAGAACACTAGAAGCAAGAAATAGTGACATGTATGAGGTTGAACCTAGCTATTTCACCTTAAGTATGACATTAGTTGAATTTTGAGGACAACATTTCATATAAGGTGGGGTGAATGTGATGACCCTGATTTTAGGAGTTTGATTTTGGATATAGTATTTGAAGGAGTACCTTGAGTAATATGAATCATTGTTGGACCTTGAGGTATCATGTGGTCAATTAATGAACTCTAAGGTGTTTTAGGATCACATGAGTATTCATGGACTTGTTTAACGAAGACTCAATGATTAATAGAATTTGATTTAAGGTTCCTACACCTATTCCTATGGTTATTTGAAGATTTCTTTACATGATCACATAATAGAGTTTTAGTCTCAAGCTTTTAGGGATGAGAAAACACACAATTTAAGGGTGGTGCACCAAATTCTAGGATGATCAGTGGTTCCCATAAAGATATGTACTTATATGAAATTGAATACACTCGATGATATATATATATATATATATATATATATATATATGTATATATATGGTCAGACTTTGTTCTTTAATAATTAAGTACCTAAGTTGTGATAATTTTGGTATCATGTCAGCTTATTATCCTTTTCTTGACTGCGGCCCAATGCTTGGAAATGTGGTGCACTATACAAATCTGAGAATGAAGACTTCGTCTCCTCCCACTTACCTATTTCTCCAAAGGAGGCAACCTAGACTCAGCTCAATGATGCTCACGCAGAAATCGGATCAAGGAGTGAATTAGTTTTTCCGTTCTCTCTGTTACTTAGAGACGACTGTAGAGACCCACAGACAGAACCTTCTCCTACCCCATAGTGAGAGAACCCAATCTTTTCCCCTTGTCATCCCCATCGCTGCCTGTAGTGACCGGGAAAGAGGAAGGCAAGTAGGCGCCTCAACTATGACTGACATGGGATTAGGAAGCTTCCCTAAACCCAGAGTGACTATTATGAAACCTGTGATGCGAGAAGAACGACCAGGTGTAGTTGGGCGATCTCCATCATGGTGACAGGGAATGAAAGAAGAAACAAAAGACACCCCACCATGGCAAATTGCCTCCCACGAGCTGTTGTGATGCTGTAGCTGGTTGTGCATCATCGAGTAGAGAAGGGAACATCTCTAGCGCCGATGCCCCTTTCCTATTGCTATGCTCTGCCGCTACCCCAAAATCACATTTGGCACTGAGTTCGGGGCCAATGGAGGAGCCAATCTCTTAGAACTTCATGGAGGGTCTCAGAGAAGGCCAAGGCTTTCATCACTAATGCCTATGGCCCAAGACTCCTCCTCTCTTCGTGAGATCTCCCCACTGGGCTCCTTGCTGCAAACCCGGTCGTAGCTCATGGCCATGGTGGCCACTTCCAGGGATCCGAGGTGCTTTTGGCTTGAGGGAAACCACAGTGAACTCTAGGACCCCATTCCCATTTGCGAGGGACCCCTGGCTCCCTCACCTTCTGGCGATTCCCCTTCTGAAAACCCCCTTTCAGCGGCGCCGCCATCCGTCACATCCCTAGGCAAGAGTGCGTGTCGAGCCTTGGAACTCTCACAAGGTGCCAAAATAGGACTTCGTGGTGCGACGGCTCCTAGGGGACTCTTCGACTGATGATTGAGGATACAAATTTCCATGAAAAGCAAAACCTTCTCGCCAAAGCTAGACTTAGAGGAGGTCTTAGGAGGCGAAAGGTCACGCGGAGCTGCACCTCCCTGGATAGCCTCTATGGCTTCGATGAGGTCAACGAAGCATGTGGAAGACAAGGGATCTGACGAAGAAGGTCTCTGCTCCATCAATCTCTTGCCGGAGGGACCTCACCCAGTGACGACGCTCGAAACACAGACAATTGCGATGGACTAGGAGCATGAGACCGCACACGAGAGTGAGAGAAGAAACACTGAGCCCTCTTGACTCTTCCCCCAGATGGAACTGGTCCAAACCTACTGACCCGACCGGCCCAATCCTTTTGCAAGGTAAATACCTTCTAAAATCTCAGAAGTTGTCTAAATCTTGAAAAATACCTTATAAACAACTCCCATGCCAAATAATTTCTCAAAAATATTACCAGACTCAGAAAAATGCTCTCTTTATTATGAAATCCCTAGATCAGTCCTTTGATCTTATATAGTTTAGATGATAATATCCCATTTAGGTTTCATTAAATGAAATAAATTGTATACAACTGACATAAATTCTCAAAAAATTCTTATAGATCCATAATTATGATTTTAATCCTTTTGTGGGCCTTGAATTCAATTGTATTTCCTAATATTAGGTCTTTTCCCATTAATGCATAATTAGATGCTTTCAATCTCATATTAATGCTAGAAAATAGATTAAGCATCAGAAAATTATGAAATTTGAACCAGACCATAGTTATGACCTTTTGATCTGTATAAAAATATTAGAGGCAAGCTTAGGTCAGTTTAAACCTAGGTTTGGCCTAAACCCTAACTTAGCCCTAAAATATTAATGACATAATGGACCATGTATTAATGATGATTAATTTGTTATTAATCAGGTGATGACCAAATTATCTAGATGATCATGGATATGTGAGGAATATCTAAACTCATGTACGTGGATATAATTATATGACTAGATTTGTTGGATGTTAATTATATGTACTTGCTTGCTTGTATTTGAAATACGTTGTTGGATGTAGATGTATATGTGTTGTCATTTCCGCCTTGAACAATAAGAACACTAAAGAAAGAAAATGGAATGTAGTTATTGATGGTTCATTAATCTCCCTATTAGAGAGGGAAAGTATTAATGTTGACTAGCACCTCCCTAATGGTACAACGTACGTGGGGAGATCCCTAATGGTACAAGGTACGCAGGGATAGGGCCCCAAAAATATGTTTGTGCCAAGTCTACCATAGTAATACATGTCCATTGAAATATGGTTAATAACTTGGGTTTACCTGATTTTTCTATCTTAAATAATGCTTTCATTTTTCTTTCTTCTTTTTCAAGTATTTTAAATATGCCATCATAGTATAGTATCTTTCAACCACATACCAACTTTATGTTGATTCGCTGTTTCACGTATGTTTTAGGTTCAGACCTAGCGTGGGATAAAAGGAAGGAAGTGAGCAGTTTTCCAGGTTGTACCTATTGTGTAGATCCTAGTTTAGCATACATGTTCGTAGACTGTAGAATTTCCATTCAATATGTAATTGTAACTCATGTTGTAATAACTCGCTTGGTAATATATACATGTTGAATGTTGAGAAATTTTTATGGTGTATGTTATGGTTTAATGTTCATGTATGCGTATTATGCTTCGACATCGCTCTCTGAAATGATTGTCTAACATTTTTGGATTTTGTCTTCTCATCTCCATGGGGTTTAGAGGAGGTGAAAATCTGGGGACGTTACATCTGAGGTCCATGTTTGAGCAACTTATTAGGTCCATCATCTATTGTGAGTCTTCTATACCATCTCCTGATGACCTCTGAGGCTAGATGACCATCGTTTGTTCATGTTTTAGGTCAAGAGATGGTTGAACAATCAGTTGTTCATCCTTTTAAGTGAACCATGGGTTCAAGTGAACCGAACCATCATGAACCAATGGTCAAAAGCCTCTAGAATGACCTGAGGATGTTCCCCAGTGGTCCCATATCCTGATGACCATCAGTTGTTTCCCAAATAAGTGGATCCATTACTTGTTTTCCTTGAAGGTTGGCAAATCTATTGGGGGGGTAAACCCTAGTTCAACCCTAGAAGGGTAACTCCACCAAACCAAGGTACAACAAGATGCCCCAAGGTGAAAGATCATCAAACATGATGTGAAAACATGTAAGGAACATAAATTATGTGATAAATTGCAAGAAAAATAGTAGATGTGGGTAAATTGAAAAAAAGTCCAAAACATGCACAAAATTGCTTAACTTACTCAAATAGTGTTCAAACTGGACCAAACTTGAAACATAGCTTTATTACATGATACTCAAACAAATATTAGGATTATATTAAGGTTTTGAGCATCTAATTAAGATAATTAAGCATTATTAAGGTTTAATCTAGGTCAGGTTCCATACATCCATAAACCCCTAACAAGGATTTTGCCCCTAAAATCCAACGCAAATAAAGATGGGCACTTCACGTGCATCTCATCCTCTAAATCCCATCGAGATTCCTCCACACCACGGTGTTGACACAAAACCTTCACTACGAGTATATCCTTCTTCTTCAGCTTCTTCACCCTCCTATCCTGGATCAACACAAGACCCTTTACATAGGACATATCCTCATCTAACTCCACCTTCACAGAATGAACCATCAGCTATGTATCTTGATCAAACTTCCTCAACATGGAAACATGGAAGATAGGGTGCAACTACTACAACTCTGGTGGTAACTCCAGCTTGTAAGCCACCTTCCCAACACATGCCAAGATAGGGTATGGTCCCAACTACCAAGAAACTGTAAATCACATTCCTTCATAAGATCTTTCAAAGTTTGAATGTTCCTCTCTAACTGTCCATCTATCTACAAATTTGAAATGCTTTACTGAACTTCAACTATGTTTCCATAGTTGTATGTAGGCATTCCTAAAACCTTCTCATGAACTACGCACCTCTTTCTGACATGATGGCAACTAGTATACCATGTAGACAAACTATCTTATTATTGGGTTTTATGGCCTCAAAGTAGGCAGTGGAAACAAAAAAAATTATAGGCCATTAACCCATAATAGGAGATTGCATCAATGACTATGTAATGGGAAGGATGGTTTTAGTGAGACATACCTGGTCCTGGGGTTTGCCCAGTGACAATACCTCATAGCCATGTGTTGTCTTCAATTCCATGTCTTTCCGGTGTCTATGTAGCTCCTGGTCTTTACCATGGACTCTAGCCTTCACCACAGACTGTGGCTGATGTATCCTCGTGAGCATCAGACATCTCCCGCTTCTGAAGATAGTCCACATGCACCACCTAGAATCCTACCATTCTAGTAGAATTGGAAGGAATGAGATGGCCCTCCTTATGGTGTACAAGCACCAACCTGCTCTCCCAAACTCAAACTACTTTTTGTAGTTATCTTTCCCTCACTGTGCCTCCCTAGATGGGTAGCACATGCTCAGGCTCTCTTGTTTACCAGAACTAGAGAGAAAAACATCTGTCAGAGCAAATGATGTTATGAGTTGTGTGTTCTAAGAAGCCCCTAGTACCCCTCTATTTAAAGTAGAGGGCAGGGTCAGGGTTCCTAGTCTCTTCGAGAGTAGAAGGATCTGGAAATTCCATGAATAATTTGCACTACGACAGGAAAACCATTAGGTTCACTAGTCAACCGGACATTTGGTATAGTGAACTGGTCAGTTCACTAAGTGAACCTGGCGGTTTGCAAGCCAATCCTGGTTGCAATTGACTATCCAAAATTATTTACA
This sequence comes from Alisma plantago-aquatica, assembly GCA_963693085.1. Lineage (NCBI taxonomy): Eukaryota > Viridiplantae > Streptophyta > Magnoliopsida > Alismatales > Alismataceae > Alisma > Alisma plantago-aquatica. The sequence continues at coordinate 564,640,659 of OY856410.1, read as the reverse complement.
ATCAACGCAAATATTAATCCTTATTCCAATCGAATTGAATAAGTGAAATCGGAAAGCTTTCCTCCAACCAGACAAATCCTATTTTCTCAATTGATAGGACTTTGAGCCACCTGGTTCACCAAGTGAACCGGTGGTTTGTCTCACACCTGTCGATCGGCTCACACAGGTGAATTGGTCAGTTGACACTCCTAACATTGCCTACATAGTCTCCAATCAACTTAACACTCTAACTACCTAGTTCAGCACTTGCAGTTGATGGTTCTGAGTCTAGTCACTCAATTGTATGTTTAATTGAGTACCTAAACACCTTTATTCTCAATCTAAACATCTTTCATGGACAGTCTCCTCTTCTAGGGGTATCCTATGTGTGTGACCTTACAAGTTCCAATTTACATTGGATGTGAATGTGCATAACTAACTTATGACATAACAAGCAATGAGTGTAATCTAGTAACTCATTATTGCTACCCAAGTAATTCAAAAAGTTGTAGAACAACTTCAACCTACAATCTGTGATTAGTGTAACTGTGATCGTATAGTTCCTTTATCTCTAATATCCAGATTGAAATTGAGGCATGGAACATCATCCGCTTCAACATGCAATCCATGTTCCTTGAACTAGATAAGACTATCTGAGATGCATGTGAGTTCACATATTATATATTGAAGCAAATGAGTATGGCCATACAATTCTCAGTCTCGCTTATCAAGGGGCCCTGGATATCATACTCCTTGTAGCAGGGACAAATCCCATCTCTATCACTCACAGTCTATCCCCATGTGTCAAAGTCACCCAATCATCACCTTTGTAACAACCCATGTTTTTGGATTGTGTTTGACGATGTCAAAGTGTACCCAATGACATGTGACGAGTGCAATCATTTCAGGTCTAAGAACCACAATCACCACTATCACTATGGCAGATGATTGTGACTACCATTCCATGGTATCCATATATCACTCTCAATGTGGGTATGTATGATATATTGTTCTCTAACATATATATATGTGCTTGACTTGATATCATATATCATGACTGATGAGACTCTGTCATCAGTCAACACACACTCTAGTCTTATGTATTATTTTTATCTATTTTTCTTTCATAGTAGTATTCGACTAGGGACATAATAAGATCATATGTACTCTTAACATACATATGATCCCATTGTTCAAGTCCTCAACATGAAGACATATGTCATCAAGTCACATCATTCTTTAGACATATATTATGTATGTGTCATCATCGTATGACTGAGACAAACATAATAGATGGAATTACCTTTGTTGTAATCAAACTAGGTATCTAATGAGTGATCCCAATAATCATATGATTGGCTCTCTGGGCATACATACCAATAGACTCCCACATGCACTTAGAGACAATCATCCATGAATCATATTTCGAGTGATCTTAACATGTCCATCCTATTTATGTTGCACAAGTGTCTTTATAGAGGGTAAGAAACATTTGCTTTAAGATGGTATATTGCAGGTTTCATATCCCCTTGTTGTACAACAACTTGTATGAGATGGAGCTGTCATAGCATGCTATCTCAGACACTTTTTCCTAACTACTAGCTCCATTGTTGTCACAATATTACTATTGAGTCATCAAGGGTCGCAACCTCCCATAAGTTCATCCATGTAGACTTTGAGAACCATGCATTATCCTCTACAATGTTCATAACACTAAGGTGCTCGACTTCTTATTGTATGATTAATCAATTGTCTTGTGTTGGAACCTTTCCAACTAACAAATCTTATTTTAAGGTCAAGCACAAATGTGTGATTTCAAAAGCTTGCATCGGTATAACTCTTTACACCCAACTCTTCCTAATTACCATAATTAAATAACTAATCCTTTTAGTACTTTACAAGTACTTAAAGATGTCCTTTATGGTATTCTAGTGATTTTCACTGGATTTGACATATATCCATTCATCATGTCCAACACATATGAGATAATTGGATATATATCATCTTTTCATACAAGATGATGATTTCTTATCTTCTTGTCATGTCCAATACATACAAGATAATCAATTCATGTTTTCTTGTGATGTTCAATATATACAATATAACGGGATAAGTACCAAATGCAAATGCATATGGCATCTATCCTTTGTGTTCCTATTCTTCATAAGAATTGGTACACTAGGCTCCTAAGAGACTGACTATATGGAACATGGGAAAGTTTTCTCTCATCATGATAAACTCTTTCTGCATATTTCCGATGTATGTTCTCTTTCTTTGGTCAAGAATCACTCTTGATGTATCTCTATAGATCTTGATTCCTATCACATAGGATGCTTTTCCTAAACTTTAGAATGCACTTCTTTGCCCATTTTTAATATTTGTAGTATAAGGATGTTATTCCCCATAAATATGTGGAATATACATATGCTCCCATTAAATTCTTGTAATCACACATTACATCTTCATTCTGACTCAAGTGAAACCTTTTGACTATCTTGTCAAAAAGAAGATTTCTAGCACTGAGGTGCTTTCTTCAATCCAAAGATTGACCTATGCATCTTTATAGACTTTATTTATATTATTGGATTCATAAAACCTTTGGGGTTTTAACATCCATATGACAAATTTCATAGTCTCATTAAGCTACAATAGCTAGCATTATCCTGATGGATCTATCCATGGCATCTACTGAAAAGATTTCAGCATGTTCAACACATTGAACTTGTTTGAAACTCTTTGCCACCAACTTACCCTCCATGTGAGTCTTCTTCATGAAGACCCAAAAGTACCCTATGGGTTTTACCCCTTCAGGTGGATCAACCAAGGTCATACCTTGTTGATGTACATGGAGTCCGTCTTGGATTTCATGGCTTCAAGCCATTTCTCAGTTTCTAGCTCTCAATAGGTTCGAAGTAGACCATTGATTGAAAATATGATCAACTCACCACCTTCTTGTGCATAAGATATCATGTATCATTCAAGATATTGGCGTGCTCTACTAGAACTATGAGTTTCGTGTGTTACATAAGAAACATTGAGATTCCACAACATCTTGTGATTCTCTTTATTCCTATTGTACCTCTTTAAGTTTAATGCTTTCTTGTTTGTCTCGAATATTTCAAGTTCTACTTTTCTCTCCCACAAATTCCTTTGGAACTAGGTTCACTTTTGGCATATAGCCATCCAAAATTCCTTCATTATTGAATTGGGATAATAAATTAGTATTCAATAAAAACAACATTTATGTGATTAGAGGACAACACGTTTTAAGAAACATTTTCTTTTTAGGTTTTCAATGCTTATCTTTATAAAGACATATCGGGACACTTCCCATTCCATATCACATATGGTGTCTTTTGAACTAATTAGATGGTACATTGTTTTAGTGTTATGCATGTGCCAAAAGGAAATTTGAAGATTTTGCTAGTAATCACGCTTTGACTTAACAAGGTGAGATTCTTTCATTCTGATACACTTCTCATGACACACTATCATTGTGTCTCAAGTGGAGTCCATCATGATACATTATCATGATCTCCAAAAGGTTTTCAAACTCATGGTTCAAAATATTTCCATATCGAAATTTAATACTTATACCAAGTTAGTTATGTACTTCATTCATGATCTCCTTGAACACTTCAAGTGATCCATGTTTGTATTTCATTAAATACAAACTATAATATCTACTGAGGTCATCAGTGAATATATTGCAGTACTATTTATTACCTTTAGCATTTGTTCTGAAATGCCTATATACATCAATATGTATAATCCTAAGTAGAATAATCGTTCTCCCACTACATCTAGTGAAGAACTTTTGTCATATTACACAATGAATGAGATCAACATGTCTCTATTGGTTCAATAACCAAAAGAGTATAGATAACCATCATATGGATTCTAGAAATGCATTTCTCATTTATGTGCTCTAGATGACAATGCTATAGTTATACTAGTTTGAGTTATCATGTTGTTCATTACATGTGTCACACACATTTGTCTCTTCAACTATCAAGTATAGTTAATGAGACATAGGCATTGCCATCAAATATCATATCTTTCAAATGAAACATCAATTATTTACACTATTGCCCATACAAGATGTATGATGTTTTATTGATGAAAGGTACATAATAGCAATTCAATAATTTCATTACATGCCCATGATGTCATGTTGTGATCACTAACAGTAGCAACTCTTACTCAGTATAGTTTCTAGCTTGCTTCCACTCAGGTCCTGAAGTAGATATGCCTATCTCTTTTTCTTCCTAAGATCCTCTACAAAGAGGTCAGTGCTCTTTCCAATGTCCAAATAGGTGATAGTGGTGGCACTTAGTTTCCTTATCATGATAAGTGAAGAGGACATATTCCACTTATCACTTACCCTTCTCCATATCTTGAGTGATAATGACTTGGACCTTATCTTAGCTTCAGAACACTTCTTGACCTTGCTTTAGTCTATTGACTTTACTCTACTGATCATTATCATAGGTTTTTCATTTCTTCATTCATGCTTTGGCATTAACATGCCATCACTTCAGACAGTGGTTTGGCCAAGTTACTCAACATTTGATAATCTGGCTATACAATTCACACAACTATTTGTAGAATCATATGTTTGGTCAACTCTTGACCTTTAAGAAATCCCAATCAATCTACATGTTCAATCATATTGAGCATATTACATTGTACTAGATCTCCATCTGTCTGATTGAACTCAAACATCTCTTTGAAGACATTATACCTTTCATGCTTCACATGATTATTAAGATGTGTTACCATCTTGAGAGTATTCATGATTTAGGCTTTTATGCAACTTATAGTTCATACAGCTCAACATAAGTTCTTGATGTCTGAGGTATCATTAGCATACTCCAAGTAAGCATCCAATTTTAGCTTTAGGTGAATTTGGAGTGGGTTCTAATGGCTCTGGTCTTTCAAGGACATAGAGGTTTCGCACACTTGTGATAACACTTGTCAAAATCTCCTAACAAAGATTTTAAGTTTATTTGATTTATGAACAAATAAAACAATAAAGTATTTGTTTTTAACATTTGGATTCTAAAAAAGAATTTTGCAACTTTGTCAAAACATTTTTTATTTATTTTATTTGATACATTTGATGATATTAATTATACCTTTAATTAATTATCGCTCCCACTATTTTTGTAAAAATTGATAGCCCTCGTGTATAAATTCAGACGATTGCAGTGTACAATCTTCTAGTGGCCAAGATCCATACTTCAATAAGTCATGACTCAACTTTGGTTGATCACCCACAACTTGATTGTTTAGGTAGTCCATCATGCCAATTTCATCATATGCAACTCTTGCATAGATTATATGCACAACTCCTTACCATGATCATCTGCATGCCTCTGGGCTTGGGCTCTCCAAGTCACCAGTTAAGTCTGACCCAATAGCCCACATGATGGATATGCACCATGGTTTGTGCAAATCTACTTATATATCATCACACTTCCACGAGATGGACGTCGCACCATGCTTTGTGCAAATCTACGTTTGGTCGATCACGTTTTTCATGTGTGTTTCTAATGGAAGGCATCTAAGTATTTAATACTATATTTGAGAAAATATATATAAGTACATATACATATCCAATCACCAAATATTTATAGTATGTATCATATACATGATATAACAACAACGAGAAACATGCAATACTGATAAAATCAATGATGATGGACATCATATGGTAATTCCTTAGAGCCACTAGGAATTATCGTCATCTAAGGACTACATCACATGCAACCTATTGTTGATGATGATCTTTGCACTTAAACCATTTTAGGTTTATCATCTCACCCTATGACACAATTGGCTCACCTCTTGGTTGGTTGGTTGGTCGGTCTAGCCTCCTATGTCTGGACACCTCCAACAAGTGGTTTGGCCACCAGTCGGTGGGCCTGGATCCTCCATTGTGGTCCTCCTCTGTCCTCCAGGAAATCGGCTCATCTGGTGCTTAACGTCTTCTTCTTGATGTAACAAAAAATAAACAATCCTACTTTTTCATAATCCTTGGCAAACCCCAAGTTACATTCAAAGGGAGCAAAGGTAGAAGAGAAAATCTTGAGTTATATCCAGTTACATTTGGAAGATAAGATAGCGGCTCAGTATGCAAACTGAGATGCAAAAAACCATAACCAACCAAGCACACATAGGGTTTATAGGCCATAACCACGCTACACATCCACGATCAAAATTGTTTTAGGGCGACACATATCAATTACATATATGTATATTTGTTTTTTATCACATGTGGTATTTAATTGGATATGCACATTAGTCATTTTAAGTAGTTGCATTGTTATGCAATAAATAAATGATGATAAAACTAAAATCCAATCATATCGATTAATCCTAAGACATAGTACGTTGACATGGCTCTGATACCACTATTGGGTTTTATGGCCTTGGAATAGGAAGCAGAAACAAAAACATCTACTACCAATAACCCATAATAGGAGATCGCATCAATGACTATGTAATGGGAAGGATGGTTTTAGCAAGATACACCTGGTCATGGATCTTGCCTAGCGACAATACCTCACAGCCATGTGCGGTCTTCAATGCCATGTCTTGGATGGTGTCTGTGTAGCTCTTGATCTTCACCATGGACTCTAGACTTCACCACAAACTGTTGTTGATGTGTCCTCCTGAGCGGAAGACATTTTGCACCTCCATAGACAGTCCACGCGGACCACGTGGAATTCCTTCCGTTCTAGTAAAACTAGCAGGAAGGAGATGACCCTCCTGTTGGTGTACTAGCACCAACCTAAATTTTCTTTCTCTCATTGTGCCTCCCTAGACAGGTAGCACTTTCTCAAGCTCTCTTGGTTACCAGAACTAGAGAGGAAAAAAACTGTTAGACCAATTGATGTTCTGAGTTCTGTGTTCTGAGAAGCCCCTAGTACCCCTCTATTAATAGTAGAGGGAAGGGTCAGGGTTCCCAGTCTGTTTGGGATTAGAAGGATCCTAAAATTGCATGAATAATATGTACTATGGTAGACGAAGTGGTCGGTTCATTAGTGAATCAGTCAGTTGGCATAGTAAACAAATCAGTTCACTAAGTCAACCTAGTGATTTGCAAGCAAATCCTGGTTGTTATCGACTTTCTAAAATCATTTCCAATTAATGCAAATATTAATCCTTATTCCAATCAAATTGAACAAATGAAATGGGAAAGTTTTTCTCCAAATGGGAAAATCCTTTTTCCTCAGCTGGTAGGACTGTGATCTTCCTGGTTCACCAAGTGAATCGGTCGGTTGGCTCACACCAGCCGATCAGCTTACAAGGGTGAAACATTCAATTGGCAGTCCTAAAATTGCTTACGCATTCTTCAATCGACTTGACACTCTAACCAGCTAGTGCAACACTTTAACTTGATGGTTCTGAGTCAAGTGAGTCAATTGTATGATTAATTGATTACCTAAACACCTTAAGTCTCAATATAAACATCATTCATGGAGAATGTCCTCTTCGAGTGGTATCCTATGTGTGTGACCCTATAAGTTCCAATTTATGTTGGTAGTGAATGTCCATAACTAATTTATGACATCACAAGCACTGAGTGGAATCTAGTATCTCATCATTGCTACCCAAGTAATTCAGAAAGTTAAGTTCAACTTCAACCTACAATCTATGATTGTTACTATGATCGTATAGATCCTTTGTCTTTGATATCTGAATTGAACTCAAGGCATGGAACATCATACTCTTCAATAATCAATCCATGTTCCTTGAACTAGAGCAGACTGTATGACATGCATGTGAGTTCACATATCATATATTGAACCACATGAGTATGACCATACAATTCTCAGTCTCACATATCATGGGGCCATGGATATCATACTCCTTGTAGAAGGGACAAATCCCAACTCTATCACTCACAATCTATCCCCATGTGTCAAACTCACTCAATCAACTCCTTTACAACAACCTATGTTTCAAGACTACTTTTGATGATGTTAAATTGTGCCCAACGACATGTGACGAGTGCAGTGACTTTAGGTCTAAGAACCACAATCACCACCATCACTATGAGAGATGATTGTGACTACCATTTCATGGTATCCATGTATCACTCTCATGGTGGGTCTATCTGATATATTATTCTATTTTGATTCCACAACAATATTTGACTAGGGACATAACAAGAATTTATGTGCTCTTATCATACATATGTTCCCATTGTTTAGGTCTTTAAGCTGAAGACATAAGTCATCGAGTCACATCACTCTTTAGACATCTATCATGTATGTGTCATCCTCTCATGACTGGGACAAACACAATAGATGGAATTACCTTTGTTATTATCAAACTAGGTATCTAATGACTCATTGCAGTCATCATATGATTGACTCTTTGGGCATACATACCAACTATTATAAAGATTGATCTATGCCAACTTCTCAATTGTATATGTGGTTTTGACTGGAAAGAAGTGTGCTGACTTTTTCAATCAGTCAACTATCACCCAGATGGAATCATGACCTTTGGCAGTTCTAGCAATACCAACCACAAAGTTCATAGTGATATGATCCCATTTCCACTATGGTATTGTCAAAGGCTACAAAGTCCCTAAATGCTTCTGATGCTCTGCCTTCACTTGCTGACAAACTTGACACTTGGAAACAAACTATTCCACATCACAATTTAATGCTAGCAACCAATACAGGTCCTTCAAGTTGTGGTACATCTTGGTACTTCTAGTGTGCATCACGTACATCGAGGAATGAACTTCCTAGAGCACCATCTTCCTTATACCTTCAATGTCTAGCACCACTATCCTGTTCTGAAAGCAAATTGTCCCATCCTTTGTCTCATGGAAGCCATCATGATTTTTATTACCAAACTCTGATCTGATGTTCTCTATCACATTAGCATTCCTCTATGCCTGATTGATCTATTGTATTAGGGTAGGCTTCACTTGCAACTATGCTAACAAACATGCCAAAATAGATACTTCCAACTATACATTCAAATGGCGAAGCGACACTAACATCTCCCGGTTGTGACATGTCATGGATTGCAACAGTGCCTTATCCACAGATGAAGATCAAGAGGACTTCCTGGTCAAAGCATCTACCACCACATTCCCCTTTCGTGGATGGTAATGTATGGTGCAGTCATAGTCTTTGATAAACTCCATCCAACATCTCTGTCGGATGTTCGTCTCCTTCTTTGAAAAGATATACTAAAGATTCTTGTGGAAAGTGAAGATTGGACAATATCCACCATGAAGATAGTGTCTCCAAATCTTCAAGGCATGGACCACTGCAGCTAGCTCTGGGTCATTTGTGGGATAGTTCTCCTTGTAACACCCCTGACCTAGTTTTTAGGATAGTTCTCCAGTGTTGATTCATGACAAAAAAATTAAGAAGTTGAAAAAGAAAGACATAGTGCTTGTAAAAGTCCTTTGGCATCATCGTGATGTTGAAGAAGACACATGGGAGCTGGAGGAAGAGATGAGTAGGAAATACCCTTCTCTTTTCTCTTGTGATTTCAGGGATGAAATCCTTGTTAGGGGTTGATAACTTGTAATGCCTCTGACCTGGGTTTTGGTATAACACTAGCAGTTTTCCCTAAGTAAGTTACTGAGAACCTTTCTTTAATCTTTTGAAAAGTAATTAAGACTCAAGGCGAGTTTAAATTTTGAGTTTTAGCTTATTTGTAAGTTGTTTGTACTTTATAAGGTAGTTTTGGTACAAATTGCAAGTTACCCAAAATATGGGGTTGATGTGCAAATTACCACTTCTAGAGCGTATCTACTCTCTCTTAACATCATTTAGAGGAGAGAGAAAGGAGGGGGCTCCTTATTTGAGTCATAGTTGATTGTTATCACTCTTGGTGATTAAAAGACCAAAGAGTGTTGAGTATCTTGAACCTTGGATTTTGGGTTGTATCAAATTTGAAGTATATATGGGAGTGTGTATTATCTTGAAATCCATATAGGGGATCCTGTATCAATTTAGCAACTTTTGGAAGTATGCATTTCGAGCTAATCACTTAAAGTAGGGGAAGCGTATCAGTTTACAACTTCCTTGGAAAAGTTGTATCGGTTTACATGAAAAGTGATATTGGGTTGTGATATCTTGTCAAGCAAGATACCCAATGGGCGATATCTTATTCTAGAATTATCCACAAGAGTTTTTCATGTTGATAAAGTCACAGTTGCAAATATTTCACCATGCATGGACACATGTCACCAAGTTACATATGGATATGATACCTCACATATACTCTTTGTCATGAACCTCAACTATATAAGCCACTATTATCATCTACTAGTGAAACATTTTGACCCACATAGCATATTTCTCTTGATGGATGACCATAGAAGCTTGATTAATATGAAGGATATCGAGCATCCACCCTAAGGTGAAGCCATGGTCATCTTCAACCTTAGGTGGACTATGCTTCTTGGATCATGGTTCCTTTCTTTCTTTCCTTCTTCACCAAGTTCCTAACTATGGTGTTTCCTTTGATATAGAAGTGTTGTGATCGAGTCTTGAACTTTTGATGAGTCATCTTCAACCTTGGGAATGTGAAGGTTTGAATCTTGAAGCTTTGAAGTAGATCTTGAGGTGAGTTATATAACTTGAACACAACCATATTATTATTAACTTTCAATCATGCAAACTTATCGATTCCTTTTCAATTTCAACTTTCCTTGATTGAATGATGATTTTATGATCTGTAATATTTACATGGGATTGTTGTTCATGAATTGGGGTAGGAATGGACAAAATGTTAGAGCTTTAATATGATGAGATCCTCCATGTACAAACCAGTATCAGTTTAGATAACCCCAACCAGATATGGTGATGCAACCTGATATGGTGAAGAATAACTCGACACACATGAGAACCCAACCCCCTATTGGTTTTGGACATATGAAGGATATATGTTATAATAGTTGTATAACCTATCACCTAAGTTTAGGTAAAGGGGTTGGCTGATACCTTGAAGGAAAGGGTAAGAAATGAGCATATAGTACTAACCTGATATGCATAACTCAACACAAGTGTAACCCGACATAAAGTTCTAACCCAACACAAAGCTGAAAAGAAACACACCTCTTAACCATAGGCCATATCTAAAGGGTGAAGAATATTATAGAGTAAGTGGTAGAGAAGTCAACATGAAGGAGGTAGTTAACTTGATACATATGCTTAACCTGACACACTACTAAAGGTTTAACCCGACACACCTTATAAAGGTGAGGGAGACACACTCTTAGAAGCCTTGGCTGACACACCAAATAGTGGTGAGGTTGATACCTTGGTAGGTGAAGGTACATAAGGGTGTTCATAATGGCTAACCCAATATAAGTCCATATCGCATGGTGATAGCCAGGGCAAGACATGTATTGATGAAATGGCTGATACACTACATGACAAATGTGCTATGGATGATACATTACACGACAACTGTGGTATGCTATGGCTGATACACTACATGACTAATGTGGTTGTGCTATGGAAGATACATAAATAGATAGGGTGGTTTATACCCTAATGTAAGGGAAAGTTGAAATACTCAAGTAAGGTGAAAATATTATGCTAAAGTAGGAGGTAGGTGATGCACCAAGGTATGGTGAAGGCCGATATCACCATAAGCACCTTAAGGCTAATATCACCATAAGCACTTTAAGGTCGATACACCTTAAGCACCTCAAGGTCGATATACCTAAAGCACCTCAAGGTCGATACTGCTAAAGACCTCAAGGTCGATGCACCTCAAGCACCTCAAATCTGATACACCGTGATGTGTAACACATGATGAGTATAATATTAATTGATACAATATGAAGTAAAAGTGGGATACACTTTGATAAGTGTAGGCTGATGTACCATAAAGAGGGTCAAGACAATGTAATAACAATGTTGAAATCAATATCCTAGTAAGGATGAAAGAGAAACATATATTTCTCATATGATAAAGGCAATTTTTCATGTTGTATATCAATTGATGATAATTGATAAGAGTAATAAGTATATGTGAATACTTATCACAATATTATAAGCTCCTAGATGAGAGGAGTTATAAATTAGGGTTTGGGATTGTTAGTTACAAATTAGATAACCCTATTTTTTATAAGGGAAACCCAAACCCTAAGTATAAGAGGGTTGTATTGTTGGAATAGTGATGATATCTACTTGATATTTCTTTTATCATAAAATCCTAACCATGTAGGTATTATGAGATGATGAGAATAGCTACATATGAGCTATGATGATTTAGCATGATACAAATTAAATGGGCCTTGTGAGCCGTTTGATATATTTGTACAACAAGTATGATGTATATATGGGCTTGATGACCTAGACATATTTGTTACCTAATAAGAGGTGACACTGTTCAAGGATGAACTAGGGGATGATACCCAGAGCATGTGATCATGATAATGAAAATGATAGAAGGGATGAGATTCCCAATGATGTGTTCAATGGATTAAGATGACATGATAAGATGCAACAAAATATGTTCTAGTTGATACAAAATTACTTGATGGATGTATTATACCTTTCTTTATAGCATTTATTATAATTCATGCCTGTAACCTTATTGATGCTAAAATTTATTGTAATACACTTAGCTTATCAAGAGGAACTAAAAATGTAGATTGACCTGGCCATAGATTAACTTAGTGTCAAGATTTTCTTAATGGTGAAACGATTTTTACTCAGAGTGGATATTTTGAATATGTGAGGGTACAAGTTGAGTAATTCCTTTATTCCTACAAACCTCAGGATTGGATATACGCCATTTCCTGAAAAGAGTGTGGTTATAGGCCATAGATCTAATGTAACATTGGCGTTGGTGGTAAAATCCATACCCTAAACAGAGTATGGCTGCATGCCATGACTCAAATGATATGCAGGATTGACTGTAGGTCATACCTGGATAGAGAACAAGTTGTGAATTGTATCTCTATACTGAAGAGCCAATATACCCTATCTAGCTAAATTATAGTCTGATTCATAATGTCAATGCCAATATTCTCTTATAGACTAAGAGAGGAGAATTCGTGGAGTTTGGATCTTCCATAGACCTTGTATGGCATTGATGCTTGCTTCACAGTGGTTTGTTGGAGTATGATTGGTATACCTCATCTCCTCAGGGAATTAGATTGTTCGTGAAAGAGGTAATTAGCCGTGTATCATATTTGCTTAAGGATTGAATATGGAAAACATTAGATGAGGCTGCATTACTTCTGTACAACATAGTTGATAAATGTTATACATGTTCTTTATATTCCTTCTAAAGTAGTTAGATGATCTATTGCTCAATCATAGGTATCTAAACTACTTAAATAATGACGTTGCTCTGCTATATATATAATAAATAATTATACCTCTTTATTTTAATAAAAGATTACCTACTTTTTCATAAGGTTTATATGTGATAATAACATTGTTGGCGGAAAGTTATATCTTTCACTGGGACTTTTGTCTCACCCCATGGGTTCCACAACTTTTTAGGTGGATGTGCATGAGAATGTAGAGATAATGCAGTAGAGAGCAGGCAATAACAACAAGGATAACAGTAACATCTCAGGTTGAGTGTGCTGCTATGAGTCTTATAGAACTAGAGTCCTATGTGTCATTCTTGTACTCTCAGGTCCTTGGGAGATAGTGCGTAACAATTTTATAATTGATCTGATATTTTGGCTAGTATGCATCGAGGTATAATGTTGCTCTTGTATATGTTTTGTTAAAGCAACTGGTGTCTCATATCTTCATGATGTGATGAAATAATGAATTTATAAAGTGTACGATGAGGTATATATTTCTATAGTTCTTTCTTTTTAGAGTTTCCTGATAGTGGATCTCTTTGCAAAAAGGATTTAATTTTTAGTGATTTTTGATAGTCTGCTGCTGATGATTATTTCTACATAATTTTTTGCAATTATGTTGTCGGTTGATGGTGGTCATCAAAAGTTTTGGTATCAGAGCCTTTGGTTCACTGAATCTATAGGGACATAGGATTAAATTTGTTGAGTTTGTTCTAATGTCCTCTATTTTATCTTATAGTGACTTCTGCTCATGTAGAGGAAGACGTAAATCTTAAAGATGGTTGGAAAACATGAAGAGCATGTTGCTGAGTGTAGTGTTGTTGCACTAGGAGGAGGTTCAAGGGAATAGGAAAGAGAGGAACAAGTGCCTGAGAATCCCCAACTTGATCAGATTATGCTAGAGAACCATGCCTTTCATGCACTCTTTAGGAAGTTCATGACAATGATGATGGATATGGTGGATCGGATGCCAGCATTGCCACCTAGGGCACCCGTCCCCAATATGGAATCTTTGGGTTCTGGTAAGACCTTCAAATTGTTATCCCGTATAGAAGCTATGGAATATGCTGTAACAACTGACCTAACAGATGCATATATGTGGCTCACTGAGTTAGAAAAATCTTTTAAAATCCTTAGCATCCCAGAAACTGACAAAGTTAGGGATGTTTTGTACTTGTTGAAAGGAAGTGCTAGCCATTGGTAGGCCATTAAAGAAGAGAAAATACCTAGTGTTGAGGCCGGATGAGAGGAATTTTGATGTGAGTTTATCAATAGACAGTTTCCTCAGACATACCTAGATAAGAAAATATTACAGTAGTAGAGGATTAGGCAAAGACCTATGAATATTAATGAGCATAAGGCTAAGTTCATGGAGCTTCTATGGTTTTGTCTGCACATGGATACTACAGATCAGGAGTGGATTCTATGTTTTGAGAAGGGATTGAACATTGAGTTATCCAAATCTGTAGCTGCTTTAAAGAATAGAGATAGGTTTGCCACGTTTGTGGAATTAGTTAGAAGGATAGAAAGGTCTGTAACTGAGAAACATGAGTCCAACTTTAGGAAGGAACCTGCTTAGCTTCAGGGACAGAGGTCTGGAAGTTACAAGAAACCAAGGTTTCCTTCACCGTTGGCACCAAAAAAGTTTAGTGCTCAGACACAGTAGACAACAAGTCAGGGTAGAGGCCATAGTTTTCCACATATTGGATCCCATAGTATGGAGTCAATGTCGATAACATGGTTGCCTAGGCCATAGCAAGAGACCAAAATCTGCTACAAGTGTGAGAAGACGGGACATCTAAAGAAAGAGTGTCCAGTAAAAGATATGGAGGTAATAGAACAACCAAGGCAGAGTCAGCAAGCCTCTCAGAAACAATAGTTTTGTAGTGGTACACGAGGATGTGGACAGGCATCCCAAGTGGGTTCATTTGCACCAAGCAACAAATGAAGGGGTCGACAATAGGCAATGGCGAGATTCTATGCTATGAGTCAGTCAGAGGTAGTAGTCAACCCACGAGTCATGATAGGTCAGTAGGAATTATTTCATTCATATATGTCTTCATCTTGCTTCATTTCTATTTTGATTGACTCGGGTTCTACACACTCCTTTATCACTCGAGAAGTGATCCATGATTGTCTTTTTCCAGTTACTCGTAGAACAGATAATTTGTTATTAAAAACTCCATTAGTTGGTTTCCTAGTGTTGTAAGAGGTATGTTCCCCTTGTTTTTTTTTTCTTTCTCAAAGGACAACATTCAAGTGGATCTTATACCACTTGAGATGCATGGATTTGATATAATCCTTGGGATGGATACCGTGGAAAAATATATATGGTAATATTATATTGTGGTTCCAAGCAAGCTATGTTCATAGATGGTGATGAGACATGGATCTTTCAGGGAGATAGGAACTTTCTTCCAACATGTCAAGTGTTGGCTATAGTAGCCGAGAGACTGATATGACAAGGGTGTGAGGCATTCTTGGCATATGTAGTAGATACCAAAGTAGAAAGTCCTACTCTTTTAGCAGTGCCAGTTGTTAGAGAATTTAAGGATGTGTTTCTTGAGGAACTTCATGATTTTCGTCCACCTTGGGAGATTGATTTTGAGATCAGTCTAGTCCCGGTATGAAATAAATACCGGAGTTACTTGATAAAGGTTTTATTCAACTGAGTACATTTCCATGGGGAGCTCTGTAACATTTTGTAAGAAAGAAGGATGGGTCTATGAGATTGTGCATAGACTATAGGCAGTTAAACAAGGTGACAATAAAGAACAAATATCCTTTGACAAGGATAGATGACTTGGTTGACCACTTGTATGGTGCAATAGTGTTCTCTAAGATATATCGAAGATCACAATATCATCGGTTATATAATAAGGAGTATGACATACCTAAGTCAACCTTTAGGACAATGTATGGTCATTATGAGTTCATAATTATGTCATTTGCACTAACTAATGCACTAGCACCATTCACGGACTTGATGACTAGAGTGTTATGTACATTCATTGATCAGTTTATAGTAGTTTTCATAGATGACATTCTGATATATAGTCGAGATAGACAACAACATGAACAAAACCTTCATCAAGAATTGACTTTGTTAAGACAACACAAGCTATAGGCTAAGTTTAGCAAGCGTGTTTTCTGGTTCCAATAAGTATCTTTTCTAGGATATATCATATCTATTAAAGGATTTGTGTTGATCCTAAGAAGGTGGTCTGTTCTAGATTGGAAAGAACTGAAGACACTAAGGGAGATTTGCAGTTTCCTAGGTTTGGCAGGTTACTATAAAAAGTTCATTAAAGACTTCATCTCTGTAGCATTACCCGTAACTAGGTTAACAAGGAAAGATGTTCCTTTTGTCTAGAATGGAAAGTGTCAATGTTCTTTCTAGATGTTAAAGGAGAGGTTGACAAGTGCGCATGTGTTAGTTTTACCTGAGAAAGGGAAAGGGTTTATTGTTTAGTGTGATGCCTCAAAGAATGGTCTATGATGTGTGTTGATGCATGACAAACAAGTGATTTCTTTTGCTTCTCGACAGCTTGAGAAAGATGAGGAGAATCATCTGACACATGATCTAGAGTTGGTTGCAGTGATTCATGCCTTGAAAATCTAGAGACATTACCTATATGGGGAGAAGTGTCAGATTTTCACAGACCATAAAAATCTTAAGTACATATTTTTGTAGCAAGAGTTGAATATGAAACACAGTTTCTAGATGGAACTAATAAAAAATTATGCTTATACAATTGATTATCGTCCATGAAAGGCTAATGTGGTGGTAGATGTGCTATGAAGAAAGTCTTCGTCTTCATATATAGATAAAGAAAAAATGAATTCCTTGGTGAGTTATAAGCGAGACATGTTAGTCTCTTTAAGACAAATAAATGTGCAGCTGGAAGTATCTTTGCTAGCTAGATTATTGGCAGAGATGCAAGTAAAGCCTACGCTGAGACAACGGGTTAAAGAAGCACAACAAGATGAGATTGTTATACATCATATTATATCAAAATATGGTAGTGAGAAGGGGTATGGTTTCCCTGAGTCCGAAGATCAAACAGTTTGTTACCATGGTAGGATCATGGTACCTAATGTTATTGACCTAAGGAAGATATTTATGGAAGAAGCTCACTCATATATGTACACAATGCATCCTGGAAGTACCAAGATATATCACAACATAAAGGATATGTATTGGTGGCCTGGTTTGAAGAAAGATGTAGCTGAGTTCGTTATGCGGCGTCTAGTGTTTCAACAAGTCAAGGTTGAGCACCAAAATCCTACAGGAACACTACAATCTTTACCTATACCATAGTGGAAGTGGGATAACGTGACAATGGACTTTGTGGTTGGTTTGCCTAGAATAGCCAAAAGTCATGATTCCATTTTGGTGATAGTTGATAGGTCGACAAAGTTAGCACATTTTCTTCCTATTAAAACAAAATACACTCATGGGAAACTTGCACAAATTTATATAGATGAGATAGTACAGTTGCATGGAGTTCCAACTAAGATTGTGTGTGACAGTGGTCCCCAGTTTATAAGTGCTTTTGGGAGCAATTACATGCAGCCATGAGTATGCAGTCAAATCTTAGTACTGCATTCCAACCACAGACAGATGGACAATCTAAAAGGATAATACAAACCTTAGATGACTTTCTTAGGCCATGTGTTCATCATTTTATAGGTAGTTGGGACTTACACCTGAGTTTAATAGAGTTTGCATACAACAACAGTTATCTAAAAAGCATTGATATGGCACCATATGAAGCGTTATATGGTAGACATTGTAGATCTACGTTAGTATGAGACAAGAGAATACCAAATTCTTGGTCATGAATAGGTATAATAGAAAACTGAGAAGAATAAAGTGATACAAAAATAGCTAAAGGTTGCACAGATAGACATAATTCATATGTTGATAATCATCATAGACCTTTAGAATTCAAAGTTGGAGATAGAATGTATCTCAAGGTCTCTCTTTGAAAAGGTGTTCTCAGATTTGGGAAGAAGAGTAAGTTGTCTCCTAGGTTTATGGGACCCTACCTAGTGATAACACATGTTGGGAAGGTAGCCTATAGGTTGTGATTATCACATGAGATACACATACTACATCTAGTATTTCATTATATATGTTGAGAAAATGTCACCCCTGATACAGAGTTGGTATTGGAACTAGTAGAGGTAGAATTAGATGAAGATATATCCCATGTGGAAGGTCCAGTGTTGATTCTTGACAGAAAAATCAAGAAGTTGAAAAGAAATACATAGTGCTTGTAAAAGTCCTTTGGCATCATCGTGGTGTTGAAGAAGCCACATGGAAGCTGGAGGAAGAGATGAGGAGGAAGTACCCCTCTTTTTTCTCTTGAGATTTCATGGATGAAATCCTTGTTAGGGGTTGATAACTTGTAACACCTCTAACCTGGGTTTTGGGATAATCGTAGAAGTTTTCCCTAAGTAAGTTACTTAGAACCTTGTTTTAATCTTTTGAAAAGTAGTTAAGATTCAAGCAGAGTTTAATTTTTGAGTTCCAACTTATTTGTAAGTTGTTTGAACTTTATAAGGTATTTTTGGTTCAAATTGTAAATTGCCCAAAATATGGGGTTGATGTGCAAATTATTACTTCTAGAGAATCTCTACTCTCTCTTAACATCGTCTAGAGGAGAGATAAAGGAGGGGGTGCCTTGTTCGAGTCATAGTTGAGTGTTAGCACTTTTGGTGATGAAAAGACCTAAGAGAGTTGAGTATCTTGAACCTAAGATGGGGTCGTATCAAATTTTGAAGTATATATGGGAGTGCCTATTGGCTTGAAAGCCATAGAGGGTATCCCATATCGGTTTAGCAACTTTTGGAAGTATTCATGTCGACCTAAGTTGTAAAACATGAGAACCACCCTCTACTAAATATGGCAAACAAAATACCAATGTATAGCAGCAGACTTTTAAACTTTGACTATATTCAATTATATGAAGAGTACATTATAATTTTTACTGATAAGGGTGTACAATCAAACAAAGGATCCAAGTAGAGAAACACTAAAACTACATCAACATGTATACATATAAAAAAAACTATATAGGTATATAGTTAAGTCCTTGCTAGATGGATGAACTCCTTATGCCTGTCCTTAGGTTGGTTCACCATGCTCATGTTGCACACTCTGATCCTATACCTGGGTGCTTGGGATCACCCATCAAGAGGAGATGAAAGTATGTGTTAATCAAGAGAATTAAGGACAATAATAAACAACAACATTGCATAATAAAGATTCACTACACTAAGAGGGTCAAAAGTATGAGGCAAGTATATTAATAAAAAATCGAAATTTGCCATGATTAATCAACAATAATAATCAGCATTAGCATGAATGATATTATGACACAAAATAAACAAATGCAGGATGAGGCACCTATCAAACCTCAACCAAAAGGAGAGGGAGAATTTTAGCATTCCTAAACACCTCAAAATATATATATTGGGAGAATTTTAAAGTTCCACTAGGAAGAATTTTAATGTTCCCGCTATGGGTGGTTTGTACTGATGTACACTAAATTGTCATTTGGACAATAATACATCATGCTCAATAATTCACGTCTCAATAGTGAAAATATAAATAATATTGCATCATAGAAAATGAGGTTTCATAACCCAAGAAGTAATCTCAAATAATGAGCCACCATTGGCAATAGAAGATTCATGTAATTGAAATAAATGAGCCATGAATAAAAATAGAAGATTCAATTTCAAATAAAAGAGCCAAAGAAGGCTATAGAAAGATTTCAAGGATAGCACATGCCTCACTAGAAATGTAGGGTTGGATAAAATCCCAATTGAAGGATAGGTTAATTGTACATAATCTTTCACATTCATCATTCATTCATAAATAGGCTTCACATACTTACATAGATTTCACATACCCTGTTACATAACCATCACTTTCATCAATAAGATTGTATCCACATCCATTTTATCCTAGTTACAAATATTTCACATGCATTAGAATTTATAAAGTATATAATATAATAAAATACCAATTTTGAACCTTTTATGAAAACCTCCAATTTAGGACTCAATACTTATACCAATTGATTACTTAGACTTCATTGATTAAGAAAACATATTTAACTTCTCCATTTGAAGCTAAAATGAATTAACTACATATTTTAGAACATTTTATATAATCAAAATTGTATTCAATATAAAATTTGAAAAATTAATTAGAATCAAGACCCAAAAACCAAAAATTGGGATTCTAATCAAAAAATCCTTTCCAATGACTATTTATTGGCATTTTTCTGACCAAGGATCGATTTATAATGAATTAAATAAAATTGACCAATCAGAAATTGAGAAAATGCCACATAGGCTACAAAAGCTTTGCAAAGCACAGCCCATAGAGGCCAGACCCATGCTGACATGGGCCAATCACACATGACCTAGTCATCCAGTCCCTTATCACGTGGCTCCAGTCAAAGGGCGAGTGAGCGGAGGGGCCAAATTAGTAGATTGCCCATGCTTGAAAATCAAATCAATCAATCTTGCAGGGACATAAGAGTCATGCATACATTTCAATTATCTGAGACTGAGAAAATCAAAACAAGATGTGAAAGGTCAGAACTTCCCATGGCGAGTCAATTGGTTGATTGAAGAGGCATGGGTGCCCTGTTCATTAGCTGACCAGGAATGCTCCAACCCAGGCATGGCGGGAGCAGCCTACTGGGGCCTCGACACCAGGCTTGCTTTGCACCTCCAGACAGCAACACAACAACCGAACAAAGAAATTGACCTCCCTGAGATCAGGCGAAGCTGAGGATATCACTGCTAAAGGATGAAAGCCTATACAACTACAATTCTCACCCAAAAAAACAAGGAACGGGGGCGAAGAAAAATGTGATCAAAGCTTTGAAAACAATGAGAAAAATCCCTATTCACTAGTACATAACCGACCTTTAGTGTCGGTTATTTAAGGCCTTTAGCGTCGGTTTTAACGTGACACCTATGTGGGTGCCGCTAAAAGGCAAACTATTAGGCATCATTTTTCAAACCGACGCCACAACCCTTTGCGCGCCACCGAAAACGCGCCAGCAGGGGGATATAGGCGTCGGTTATTAGTTTTGAAACCGACGCCATAAACATTCACACCACAGAAAGGGAGCCATATGGGGCACTATCAGCGTTGGTTTCTTAGTGATAACCGACGCCATCTCACCCGCTGCCATGGTCGTGCTGGCCAGAACGGTCGTGTCGTCTGGCCCACTGCCCCGACTATGCTGGCCAGCACGGCCGCGGTGTCTGGCCCGCTACCACGACCGTGTTGGCCAGCACGACCGTGGTGACTGGCCCGCTGCCACGACCGTGCTGGCTAGCACGGCCGTGGTGTCTGGCCTCATTAGGGAAATCGACGTCAGTTACTAGTAGGGCAATCGACGCCAGAACCATCAACATCGGTTTATTATTGATAATTGATGCCACATCACAAGCATTAGGCATCTATTATAATTGTTTATCTGACGCTGTAATCATTTGTCGTCAGTTTTAAACAAATAACTGACGCCTATTGCATTTTTTTTTCTTATTAGTCTACAGGCCTACTGTGGGTGGTCGCAGGATGAGAAAACTGCAGTTCAGTTATGAACTGCAGGTTTTATGACATCCAATGATATCAGCCAACAACAGGCCACAAACCTGCAAAATTAACAACATTAATTTTCACACATTTAGCAACCTACAGTTCCATTTGATTTTCACACATGTAGAAACATTCATGTAGCAATTTGCAGTTCCATTCATTTTCACATTCACACATGTAGAAACATTCATTTAGCAACCAACAGTTTCATTCATTTTTACATTCACACATGTATAAACATTCAAACACATAGAAACATTCACACATATTACAATTCAGAAATTCATTTACAGAATATCATTCTTTAGTCATTATTCGGTATCAACATCCCAATTATATTTTAAAAACCCCACTACTTGTATGGCTTTTGCCCATTCTTCTCTTACATCATTTAATTATTCCGTCATATAGGGAGCATGTACATCTAGTAAGGCCTTTCCTGTAGTGTAGTCAGTTTTAAACACCTGCAAAGAGAATGATGTATATATATATTTAATAATATATAAATAAGATTTATATATTTCATATTATCTAATGAGACTATATATAATACCTCAGGAATGGTATCAATGTCCACTGCGGTATATTTGATAATCATGTGCATAAATCACATCACATAGTATGTGCATGCCCATCTGTTGTCTTGTGTAGCACATTATAAATTGAAACATACAAAATATTAAAAAATACAACTAATTAAGCATTGTTCACATTAATAATATATACATTGCATTCAGGAACTTACTTCCACATTCTTCCAAATTATTGGCCGGTTCTATTTCCTGGGGACCTTTCCTCCAGCCTTTTTGAACTTATCTAAACCCCTACATGTTAATTTAACTCAATACATTGCATTATTAAATAGTAATGTAATAACATATGTTAACATATATGAAAATGAAATATTTCTCACCGGAATAATGCCATTTTTGTTGTGTGTCCATATTTTGAATGCAATTTAGTCCCCTTAGGATCTAGACAATAGACAGTGAACGTCTCGGGGACAATAACTAGTAACTCCCAATGCATACCCCTATAGGTAAAAAAGTTTAAAATTAATAACTCAAAATCCACAATAAAAATGTAATTTTCTTAAGTCCAAATTATAAGCAAAGTAAACTTACTCCACTTTGAATGGAGCTATTATCATTGTCTTGTTATTTTGAGCAAAATTTGTAAAAGCATCACAACAGTATTGTTGAACTGACGGAGGGTCTTTAGCTACTAGACTAATCAAAGATGGAATCAAAAATCCTACATATTTGAATGAAAAATCTGCACATATCTTGTCTAAGTACCTAGAAAACATGTATTATGTATGCATTAATATATAAGAAACCAGATCACCAGATCCTACACAAGGTATATGGATGTATAAAGAAGATCTCACCTTATACATAGCTCTATAACATATGTATTCAGCCAATCATATCAAAACAACTCCAAAATATCTTGTATAAATAGTTTGTTTTTGTATGATTGACCTGCAACATCCGCATCTATAGAAATAGTAGGGAAATTTATATCATGCTTGCCTAACCTTATTGCCATACCCATACAATTAGGACCTAATGGGACAGGTAGGTCATGTGGAACCCAACTTGGTAATGTAGGAGGTGGAGGTGGAGGCCTAGATGCTCTAGGTGTTTTCTTTTTAACATGTATATATATATATATATATATATATATATATATATATATAATTTCAGATCAATTGACATCATATACACACACTAACAATTTAACATAATGTAAATTTACCATATAATATCAAAATAGAGGACATCCACTTTTGGCCACAATATCACTCCTCCTTCTACCTCACCAAGCATTTCACAATCTGGGTGGGCATATGGCAATGGAAGATCCATCCAACTAGGGAATATACATAGCGGGATCACACGAACCCAACCAGCTAGTAATGGAGACCCATGAAACATTTCCCCTGGTAGGGATGGGTAAGCCGACGCCTCTGCAACGACAAATTCTATACTTTTTAGATGGCCTGGCTTCAACCCCTACAAAGTTTTGTGTTAAGAGTGTTATATACATATATACATATCATCTTGAAAAGACTAGTTACTATGTCATAAAAATACTTACAGCAGATGTGCTAGGTGGTGGGTCTACATGATTACTCCCAACCTCTACAGTAGGAGTAGAGTGGGACGCCATAGGTATTGTCTGCTCAGTGGCAGTCAGAGATGCCTGGCACTTGCTCATTGCTTCATGGAGTGTCTTATCAACTGCTTCCTTGATTCTCTTATCAACTACTTCATTGACTCTCCTATCAACTATCTTATCTACATATACATGGATAAAATAAATGTTAGCTTCTAATTATTGAATTCTCTTTTATAGTAACATTCTAAAGAAAGAATAGGTTACCTCTTCTTGTGAAATTCCCACTTTTTGGACATGTTTGCACTAGGATGGCCCAAAGAACGCTTTGATGCCCAAACCAGCTCCTACAACCCTAACACGTCTAGGATGCTCTGGATTACCTAGAGCAACTGTCAATTCATTCCTTGTGCCCTCAGGGATGAATTTGCCTTGTTTCCTCAGCTCGTGCAGCTCCCGCTAATCGCCAAAAAAAAATTTGTAATGAAGTAAACACCACAAATAATCAATATTCAAATGATTGCTCTAAGAGTTGTATTTTACCATTTTTGCAGCCGCCTCAGCAGTTGTGGGCTTCCTTATTTCTCCCTTCTTATTTTGCCTCCCAGCTATCCAGAAATCATGGTGAGGCAGAGGTGTGGTACCTATAGTAGAGGACTCCTGAGTAGCAGTAGACTGAGCAGTAGACTCAGCCTATAGTCTTTGGCAAATGCATGCATACCCCTTTGGACCCATTGTGTGGTCATGCACATTCAGTGCACGCCTTGCTCTTTGCGCCTCACTGAGGGCCTAGTTAGTATGCACATTAATGATTTGGTTAGTAACACTAAATGTTAATCTTGAATAGGTGAATACAATGTATATTAATTAAATTGGGACTGACTCCTAATACCTTGAATTCATCAGTTTTTCTTGAAGCAACAAACATGTCCCATTCTTCTTGGTCTAGTAAGTTCCACTATTCATTGGTTGTCTTCTTCCTCGTATCACCTTCTTTTATGTATTCTCAGGTGAGATTTGTCCTATAGTTCCTTATGACTCTCCCACTGCATTACATCACACATTTACGATACAACTTTTCATCCAATGCAAATATACTCTGCAAAATAGAATTGCTATTAACTAATATCCAAAAAATTAGTAATCTACAAAATAGAATTGCAAATGAATAATAACTCACGCATAAATCCTTCCATATTACTTCTTTCTTCCCCTTAGGAACTTTATGCCATGAATCTATCTTACAACCACAATGGCTACGAGTAACATACCCCAGATATGAAACAAGCGAATTGTGATTCACTCCAATTGCATTTCCTGCATTTTCAAAATCCACAACAAGCTTGGGTCCATTGCCCCTTAGCACTGTTAACTTCTTCATCATAGTGATGCTCCTTCTCTTGTCAACTTTTTGTTGTTTCTCATCAAGTGCCTCAAGTGCTTCAGAGGGTACATGTGAATCATCAACCTAAAATTTCACAAAATAAACACACTTACAGGATATAGCTATAAATGGACATATAGATATAAATATATGATATATTTTTAAAACTTACATTGTGAGGCAACGCATTGATGTACTCACCCTCACGGTAATCATCAGCACAGTCATCAGGAGAATGCTCAGCCATCTGAAAGTTCACATTCACATTGTAAAGTTCACATTGTAAAGTTCACATTCACATTGCAAAGTAATTCACATTGTAAAGTTTACATTGTAAAGTAATTCACATTGTAAAATTCACATTGTAAAGTTCGTATTCACATTATAAAGTAATTCACATTGTAAAGTTCACTTTCAGAAAATAAAATATATAAAAAATATAAGCATGCCTCTAATATTGCGATTTATTATCAATTAACAATCCTTCATTGTGATCTCCGCACACATACAAGTCATCATTAGCTTCAATATTTTTTGGTGTTGGCAACCCAACTGAGAATGGACTGGAGTCATCATACTTATCATAGTACTCTTCTTCATCTATAGGATCTTCAATGAACTGTCTTTTTACCATGAATAACAACCGACAATTTATCATTTGATGGATCATCGATATAAAATACTTGTTTCACCTGTGATGCCAATAGGAATGGTTCACCCTTCTCACCAATCTTTTCAAAGTTCACTAAAGTGAAACTCAATTCATCCAGTATAACTCCTTTGGTGTTATCAACCCAATTACATTTGAAGAGCAGAATTCTGAAATCTATGTAGTGAAACTCCCATATGTCTTCAATGACACCGTAATATGACATTTTAGCTTCACGTGGACTCTTATCCTTTGCAATTGCAAAAAACATAGTCGATGCTTGAAGGGTGACACCACTATTTTGTACGACACTCTTATCATCTTGGCTCTTTGTGTAATATGTGAATCCATTAATGTCATACCCTTCATAAGACATAACATTCAATTTTGGTTTAAAGGTGAGGCATTTGATAGTTTCAGATATATCATTTGATGTTTGAGATAGTTGATGTAAGACTTTATCTTCAAACCACTTAATAAATTTCTTATTATGCTCTATAGCAATCCACATTGTATTGGCTTGAGGATATTGTCTGTTGATGAAATGTCTTGTTCCAACTGCTCACGACTGATTACTTTCACCCGTGATCCCAAAATTCCTTTGCCAAATTACTCCTCAATATTCTTGTCATTACCAGGAGTGTTATTACCACTGAGAAAGTCATTGCCAAAGACCATAATCTCTCTCGCCACATAACCCTCAATAATACTCCCTTCAGGCTGATAACAGTTTTGAACATCACTTTAAAAACACTCATGTATCATTCAAAGGGATACATCCAATGCAAGAAACTGGTCCCAACATTTTCACTTCCCTAGACAAGTGGACAACAAGATGTACCATGATATCAAAGAATGAACGAGGAAAATACATCTCAAGCTGACATAGGGTAAAAACCAATTCTCTTTGCAAATTATTGAGAGTATCAGGGTCAATAACTTTGCTGCACAGACTGTTGAAAAAGAAACAAAGTCTGATGATTGCAAACCTTACATGCTTCAGCAATATAGATTGAATTGCCACAGGCAATATTTGTTGCATTAGAGTGTGACAATCATGAGATTTAAGACCTATCAACTTCAGATATTTCATGGATACCAATCTACAGATGTTGGATGAGTAACCCTGTGGCACCTTAATATTTACCAAACATTCACAAAAATCTTTCTTCTCCTTTCTAGACAATGTGTAACAAGCGGGAGGTAATTATGTTCTCTGATTTCCCATTTCATGTAATTCTATTAATTCTGACCTTATTCCCATTTCACATAGGTCCAGTCTGGATTTTATCCCATCTTTAGTCTTACCTAGTATATTCAACAAAGTACCAATGACACTAACACAGACATTATTCTCAACGTGCATGACATCGATACAATGCCCGACTGTCAATGAACTCAAATAAGGAAGATCCTGAAATATTGACTTCTTCTTGAATAAAGATTTGTCACTCCGTGAGGCCATAGTACATTGTGATCGCTTACCAAATTCATTGAGAAAGTCTTTTACTCTTTCATAAACAACCTCCCCTTGTATAGGTTTAGGTGCACTCCGTTCCTCATTCAATTCATTGAATGCTTTGCGCTTCCTACGATACGGATGAAATTTTGTAAGAAACCTTCGATGACCGAGATATAAAGTCTTACCGCCATGTTTTAGTCTTGTTGAATCAGTGTTCTCTTCACATACAGGACACGCTTTAGCTCGTTTGACACTATATCCAGACAAATTCCCATATGCTGGAAAGTCATTAATAGTGCAAAACAACATAACATGCAAACGAAATGTCTCTCTTTGTGAAGCATCATAGGTCATCACACCTTCACCCCAGAGTTTCTTTAAGTCATTAATCAGAGGTTCACGTTAAACATCGATATCATTTCCAGGTTGTTTAGGGCCCGATATCAACAATGACAACATTACGTACTTATTTTTCATACACAGCCACGGAGGAAGATTGTATATAACAAGCATGACTGGCCAAGTGCTATGTTGGCTGCTCAATGTCCGGTACGGATTCATCCCATCTATACAAAGCCCAAGTCTTAGATTCCTAACTTTTTCACCAAATTCAAGGTACAATAGATCAATCTTCTTCCATAGTGGGGAATCAGACGCCTGTCGTAGGATCCCATCATTATTTTTCTTAACATCTGCATGCCACCTCAAATTCTTTGCATCTATTAGATCGGAAAACAAGCATTGAAACAGTGATATTATAGGTAGATGCCACATCACCTTGGTAGGAGAACCAGTTTTTGACTCCCCCAAAGTCGTCAATTTATACCATGACGCACCACATTTTGGACAATCTTTCAAATCCACATAGTCCTTTTGAAATAATATGCATTCATTCAGGCATGCATGTATCTTCTTGGCATCCATTCCCATTGGGCACAATAATTTATTTACCTGGTATGTTGAGATTGGCAGCTCGTTTCCTTCAGGAAGCATTTCATTCAATAAATACAACAATGACATGAAGCTTTTGTCACTCCATCTATTGTTAGCTTTCAGCTTATACAATCTCAACACAGCGCTAAGCTTTGTAAACATACTACAACATGTGTATAACGATATCTCATCATCATGCACAATGTTTCTAAAAATGGGAGGTGGATTGGTGTGCTCTACCCCACAACTATACAGCATCACATCAATGATGTCTACTGGAACTGGTTCATTCACATCTACATCATCGGAGGAAAATTCTTCTTCCACACAAGCACTGCTATCGACATCCACTGGTTTCGGGTTTGAAATCTCTCCATGCCAGTGCCATTCTGTATGGCCTTGTATAATCTCATTGCACATGACATGACTTTTGATTTCGTCACCATTGCTGACTTTCAAGTTGTTACCGCAATGCCTACATGGACAGTAGAACTTATCTCCAGGTTGTTTCCTATGTTCCTCGGAAAATCTAATAAACTGGTCAAGACCAGAAATAAACTCTGGGGTGTAGCGATTGTGAATGGACATCCATGATCTATCCATTCTATGATCAAAGAGAAAACAAGTATATATTACAACAAGATTAGGGTCTAGGGTTAACAGATTATAGTTTTTGCATGGTTAAAACGTTAGGCCAAAAAATACATGTGTTATCATTCTTATATATAATAAATGTGTACTACCTATCCCATTCTTTAACACCTAATCTCACTAGTAAATGTATAATGTGTATTGGGTTTTCAAGAAAATTTTGGCAGCATTTTCCCATTGTTCTCTACGTACATATGTACTTAGAGAATAATGGGGAAATGCTGCCAAAATTTTCTTGAAAACCAGATACACATTATACGCTTACATCCTAAGTGAGATTAGGTGTTTAAGAATAGTCCCCAACTGGGGACTATCCAAGATTTACTCCTAATGAGTAAATCTTGGACGAGTTTCTTGGCCAACAAATACATGTGTTGTCATTCTTATATATAATAAATGTGTACCACCTATCCCATTCTTGAACACCTAATCTCACTAGTAAGTGTATAATGTGTATTGGGTTTTCAAGAAAATTTTGGCAGCATTTCCCCATTGTTCTCCAAGTACAGATGTACTTAGAGAAAAAATGGGGAAATGCTACTGAAATTTTCTTGAAAACCAAATACCATTATACACTTACATCCTAAGTGAGATTAGGTGTTCAAGAACAGTCCCATACTGGGGACTATCCAAGATTTACTCCTGATGAGTAAATCTTGGACAGGTTTCTAGGCCAACAAATACATGTGTTGTCATTCTATAACATTGATTTCAACATTTCGAGTGGCCATGCATGTTCATCATCAAGATAAAGATTACACATAAATTAGTATGACCTAGGGATGGAGAGATTCATAATTTATTTCAAAATTTTAAAATAGCTCATGCATTATCATCAATCTACATCATACAATAGAAATTCATGTAGTTGTTAGGCTGACACATCACTACAAAATCAGAGATTTAACATTAGGGTTTTAATATCTTACATAGATTGATCACAAGATTTCAGCAATATAATTAATTCAAGATTATGGTGAAATGTGTATTAGGGTTTTAATATCTTAATTCAACATGCATCAAAATTTACAGACTTAGGTCAAGCATTAGTATTCAATTGCAAATGTATCTTCTTCTTCCTTCTCCCTCCTTACCAAATGGATAAAAGCAAGGCCACGACCGTGTGGGCTGGCCACGGCCGTGCTGGCCAGCACGGCCGTGACCAGCCCACACGGTCATGGCCTTGCTTTAATCCATTTGGTAAGGAGAGGGAGCAGGAAAAAGAAGAGGTGGAGGAAGAAGAAGGACAGTGGCCTACCTGGGTAGGAGAGCAGTGGCTTGGAGATCAGGGGAGAGAAGAGAGTAGGGGCAGGCATCGGAGCAATGAACCACGAAACAAGAGAAGGCGAGCAGGCTCAGGCACCAGAGCTAGCAAAGAAGGGTGGTGGCCGGAGAGAAGGAGAAGGCATCGGCGCACAGAGGAGTAAGGAACGGCAGAACCCAGAGCAACGAATGGCGGCGGAGGCAGCGATCAGAGGAGCAAGGAATAGCGGCGGAGGCAGCAAGTGGAGCAGGTGAAATTTTCCAGACCTAAGCACGCAGAGTTGATGAAATAGAGAAGGGGGAAGAGCCTGGCTCATGCGGGTTCTATTAAGTTAACAATAGGTTTCAGTTATTCCAAAAAACTGACACATAGAACTAAAGGCGTCGGTTACACAAAAAAACCGATGCTTAAAGGTTGTGAAAAGTTTCCCGGGAACGACGCGGGAAAACCCATAAGCATCGGTCATTGTAGTAAAACCGACGACCAAAATGTGCCCAATTTCTATCTTGCGAATAACCTTTCGTCGTCGGTTTAATAGTTAATAACCGACGCCATATGTTAAAATTTGGAGGTAATTTTTTCACTGGAAATTTTGGATTTGGTGGTTAATTTTAGGCGTTGGTTTATTATTAGGGAACCGACACTGAATAAAAGTGATACTCGTGTCTGGTCACCCTTCATAGATAGATGTCAGTTTTATTTTTTAACCGACGCTTTAGGTTTTAGGTGTCGGTGTATTTATACAACTGACACCTTTAAAGTGACATTATAAGCCATTTCTGTAGTAGTAAGGTTGCCAAAGCATTTATGCAAGCAAGGCGATGCCGAAGCCAGGGCTACCATGGTCATAGGTGCACTGAAACACGAATAATCTAGGTGCCAGTAGAGCCCCATGATGGATTTATAGGACAATATGATTTGGGAAGAACTAAGGGGAAACAAGGAAGGGAAAAGGAAGAAGGAGGACCATGGATGCTCACCATGCCTATGATTGAACTACGGTGGTCGGGGGAACGAGCTAACAGCCTCCACCATTGGATACAAAAGTGGTGGAGTTATGGGAGTTTCGGGGCATTAGGGGAGTAATTGATCAGGGAGGAGGAAAGCTTCAGGCTTGGGGAAGCTTTCCCTGGCATTAAATAAGAATGAGGGAGATTCTAGATCCCTCTGTGGAATCATAGTAGAGAAGAAGAAGAGGCCCCTATTTGGCATTTCAAGCTCAAGGTGATAGAGGAGATGATCTAGGGATCATTCAAAGGGTCGGGGCGAGATGAATCCATTAGAGAAGAAATCAATCAAAATGATGGAGGAGGGAGAGAGAACGAGTCACAGGAGCCAGAAGATCGACACTATACATCTGACTCGCGAACAACCAGAGGAAGGAGATAACTTCCTATCCATCAGATCGATGTGTGACTAAAGTAGGGCCTTTGGATACAGATCCATAATGGACCCGGTGTGTAATAGGAATAATAATTGAACTGTAGCATTACAAATTGAATAAATTATATCAAATTAAAGCACTATAGTTACACTATATTCATTTCTCATCAAATCGCTTTGAAGGGTCAAACCAAGTCCAAATGATGCCAAATTTGAACCATAGGCTCACATTATTGTCTAGAACCATGCTATATAATTAATTTATCATTTCATGCATGATTTGGCTCTTAATTACCGTATTGGCTTTTAATGTGTATATTAATACGTTAAAAAGGTGAAATATTATGAAAAGGCAATGTTAATGAAATCTTTGGGGGAAATTTGAGATAGTAAATACATAATCATTTCAATAGAAATTACTTACCACAGTAATCTATTTTCAAATATTGTTCTCACTTTGGAGGAGAGAGAAGGAAAAGAGTGTCATATCCTCATTTATTAACTCAATTACACATTTTTACTCATTTCTTATCCCAAAAAGATATAAAAGCTCTAATTTAACATTATCTACTACTTTTCTCTCATTAATGGACATTTTGCATTATTAGACCCCAATTATCACACTAGTTGTTACATTTGTGCAAAACCCCATTCATTGACATGATTGTGGGTAAATATAAATTTCATCATCAAATTATGCTCAAATTCAACATTGAGCCCAAAAAGGATACCAAAGACAGAGAAAATTTAGGAAAAAGGTCCAAAAGGTCATGAAAGAAAATAAAAGCTTGAAAATGGGTAATTTGCAAAATGAACCTAATATTCAGTCTGTTACAGCACTCCACCCCTTAAAAAGGATTTCATCCCCGAAATCACGATAAGTGGGAAGGGTGAGTATGTTAAATCGCAACATTAGGAAACTAGGTGGATACTTCACAAGCTCTACTCATGAGCTAGGTTTCACTAAGGTTTCCACCATACATTCTATCTTTTATCAAACATAACATAATAGACATTTTGGCTCATTAGCTTTGTCTCCATTATGAAATTGCAGTATCTTCAATATACTATTACTTGTGTCACATTATGCTCACATTGTTGTAACTAGAATTTTATCCCAACATTATGCACAAAACATAATATTATCCTTATTTATCCCATTAAGGATTTTAAGCAAAATTAGGGTTTACTAAAGTAATTCCAATATTTATTAATGTATTAGGTCCCAAACATTAATATCTTAAATTCATTCTCCATCACACCTAATGGTATCATCATGTAGAATTATCAAAGATTCATTACCATCTTGTAAAATTCTCACAGATTATGTTGTAAGAAATAGATAATATTACCCAACAAATTACTATGTCCACATTAATTTTCCAATAATGTCATATTAATTATTTACCTCTATATCACACATTGCCATAATACCTTTGACACTCATGTTTATGACATCATTAACCATTTTCTCTTATTACACTTCATTATATGAATTATACATATTTAACATCACATTAGGTATTTAGACATACTTATGTGGATCCAGTTACTCATTATCATATTTGAGTCATTATTTGTATTATAGTGAATAAGATGGAACACATTAAATATAAATGAATTGATTCATATACCAAACTATGATAAGGTGATTAATGAGATGTATATTAGTGAACAAAGTGATATGCCTTACATATATTGATAACTTGATCACAAATATGATTAGGTGATTATAATCCATTTATATGTATCAAGGCATATTATCAGATGATGACACCTAATGTTACTAATATATTATGAAAGGCATTAAGGATATATATATATATATATATATATATTGTTAAGGCTAGATTATTACATCTTATGGTTTAGGTTAACATGACCATTACATGTCATGCATTTATCTTATCATGAGGGTGACATGGTCAACATTATGTGTATTCACAACAAGTGATGAGTAAGTCTTTATTATGTGCATGAAGTATTTATTAGAGTTCAAGCATAGAACTATTCCTTAGATGATGATTATATATTCAATTGTATATAAACAAACAAGATGAATTATAATTATAATTTTTTGGTTCAATACTAACCATATAAGCTCACTAATATCTTGTCTATGGAATTAGGGTTTCCAAATATTAGAGTATCTAGATTTACTTGCATTGTGGGACTCCATCCCCCGCTAAAGAGGATTTCATCCTCGATATCAGCAATTCCAAAATCAAACAAGGTATTACTACCACAACTACTATTACTCCATTCTTTTAAAGGGTTGACCTACCAAGTAAATCTAAACTATAGGTAAAAGAGCAAGTCTTAATCAAACTATGTGTATGATCCAAACTTAATTCGGTTTACTAATCACTATTACCAAATTTGAAATCTAGCATAGGATAGACTACCCTTAAACATGGAAATCCAAAAGTCATGTATGGAACTTATGGGACATAAGGTGATTTTCATTTCGGTAATCAAAGCATCATATTTAGTCTCTAAAGGAACTCAACAATGAGGTTTTTTGCCTAAAGGTATGCTATTTTGGATAGTCAGAATCAACTCATTCCAGGTCGGTGTCATATGGGTTTGGGAGTCCTCATAAGCAAAGCTAGTGGCACAGAGGAAAATATTGGAAGCCCCCAGATCCTGACCATTTCTAGTCACCTTTTCTTTCAACTTATGCCCTAGTATCAACTAATAGACTAATCACCAAAAATGTTATCAAATTATATTTCTAATATGACCCTAAATCAATCTTTCATCATTGGTCAACTCTAAGGTGAAAAACTTACTAAAGGAAAACTATATAAGGTAAGGGTTTCTAACTAGGTGACAATTGAAATTGTCAAGACTCTGACTACCTTGAGCTTTGATACCATGTTGTAAAAAGTGAGAGAAACCCTCTATTAAATATGGAAAACAAAACACCAATGTATAGCAGTGGAATTATAAACTTTGACTATATTCAAATATATGAATAGTACATTACAATTTTTCTTCATAAGGGTGTACAATATATACAAACAAAGGATCTAGGTAGAGGAAGACTAAAATTACATCAACATGTCTCCATATAAAAACAACTATAAAGATATATAGTTAAGTCCTTGCTAGATGGATGATCCTTATCCCTATCCTTAGGCTGGTTCACCATGCTCCTGTTGTGCACTCTTATCCTATATCTGGCTGGTTGGGATCACCCAAAAAGAGGAGAGGAAAGTATGTGTTAATCAAGAGAATTAAATAAAATAATAAACTACAACATTCCATAGTAAAGATCCACTACACGAAGAGGGTCCAAAGTATGAGACAAGTATATAAATAAGAAATAGAAATATGCCATTATTAATCAACAACAATAATCAGCATTAGCATGAATGATATTATGACACAGAATAAACCAATGCAGGGTGCGGCACCTACCAGACCTAAACCAATAGGATAGGGAGAATTTTAACATTCCCAAACACCTCAAAAAATATATATATGGGGTGAATTTTAACATTCCTCTACGGAGAATTTTAATGTTCCCCACTATGGGTGGTTTGTACTCATGTACGCTACATTATCATTTGGCCAATACTACATCATGATGAATAATTCATTGCATTAGTGAAAATATAAATAATATTTCATCATAGAAAATGGAGTTTCATAAACCAAGAAGTAATATCAAAGAATGAGCCAAACTTGGCAATAGAAGATTCATGTAATTCAAATAAATGAGCCAAGAATAAAAATAGAAGATTCATTTCAATTAAAAGAGAAAAAGAAGGCTATGGAAAGATTCCAAGGCTAGCACATGCCTCATTAGGAAAGTAGGGTTGGATAAAATCCCAACTGAAGGATAGGTTAATTGCACATAAGCTTTCACCTTCATCATTCATACATAAATAGGCTTCACATACTTACATAGGGTTCACATACCTTATAGTATAAACATAACCATCACTTTCATCAATTAGATTGTATCCACATCCATTTTATCCTAGTTATAAATTTTTCACATGCATTAGAATTTATAAAGTATAAAATATAAGAAAATACCAATTTTGAACCTTTTATGAAATCCTTCAATTATTGACTCTAAACTTATACCAATTGATTACTTAGAGTTCACTAATTAAGAAAACATATTTAACTTCTCCATTTGGAGTTAAAATGAATTAACTACATATTTTAGAGCATTTTATATAATAAAAATGGTATTCAAAATAAACTTTTAAAAAGGAATTCCAATCAGGACTCAAAAACCACAATAAGATTCTACTTAAAAATCCTTTTTTATTAAATTTATTTTAATTTTTCTGACCAAGGATCGATTTATAATGAATTAAATAAAATTGGCCAATCTCAATTGGAGAAAATGCCACATACGCTACAAAAGCATTGCAAAGCGCGGTCCAAGGATGTTGGCCCCATGCTGACATGGATGAATCACACGTGGCCTAGTCATTTGTTCCACACTCACATGGCTCTGGTCAAAGGGCGAGTGAGCACAGAGGCCAAATTACTAGATTGCACATGATTGAAAAATCAAATCATTCAAACTTGTAGGGACATAAGAGTCATACAAACATTTTGATTAGCCGAGACTGAGAAAATCAAAACAAGATGTGAAAGGTCTGAACTACCCGTGGTGGGTCAATTGGTTGACTGAAGAGGCATGGATGCCCTCGTCATTACCTGACTAGGAATGCTCCAGCCAAACAATTGCATGAGCAGCCTACTGGGGCTTCGACCCCAGTCTTGCTTCGTACCTCCACACAACAACATAGCAACTGAACAAATAAATCAACCACCCTGAGATCAGGTGAAGCCAGGGATACCACTGCCAAAGGGTGAACGCCTCGACAACTATAATTCTCACCCCAAAAATGAGGGAACATGGGTGAAGCAAAATGCGACCAAAGCTTCAAACACAAGGAGAAAAATCCATGTAAAGGTCGCCAAAGCATATAAGGAAGCAAGGCAATGCCGAAGACAGGGCTACCGTGGTCGAAGGTGCACCGAAATGTAAAAATGGGAGGTTTCATAGGAGCTCCATGATGGATTTATAGGACATGACGATTTGGGAAAAACTAAGGGAAACCAAGGAATGAAAAAGGAAGAAGGAGGATCGGGGATGCTCACTGTGCCCATGAGTGAATTGGGGTGGTTGGGGGCACGAGCTAACTGCTGTCGTCATCGGATATGAAAGTGGAGGAGGTCTGGGAGTTTCTCGACATTAGGGGTTGATCAGGGAGGAGGAAATTTTGAGGCTTGGGGAAGCTTTCCCCAACCTTAAATAAGCACGAGGGAGATTATAGATCCCTCTGTGGAATCACGGCAGAGAAGAAGAAGAGGCCCTAATTGGGCATTACATGCTCAAGGTGAGAGAGAATATGATCTAGGGCTCATTTGAAGCATTAGGGTGAGACAAAGTTGTTACAAAAGAAATCAGTTGAAATGATGGAGGAGGGAGAGAGAACGAGTCGTGGGAGCCAGAAGGTTGACACTGTACATCTGACTCGCAAACAACCAGAGGAAGGAGATAACTTCTTATCCATCAGATCGATGAACATCTAAAGTAGGGTCTTAAAATAGAGATTCACAATGGACCTGGCATGTGACGGAAATAATATAGAACTTTAGCGTTACAAATTGAATGAATGATATCGGTTAAAGCACTATAGTTACACTATATTCATTTCTATTAAAATTGATTTGAAGGGTCAAACCAAGTCTGAATGACACCAAATTTGAACCATAGGCTCACATTAATGTCTAAAATTATGCTATGTGGTTAGATTCTCGTTTCATACATGATTTGGCCCTTAATTACCATATTGGCTATTAATGTGTATATTAATACATTAAAATGGTGAAATAATATGAAAAGGCTATCTTAATGAAATATTTGGGTGAAATTAAAGATAGTAAATACATAATAATTTCAAGAGCAATAATTTACCACATTATTCTATTTGAACATATTTTTGTGACTTTGGAGGAGAGAGAAGGAAGAGAGTGTCATATCCTCATTTATTAACTCAATTATGAATATTTACTCATTTCTTATCCCAAAAAGATATAAAATCTCTAATTTAACATTATCAATTACTTTTCTCTCATTAATGGCCATTTTGCATTATTAGACCCCAATTAACATTTGTACAAAAACCCGTTCATTGACATGAATCTGGGTAAATATATATTTCATCATCAAATTAAGCTCAAATTCAACATTGAGGCCAAAAAGAATACCAAAGAGAGAGATATTTTGGAAAAAGGTCCAAAAGGTCATGAAAGAAAATAAAATCTTAAAAATGGATAATTTGCAAAAAGAACCCTGAAATTCAGTCTGTTACAAAGCACCTCAAGTAGGTGAAGCCTATCATTTTACAACTTCCTTGGGAAGTTGTTTGGTTTACATGAAAAGTATATTGGGTTGTGACATTTTGTAAAGAAAGATACCCAATGGGATATATCTTATTCTTGAATTATCCACAAATGTTTTGCATGATGAGATAATCATGGTTGTAAGGTGTCACCATGCATGGACACGTATCACCAAGTTACATGTGGTGATGACACCTCACATATACTCTCTCTCATGAACCTCAACTATATAAGCCACTCTTATCACGCACTAGTGAAACCTTTTGGCCCTCATACCATCTTTCTCTTGGTGGATGACTGTAGAAGCATGAGGAATAGGAAGGAGCTTGAGCATCAAGCCTAAGGTGAAGCCATGGTCATCTTCAACCTTGGGTGGACTATGCTTCTGGGATCATGGTTCCTTTCTTTCTTTCCTTCTTCCCCAAATTCCTAACTATGATGTTTCCTTTCATATACAAGCATTGTGATTGAGTCTTGGACTTTTGATAAGTCAACTTCAACCTTGGGAACATGAAGCTTTGAAGCTTGAAGATTTGAAGTAGATCTTGAGGTAGGTTATATAACTTGTACTCAACCATATTATTAT
This sequence comes from Alisma plantago-aquatica, assembly GCA_963693085.1. Taxonomy (NCBI): domain Eukaryota; kingdom Viridiplantae; phylum Streptophyta; class Magnoliopsida; order Alismatales; family Alismataceae; genus Alisma; species Alisma plantago-aquatica. The sequence goes on along the minus strand of OY856410.1, from coordinate 564,601,907 downwards.
TCATTTTCAATCATGCAATACTTGTTGATTACTTTTCAATTTCGACTTTCCTTGATTGAATGATGATTTTATGAGCTCTAATAGTTACATGGGATTGTTGTTCATGAATTGGGGTAGTAATGGATGAAACATTAGAGCTTGAAGATGATGAGATCATCCTATACAAACACATATCGGTTTAGATAACCCCTAACCTGATATGGTGATGAAACCTGATACAATGAAGAATAACTTGACACACATGAGAACCGAACACCACATTGGTTTTGTACATATGAAGGACATATGTTATAATAGTTTTATAGCCTATCACCTAAGGCAAGGTAAAGGGACAGGTCGATACCTTGAAGGAAAGGGGAAGAAATGAGCATATAAGACTAACCTGATATGCATAACTCAACACAAGTGTAACCCAACATAAAGTTCTAACCTGACACAAATGTGAAGGGAGACACACCTTCTGAGGATGTTACTGATGCCATCTTGTCTAAAGGGTGAAGAATAAGACAGAGTAAGTGGTAGAGAATTCAGCATGAAGGAGATAGCTAACCCAATAATCCCACAACCTGATACATATTCTTAACCCAACACACTAGCAAAGGTCTAACCCAACACACCTTGTAATGGTGAGGGTGACACACTCTTATCAGCCTTGTCCTACACACCCAATAGTGGTGAGGCTGATACATTGATAGGTGAAGGCACATGAGGGTATTGATGATGGATAACCTGATATAAGTCCATATCACATGGTGATAGCTAGGGCAACTCAAGTATTGATGCAATGGTCGATACACTACATGACAAATGTGCTATGGCCAATACACTACATAACAAATGTGGTATGCTATGGCCAATGCACTACATGACAAATGTGGTATTCTATGTCTGATACACAAAGTGATAGGGTGGTGGATACCCTAATGTAAGTTAAAGTTAATATACTCAAGTAAGGTGAAAATTTGATGCTAAAGTAGGAGGAAGGTGATGGACCATGGTTTGGTATAGGCTGATATCACCATAAGAACTTTAAGGCCGATATCACCATAAGAACCATAAGTTTGATACACCTTAAGAACCTCAAGGTTGATAAACCTATAGCACCTCAAGGTCGATACACCTAAAGCAACTCAAGTTCGATACACCTCAAGCACTTCAAATCCAATACACGTGGATGAGTAACACATGAAGAGTATAATATTACTTGATAAATTATGAAGTAATGGTTGGGATACACTTTGATAAGTGTAGGATGATGTACCCTAAAGAGGGTCAAGACATTGTAGTAAGTATGCTAAAATCAATATCCTAGTAAGGTTAAAAGAGAAACATATATCCCTCATATGAGAAAGGCAATACTTCATGTTGATAATCAATTGATGATAATTTATAAGAGTAAGTATGTTTGAATACTTATGACAATATTATAAGATCCTAAATGATAGGAGTTATAAATTTGGTTTTGGGATTGTTAATTATGAATTTGAAAAACCAAATTGGTTATAAGGGAAACCCTAACCCTAATTATCAGAGGGTTGTAATTATTTTGTTTGCCATAGTGATGATATGTACTTGATATTGCTTTTACCATGAAATCCTAACCATGCATGTATTATGAGATGATGAGCATAGCTAGGTATGATCTATGATGATTTAGCATGATAGAAATTAAATGGGCCTTGTGATCCATGTGATATACTTGTACAACAAGTATGATGTATATATGGATCTGATGACCTAGAGATATTTGTTACTTGATAAGAGATGACACTTTTCAATGATGAACTAAGGGTTGATACCGATTGCATGTGATCATGATAATGAAAACAATCGAAGGGATGAGACTCCCAATGATTTGTTCTAGGGATTAAGATTCCAAGATAAGATGCAACAAAATATGTACTAGTGGATACAAGATTACTTGATAGATGTATCACACCTTTCTTTATAGCATTAATTATAATTCATTCTTGTAACTTGATTGATGCTAAAAGATAGTGTTATACACTTAATTTATCAAGATGAACTAAAAATGTAGATTTCCTTGGCCATAGATCCATTCTGTGTCAAGATTTGTTGAATGGTGGAACGAGTTTCACTCAGAGCGCATATTTTGAATATGTGAGGGCACAAGTCGAGTAATTCCTTGCATCCTGCAAAACTCAGGATTATCTATAGGCCATACCCTACAAAGAGTGTGGTTGTAGGTTGTACCTCTAATGTAACATTGGGATTGTAGTAAAGCCATACCCTAAATAAAATATGGTTGCAGGCCATGACACAAATTATTTACAGGATTGACTGTAGGTCATACCTAGACAGAGAATAAGATGTGAGTTGTATCTCTATAGAAAAGAGCCAATAAATCCCAACTAGCTAAATTGTAGTTTGACTCATGATGTCACTATAGGTATTCTTGTACTAACCAAGAGAGGAGAGGTCATGGAGTCCAACTCTTCCATAGACCTTTTATGGCACTGTTGCTTACTTCGTAGTGGTCAGTTGGAGTATGAGTGGTATACTTCATCTCCTCAGGGCATAAGATTGTTTGTGAAAGATGTAATCAGTCGTGTAGCATATTTGCTTAAGGATTGAATATGGAAAACATTGGATGAGCCTGCATTATTTTTATACAACATAGTTGATAAATGTTATACATGTTCTTTATATTCCTTCTAAAGTAATTAGATGTCTATTACTCAATATAGATATCTAAACTACTTAAATAATCATATTGTTCTTCTCTGTATATAACAAAAAGTTATACCTCTTTATTTCAATAAAAGATTATCTTCTCTTTTTCTTGATCTGTGATAATGATATTGTTGGCGGAGAGTTATATCTCACACTAGGACTTTTGTCTCACCCCATGGGTTCCACAACTTTTAGGTGGATGTCCATGAGGAAGTAGAGATCGTGCAATAGTAGCAAGGAAAGCAGTAACAGCTCAGGTTGAGTGTGTTACTATGAGTCTTGTAGAATTAGAGTCCTCTGTGTTGTGCATGTACTCTCAGGTCCTTGGGAGATACTGCATAACAGTTTTATAATCGATTGTATATTTTGTCCCATATGCCTCGAGGTTTAATGTTTCTCCTATATATGATTTGTTAAAGTAACTGATGTCTCATATCATCGTGATATGATGAAATAATGAATGTATGAAGTGAACCATGAGGTATATATTTCTATGGTTCTTTCTTTAAAGACTTTCCTACTAGTGGATATCTTCGTAAAAAGGTTTTAATTTTAGTGAATTTTGGTAACCTTCTACTGATGATTATTTCTTCATAATTTTGTGTGATTATGATGTCGACTGATAGTGGTTGTCACACTCCTCGTGTTTCTTAAGTTGTCGGGAAGCAAAAGAAATCACATTCTACTCCTGCATCAGCATGCATCCCAAGCCATACCTGGAAGCATCACAAAAGATGATGTACCCTTTTCCCTGCTCTGGCAACACTAACACTGGTGTACTTGTTAACCTTTCTTTCAACAGTAAGAAAGAACTCTGACACTTTTCATCGCACATGAAAGGGACACCTTTCCTAGTCAATCTAGTCAAGGAAAGAGCATGACACTAATGTTCTTAATGAACCTCCTATAATACCCTACCAGACCTAGGAAACTATGAACCTCTGTCAACCTCTTTGGCTAATTCCACTCTATCACAAACTCCACCTTATTAGGGTCTACACAAACCCGATGAGATGAGATGACATGACCAAGGAAGGATACCTCAGTCAGCCTATACTTGCACTTGTTGAACTTAGCATAGAGTCAGTGTTACCTCAACAACTCCAACGCTTAGCAAAGGTGTTGTTCATGTTGCTAACTTTTCCTGGAGTAGATCAAGATATCATCTATGAGCACTACCATGAAATGATCAAGATACAGTTTGAACACCCTATTCATCCAGTCCATGAAGGTTGACAGTGCATTGGTTAGCCTGAACAGCATAACCAGAAACTCATAATGACCATACTCGGTCCTTAAAGATGACTCAGGTATGTCATCTTCCTTGATCGACTACTATTGATAACCTGATCTCAAGTCTATCTTTGGAAACACTGTATCACCTCTCAATTGATCAAACAAATCATTGATCGTGGGAATGGGTACTTGTTCTTTATGGTGATTTTGTTCAATTGTTGTTAAGCTATGCACAATCACATCAAACCATGCTTCTTTTTCACAAACAACATGGGAGCACCCTAAGATGAAGTGCTTGATCGAAATCCTTCTCTAAAAACTCCTATAATTGCTTCTTTAACTCCTTCATCTCAGTTGGTGCCATCATATAAGGTGTCTGAGCTATAGGTTGTGTGCCAGGAACCAGATTGATCTCAAAATAAATCTCTGTAAGGGGGCACCGAGAAACTCATCAGGGAAGACATACTCAAAGTCATGCACAACTAGCACCTCTTGGATACTATAACTCCTCACCTTGGTATCTACAACATGTTCCGAGAAAGCCTTGCACCCTCATCTTCTCCTCCATCATAACTGACACCACACATGTAGGAAGAATCTTCTTGTCGTTGTGAAGACCCAAAAAACACCACCCACACAGAATGTCGCCACTTTGGAACTATAGTCCAAAACAACCTTATACTTCTTAAAGATATACATCCCTAGGATCACATAGAATCTATTCACATCAAGTGGCATAATACCCACTTGAATGTTGTGTCCCAATAAAGAAAGAAAGCAAGATGGACATACCACCCGCAACTTGGTAGAACCAACTAAAGGGGTTTCAAGCAAAAGGCTATCAGACTTGTTATGACCCGTGGGTTGACCACTCCCTCTGGCTGACTCATGTCATAGAATCTAGTCATTTATTGTTGTCCTCCTCGACCTATGCTAACCTATACAGAAGATCATGCATGTGACACCTGATTGTGTCCTCTGCCACCACCACTGTTGAACTGTCACTATTGGGACCCTTTTTTACTATGCCTTAGCTATTGTGTCTCTTTTTTGTTCTTCATAGAATATGAACACACCATATGTCAAACTTGTCTTCACTTGTAACAAGACTTTGAAGTATATTGCGGCCTAGACGGCCCTGTCATGGATACTGATGCAACATTTTTTGCTCCTAACGGTGGAAGACAATGGCCTCTGCCTTTGCTTGGCGACCATTGTAAAGGTTCAAATGACATTGGTGCGGAAAACATTGACCTTTGTTGTGACTATGGCGATGAGAGCCTAAACTTCTAGAAGACACCAGAAGACTGTCCCAGAGACTGAATTGGCCTCTTCCTTACACTGGCTTCATGCTTCTCTCTGTAAGACTGTTCAATCATCCTCACACACTCTATGAAGGTAGATAACTTCTCTCTATTCTCTAAAGTTGATGTTGTTGCAATAAACTAGAAGTTCAAACTCTTCTAAAACCTAATGAATCTTCTGCTTCTCTCTCACCTCCATGTGAGGATAGAATCTCAACAACCCCATAAACCTTGTCCCATGCTTGTTCACAGTCATCGATCCTTGGTGCACCATTTCAAACTGAGCCACCTACTCATCAAGATACGTCTCTGGGAAGTATCGACTCATGAATTCTTGCTGAAATTCTTCCCAACTTACCTCCACTCCCGACCTCTTCCCCTCTTCTATGGCCCACCAGTGGCCTGCACTACCCTTCAACAGATAAACTATGTGCTTCTCCATATCTTCATATAGGATGTTGAGGATCGTGAATGCCTTTTCCAACTCGATAAGCCACAAGTTAGCATCTGTCAGGTCTGTTGTACCTATGTACTCTATCACTCCCACACGCTTTAGCTACCTAAATGTCTTGACGGAATCCTATGATTCCGCATTGGGGATGGCAGCCCTATCTTGAGGCATGGGTTCTCTATCCGCCAAATGCGTGATTGTGGCCGTAAGTTGTCCAAATACGGACTGAAAAGCAGGACTGACCAGAGTCTCCAGGTGAAACTGAGGTGGTATGGGTTGCTCCGGCCACGTCTTGGGCACTCACTCCCCATGTGTCAGTCTCATAACACCACCTGCAAGAATGACAAAACTACTCTCAACATTTATTTCTGTTCTCCAGCCATATATGCATAAGCATAAGCTATATCAAATATGTTGAATGACATAAGGAACAAACACCAAATCCTAAGTATGTGTCGTTGTAGACTCACCGAACCTAAATATCTTATACCACCAAATTTTAACATTGCGTCACACAAAAATGAGATGACTCAAAACCCAAAAGCACGATCAACTACTAACCCAACCATATCATAGGAAAGAAGAATAATTAAAGAAAACATATCCGTGAACATCTTCATAAAGGTCCATCATATTGCACATATCACGACCACGCTAGGAATTTGTAGATTTGTTCAGTAGTTGAGACCACAATCTATATAGAAAAGCATAAGTTCTACATATATACATGCCATATACAACATCATCATAGAACAAGAACATCACTAAAAAAACCTCGAGTCAATATGTATCATCTACAAAACATCCCTTGCCCAGACCTGAGAGTGAAGATCTAGATTATGTTTTGCTGGCATCATCGTCTTCTTCCTCATCTGTCAATTTGAATTCTTGGAGGGATGACTCTAGGACTCTACTACTACAACTAACCCACCTTCACCTCCTACTACTTTACAAACTACTCTTCTTCACCACCACAGTCCTGATAACGCTATTGACGACCACCTAAGAGAATGTGGTGACCCACAGGTGAAACCCATGCCCCAGTAAGAGATTTAACCTCCAACAATGCTTATTAATTACAACATGTTATATAACATTGTTTAAATAGGATGAGTAGATTCAAATAAAGAATTATATTACTAATTACAAAGATTTAGCAAGTTTAGCAACTTAAAGAAGATAAACTTATCTTCATGCATATTGAAAGGAATGCGAAGAACATGTATATGAAGGAAAAAATATAGTTACCATCTATACAATAGTTGATTTCTCTTAAAGCAAGGTATTAAATGACTAAGTAATATAAGCAGTATGGTTAGGGTAAACTTTCAATGTGAAGTGTGTTTAACCCTAAACAAATGTGTTACACGGCTATTTATGTATTTTATTAAGCTCTTCAGGATTTGAGGTATACCACTCAAACCCCAACTGATCACCACTCGACTGCAATCAGTTCTATACAAGATCTAGGAGTACCGTTGTCTAGGTGTTGGTATGTATTCCCATAGAGCTAGTCATATGAAGATTGTAATGGCATACTTTGTAAATGATTTGAATAATAATAAAGGCAATTTCCATCTATATGTTTCACCTATGTTGAGATAATGATATAACATGATAGATGTCTAGAGAATCATATAACTCAATGATGTATGTCTTCAAGTGAAGGGCCTGAATAATGACATTATACAAATGTTAAGAGTATACATTATTGTTATGTCCCTAGTGGGTTATTATTGTGGAAGTATCCACAGACGAAAATAATACATAAGACAAGAATGTTTGTTGGTTGATGATTGAATCTCACGAGTCATGATATGTGATATCAAACCAAGAACATGGATACATGTTAAAGAACAATGTATCAGATAGGCCCACCATAAGAGTGATGCATGGAAACCATACTTGGTTAGTCACAATCATCTGTCATAGTGTTGGTGGTAATTGTGGTTCTTAGACCTGAAATCACTGCACTCATCTCATGTTGTTGGGTACACTTTGACATCACAAATGCAATCCTTAAACATGACTTGTTATAAAGGTGATGATTGGGTGACTTTGGTACATGGGGATAGACTATGAGTGATAGAGATGGGATTTGTCCCTCCTAAGGGAGTAAAATATCCTTACCACTTGATAAGCGAGACTGAGAAATACATGGCCGTGCACATGTGAGTCAATATATGATATTGAGCTTACATATATCTTAGAGAGTCTTCTCTAGTTCAAGAAGCATGGATTGAATGTTTGTAGAGGATGACAAGTCCATGCCTCAAGTTCAATCCAGATATTAGTGACAAAGGAACTGCACAAACATAATAACACCAATTACAAATTGGAGGTTGAAGATGTTATCCAACTTCCAAATTATTTAGGTAGCTATGATGTGTCACTAGATGTTGCTCACTGCTTGTGATGTCATAAGTTAGTTATGGACATTCAGTGCCAACATAAACTTGATGTTGTAGGGTCAAAAACATAGGATACACCTTGAAGAGGAGATTGTCCATGAATTATGTTTAGATTGATTACTAAATGTGTTTAGGTATTCAATTAAACATACAATTGACTTAATGGACTTAGAACTATCAAGTTCAAGTGTTGAACTAGTAGGTTTGAGTATTAGATCAATTGAAAGGCTGAATTGGTGAAGTTTGGATTTCCAACCGATGGATTCACCTTAGTGAGACGATCTGTTGGTGTGAACCAACACACTGTTTAACTTGGTGAATCAGACGAATCACAGTCTAGCCAACCAAGGAAATAAGATTTTCCCAGTTGGATTAAAACTTTCCCATTTCACTTGTTCAATTCAATTGGAACAAGTAATAATATTTGATATTATTGGGAAACATATTGCCATTTGGATCGTGACTAGGAATGCATGTGAACTGACTGGTTTAGCATTGAGCCAATCGGTTCACAGTGCCAGTCGATCGGCTCACTGTTGATTCGACCGGTTTGGCTGTTGAAGTGGTTGAATTTTTTTTGAAATATGGATCCTTCTACTCCCGATCATACTTGGAACCCAAACCCTAAGCCCTCCAATAAACAGAGGGGTATCGGGGGCTAATCAGAACACACAACTCAGGAACTTAGTTGCTCTGACATTTGTTGTCTTCTCTGGTTCTGGTAACAAAGAGAGCCCGAGCAAGTTCTACTCATCTATGGAGGAACAACAAGGGAAAGACAACTGTAGAAAAGTAATTGATTTCGGGAGAGCAAGTCGGTGCTAGTACACTGACAAGAGGGTCATCTCCTTCCTGCTTGTTCTACTAGAATGGGAGTCCCTGATGATCCGTGTGGACTTTACTTTAGAGGTGGGAGATTTCTGCCTCTGAAGAGGACACATCAAGATGCAATCCATGGTAGAAGACTAGGACATGCATGGACATTGTCCAAGTCAAGACGTTGAAGACCGCACTTGCTGCAAGGTATTTTCATTGGGCAAGCCCCAGGACTAGGTATATCTCACCAAACCATCTTTTCAATTGCATAGTTGTTGATGCAATCTGTTGGTTATGGGTTTATAGCTATATAAATGTTCATTTTTGCTGCCTGTATCGTGCCATAAGACCCAATAGTTGTATAAGAGCCAGATGAACATATTATGCCTTGGGATTAATTGATATCATCGATTTTTTGGTTTTTCATCATTTAATTATTGCATGTGATGCGAATATTTAAACTAGATAATGTGGATATATAATTAAACACCATGATCCCATATAAATATAGATATATGATATGCTATATATGTAATTGATATATCCCTAAAATGGTTTTTATGGTGGATGTGTAGTTTGGTTATGGCCTATAAACCCCTATGTGTGTGCTTAGTTCATTGTGGTTGTTTGCATCTCAGTGTACGTACTAAGCCTCTATCTTCTATTCTGAATGTAACTAGGGATAACTCGAGATTCTCTTCTATCTGTGCTCCCCTCGAATGTAACTCGAGGTTTCCCAAAGATTATTTAAAAGTAGGATAGTTTTATTTCCTATTATGTTGAATAAAGGTGGGTATTATTTCCTATTATGTTGAATAAAGGTGGGTGCCCAGACCAGAAGTGATGGATCGAGACGACCGACTGGTGGTGCGACACGAGCAGCTGGTGGACTAACGAGGAGCCTGAATGACCAGATGAGCTGACTATTTGGAGGATCCAGACAACCGACTGTAGGCAACCAACCGATCAGTTAGGAGGAGAGTCCATCAATCATAAGATGAGTTGATCAACTTGGAATGGTTCTCACATATCTTAATCAACAATAGGTTATTGCATGTGATGTAGACCCAGATGACCAAAATTTCTTGTGGAACAAGGAACAACAATAGGATGGCCATAATTATAACTTTTATCACTACACATGTTTTCTTGTGGGATATAGCATGTATATGATACGTACTGTATATGTGGTGATTGTATATGCATATGTATATAAATATAAAATACGTCAATATAATATTAATTCTTAGATGCTTTCCATAAGAAGCACACATGGAAAGCTTGATCGACAAGCATGGGCATCCCAAGGGTGGTGCAATATCTATTTCATGGAAGTGTGATTGTAGTTGGGTGGGCCCGACAAGCGGGGTGCACTTCTATCATTTTGGCTTTTGGGTCAGCCTTAACTAAGTGGACTTAATGAGATGAAGCACTTAGAGGCTTGTAGATGATATGGCAAAGAGTTTTGCATATCATTTATCCAAGAATTGCATATGATGCAATTGGTAAATGTTACCTACCTTAATAATTGATTATGGACATTGGCATTGGTCGGGTAATAATTCAATTATTTTGGATCTTGGCTCACTAGAAGTTTGGCTGTTGTAATCTTTTGAACTGATGGTGAGGGCTATTTGTTTGAACAAAATAGTAGGAGCAATAATTAATTAAAGGCCAAATCAAATATCATCAAATTTTATTCAAATCAAAAGGAGTGTTGAAAAAATGCAAATGTTTTATCTTTTAGAATCAAACGCCAAAGAAATCATCATTAAAATTGGACAATTTAATTGAAATATATTTCCATAACTGGTTAAGGACCATGAGAAGTGTTCTACATGTTCCTAAGATACCAGTGTCAGTGGAATCCACTTTATGTTCACCTATGGCTAAAATGGATGCTTAACTGAAGCATGCCAATGATGATATAGACATAACGAACCATATGATAGCCTATTTGTACTATGAGTCCCATGACAAACAAGAAAGGGATAATATGTCTAAGGCATCATTTGGGTGCAAAGTGACAGAGGGAGATCCAGCTAGACCCCATGTGCTCAATATGATTGGGTGTGTAGAACGTATAGAGAAACTGGGATTTCCTTTGGGTCAAGAGTTGGCCACGGATATGATTTTGCAATCTTCGCCTAAATCATATAGCATTTTTATCAAGTATTATCACTTGTGTAACATAGCTAAACCACTATCATAGTTGCTTGACATGTTGGTGAATTTTGAAGAACAAATGAAGAAGGATAGTTATGTGATGATGATCAGTGGAGCGCAATCTAAGGACATAGGCAAAGTAGAGAAGCATTCTCAGGCCAAGTTGAAGTCCAACTCTTTTTCACACAAAATATGGATAGGGTTAAGGAAACCAAGGAACATGATTCTTTAGTAGTATAAATTTAGCATCTTCTAGTACTTGTAGTAATATATTCAAGCATAGAAATTTTATCATTAAAATCAATATTCACTCGAATAACAATATCATAATCAACATGACATCATAGAATGGTTTTTTTCCCCATATCACTCAACTTATTTAGAAGAGTAGATACTTGAGTGTGCAAGGAATTCTTTAAAGAAATCATATTACCTGTGGATTTATTTCCACTAGAATATTGATTATTTAACTCAGTAAGTTCTACATTCAAAGAATTGACAATAATAGCTAATTCCTATTCTTTTATTTAAAATTTTTAATTGTTTTATTTGATTTTAACAAGTAAAATACATCCATCTTTAGAAAATTTTGAGAGATTACACAGGATCATTAATTTGTGCACCTTCTTCTTCTTGTTCATCATTTTCATTATGTTTGACGATTTGGAATTAGTCCTCATCATTTGAACTTAATTTGAACACAAGTCTCAAGAATCATGATATGCCTTCTTCTTTTCCTTGGATTCATTTTTGTTCTTTCTCTTTAGTTCCTTGAATTCATACTTGCAAGTTCCCTTTCCTTGGAAAGCATGACATTTAGTAGAAAAAGATCTACATTTGTGTTCAAAGAAGAATTTGAATTCTTACCTTTGGAGTTCTTTTCTTTCTCACTACAGAAGATCCACTTGATGAATAATAATATTTTTTTTGAAATCTTGATTTCTAGGTTGGGCTCTTTATGTTGGAATGTTTTCTTCTTCATCTTCCATCTCAAATTCTTGAACATTGAATTTATAAGATTCTAAGTTAACTTTTAATTCCTCATTCTATAAAGTACAAAGAACCAAAGATTCTTCTATAGAAGTAACTCTCTTTTCATACTTAGAGGTTAGAGAATGAACACTCTTAGTAACAAGATCTTCAAAATTATTTCCACCAATTTTCACAGGATATATAATTTAAAGAAATATAAAGTATATTTCAAAGTATAGTTTCATATTTTTTCATGTGAAATAACTCTATCTTGTAGTTAAGTATTTGGATTTTAGTAATCTTTACTTGTTTGGTTTCTTCATTAGTAACATATAGTGTTCTCCATATATGATAAGCAATTTTATAAGATGGTTTATTAAAAACATGAGGATATAAAAATAATATAAAATACTTATGGCTTTAGCATTATATGTAGCAATTTTTATCGTACATGCATCATATTGCTCAACCATTATTGTTGGAGGTACATATGGTTGGATGATCATCTTCTAAAGATCAAAACTAACAACTTCAAATAAAAATTGCATATGATACTTCTAATATGTATAGGTAGAGCATCAGAGAGTTTCTCAAGAGACAATCACACCTTAAAGGAATCCATTGGAAGCTAGACTTTTGTTTAAAGAAAAGTTTTCCAGTTCCATCTGCATCAATAGCCTCTATTTTTTATCAGTAATACCTATCTAATTGAGATTAGTAGGGTTTATATTAGTATTAATAAGATATGTGAACGCATCTAGTTTCTTTACCTTAGCATTATCACTAATATTACCTACAACTTATTTAATCCGCTTTATAAGTGCAACTTTAATGACTCTGAGTTTGCAACATATTATGTTCAATGTATTACCATACTTGTTTCATGCTTTCATGAATAACTCCAAGAAGTCTTCATGAGATGTCCATACATTAATAAAATGGGAGGGATAATTTATTTTATATTTAGAGACACATCCAAGAATAATAATCTACATGTTGTTGTTAGGATTTAGTGGTAGAAGTCTCTTGCCTCTATATATGGTCCACACAGACCATCGGGAACACTAGTTGTTCTAGTAGAATTGACTAGCAGAAGTCGTCCCCTCTGCTAGTGTACTAGCACTGACACACTCTCCCACAAATAGTTTCTTTCTCTACAATTGTCTTTCCTTTGTTGTGCCTCCTCTCTTTGAGGCGGCACTTGTGCATGCTCTCTATTGGTTACTAGAACTAGAGAGGACACAACTTTGTACAGTAACTATTTATCTGAAGTCATTCTGAGATGTTGTCTCTCATGTTGGTGTAGGTGTGCTTTGAGAACCCCCCCTTGTACCCCTCTATCTATAGTAGAGGGCGGGGTTGGGGTTCCCAATTGATGTGGGAGTAGAGAGGGCCGAAATATGTGAACTATTCAGACTGACGGCAGGCGAATCGGTCATCTAGTACAGTGAGTCGATTGATTCACACAGTGAACCGGTTGTATCACCTCTAGACTTTCCTCTGATTTACTTTCCTATTTTGTCTCAAATTAATGCAAAGATTATTCCTTGTCCCACAAGAAATAGATTTTCAAAACGGGAAACAATTCTCACCAACTGGGATTCCAATCACCTACTCTATTGGGCCAGGTGAATCGATTAGTTCACTGGAGTGAACCGGTCATCTCACATGACCTGAGCCAGTCGGTTCACCCAGTGAACCAATCGATTGGCAGCCCAGGTTGTGCAGAATTCAGTCAATTCAGTTCTCAATCAATCCAACATTCAAATTAGTTGGTTCAACATTTAAACCTAGTGATTTCAAGTCAAGTCTTTTAATTGAATGTTTAGTTGGTACCTGAACACTTCAGTAATCAATCTAAACAACGTTCATGGATATTCTTCATTTCCAAGTTAAGTCTTATGTGTGTGACCCTATAGGTCTCAATTCATGTTGGAAGTAATGTCCATAACTAGCTTATGACATCACAAGCAAAGAGGGGTACCTAGTAGCACATCATTGCTACCCAAGTGAATGAGAAAGTTGGAGAATAACTTTCAACCTACAATTTGTGATTGGTGTTACAGTGAATGTATAATGTCATTATCTTTTGAATGTTTAGTTGGTATCTGATATCGTTTGAATGAACTCGGGGCATGCAATTTTCATCCCATCAGCATTCATCCATGTTTCTTATACTAGAGCAAACTGTCTGAGATATATGTGAACTCAATATCATATATTGATTCACATGTGCATGAGATTGCTTTTCTGAGTCTCGCTTATCAAGTAGCATGGATATAAAACTCCTTTAGGAGGGACAAATCTTGTATGTATCACTCACAGTCAAGTCCCCATGTGTCAAATCCACCCAATCATCACTGTAATAACAACCATGTTTCAGGATTGCATCTGATGATGTCAAAGTGTACCCAGTCACATGTGTTGAGTGCAGTGATTTCAAGCCTAACAATCACAATCACCAAAACTATGAGAGAAGACTCTGAATACCATATAATGGTTCCATGTGTCATTCTCACAGTGGGTCTATCTTATACACTATTCTCTAACAAGTATCTATGTTCTTGGTTCGATATCATATATCATGATTAATGAGACTATGTCATCAACCAACACACTCAAGTCTTGATGTGTAATTGTTGTCTATCGAACTTCCACAATGACAACCAACTAGGGACGTAAAAAGAATGAACATACTCTTATCATCCATATGATCTCATTGTTCAAGTCACACACTTGAATACATACGTCATCGAGTATATTGTCATTCTTTAGACATTCATTCTGATTCATCATTTGTCTCATAACTGATTAATCAAGAATGAATTGGAAGCTTGCCATTTTTGTTATTTATAAAATCAATATATGCCTGATCTAATCATCATATGATTTGCTCTGAGGGCATACATACTAATAGACTCCCACTTGCACTAAGAGCCAATCACTTTAGAATCATACTCTTTTTGATTCATTAAACATATCCAACACATTTTTTGTTTCTCTAGCTTTAACCAAATGAGTTAGAAACATTTTGCTTTAGTCAGTATATTGCATTTTTCACATCTCTTCATTGTACGACATTTTGTATGATATGGAGTTTCCGTAATATGCTATCTGATATTCCTTGCCCAATATTTAGCTCCACATTTTGACTTAGTATTTCTACATTGTCAACAATGGTTGGAATATCTATAAGTTCATTCAGTGAACTAATAGATCCATATAGTATCCATATGTGTTCCTAACTCTGGGATGCTCAACTTTCCTTTTAAACATATTTTAATTGGAACATTTCCTTTCAACAACAATTTGTTCATTTTTCTCTTAATTATAACTTTTATATTTTGTGATCATTTTCTGTCATTTCAAAAGCTTGTATCAGTGTAACTCATTTACACTCAACCTTATAAGTGGATGAACATATACTTATCATTTTGTCATGTCACTACATACAATATGATGTATATTTATTTTCTTGTCATGTCCAACACATACAAGACAATATGGAATGAGTACAAACATGATAGATCCAATATCTATCTATGTGTTCCTATTCTTTATAAGAATTTGGGACACTTGGCATCTAAGAGACTAACTCCATGCGATATGGACATGTTTTATCCCACTTAATCTTTCATACTGAACTCTTCAATATAGATTGTCAATGTATATATACTCTATCAAGAGGTTTTTGAGAACTATTTCTATAGATATTTATATCTATCACGTAGATCATATCTCTTTATTTCTTTCGTGCCAATTTACAAAATTTGAATATTTAATTCCTCATCATTATGTGAAATATTCAATATGCTCCCACTAAATCCTTGTAATCACATATTTCATCTTTATTATGATATATCAGTCAAAAATTTTGACTATATTATCAAAATAAAGATTCTAGTTATGAGTTTTTGTTATTAATCAATCACATTGATCAATATCTTGTAACTTATAGACTTTATTTGCATTATGGAATTCTGAAACCTATTAGGTTGTGTCACATACACTTCATCATGTTATTCCATAATGGAATGCAGTTTTATTATCCATATGTCAAATCTCATAGTCTTTTAAGTTGCAATAACAAACATGATCCTTAGTAGTTTGTTTAATAAATTCATTGGGTTCAACACTTGAACTCACTTTGAATCCACCACAAAAAACTATTCTTCAAATGTCATACATGTTAGTCTTAACAATTAAGACCCAATTGTACTTATGGGTTTTATCCCTATAATTGCTACCATTAAGGTAATACCTTATTTGGTTCACATGGAAGTCATTTTGGATCTTATGGTTTTAAACCATAACTCAAAATTTAGCTCCTCAACATTTTCCAGGCAAAACATTGGTTCATCATCATATGACCAAATACCACCTTTGAGTTTGCAGGACTCTACACCAATCATAGGTTGTTTTCTACTTAGATATACGAGGTGTATCTGTTACAAGGAAATTTGGGATCCCACAACACTTGTGATTCTTAATTCCTTTTGTACCCTTTTATGATTGATGTTTTTATGTTGATCTCAAACCCTTCGAATCTTACTTTTCTCCCACTCATTCTTTTGGAATTTAGTTATCCTTATATCAAGCACTATGCTAATTGGATGAGATTAGTACTCAAATAACATCATATGATCTGTGAATGGATCTCTTTATCAAAAATAAGTTTTCGTATATGAGTATCCAATTCTAATCATTAATAGACATATTGGAACCTTTCCAATCCCATATCTTATATGGTGTCTCTAATTCCTTTCAGTAGATACATCTATTTAGTGTAAAGCATGTTCTTTTAAAGTACTTTGTAGAAGATTAGTTATTTGATGAATATGCCCCAATTACATGGAGTATTATTCCCTTTTCAGATTTAGACATCATTATGTCCTAATCATGAGTTCACTATGATACACTATCATAGTTACCCATATAGATCCTCAAACATTTGGTTTAAGTAAGTTATACGTTGATCATATCAAAGTATTAACACTTTCACCAAGTTAGTACTTCATTTGTTGATCTTCTTGAACACTTCAAGATATTCAATTCAGTATTTCTTTAAATACTTTGATGAAGTATTAGCATTTATTCCAATAGGTATATAAATACATCAATATGTATTTTACCTTATGGAGTGGTCATTCTCCCACTACACATAATGAAGGTTGACCTTTACTTTTCACAATAGACAAGACATTCATATCCCTTAATAGTTCAATAACCAAAAGAGTCTAGTTTATCCATCAATATGGAATCTAGAGATGAATTTCTTATTTTTTAGCTTTAGATGATAATGCTAATTTATTATTTGAGTCATCAATAACTTTCAGGTATTTATATTTATCTTATGCATACTAAGTATCACAAGATAAGAAAGGCATTGCCATAAAAGATCATACCTTTGAAATTAAAACATGAATTTTTATTTATTGACATCGTTGTCATTACAAGATCCACAAATAAAATTGTTTCTAATGGAAAATTTGAAATAGCAGTTCATAACTCTATTACATGCCCTTTGGGTTGAAATAAACTAAAAGTACTCCTATCTATGGTAGCAACACTTTCTCCATTCTTGAAGAGTGCTCCTTCGTGGTCCTTTCATAAAGGCCTTAACTTCCTTTCATATCCTACACATAAATATGTCAGATCTTTCTCTTGGTATCATATACCTAAGATAAAGAAGTGATTTAAGTTTATTTCATAATACCCGAGGTTGATATTTCCATCCCATCCTTCTTCTTCTTTAGTTCTTCAATGTAGAGAGGGCAATTTCTTCTCCAATGTCCTAGATCTTAACAATGGTGACATTTGCCTCCCCTATTCACCCCTCCCTTGACCTTGAGTGTTAAACATGACTTGGGCTACTGGCTAGCAAAAGAACCTTTCTTTGTTTTTCCCTTGCCCTTGCCTTTCTTTCTATTGATCATCATCACAGACTTAGGTTTGTCTTTCTTCATATGTGCCTCATCTATCCTCAACATGCCTAACAACTTTGTCAGTGGCCTGTCAAAGTTGTTCATGTTGTAGTTCATCACAAACTGATTGTAGGATTCTAGCAACGATTGCACTATCACGTTTGTAGCAAACTCTTGACTCAGAGGAAATCCCAGTCAAGTTAGGTTTTCCACATACCCAATCATGTTGAGTGATTGAGGACCTACTGAATCTCCTTCTGTCATGACACATTTGAACAACGCCTTTGAGACACCGTATCTCTCTTGTCGTGCCTGGTCTTGATACATGTCCTTGAGGTGTTGAACCATTTCAATAACCTCCATGTTCTCATGTTGTCTCTGCAACTCATAGTTCATTGAGGACAACATCAGGCACTTCATATCAATGGCATCATCAGTATGCTTCTTGTAAGCATCCCTTTTTTCCTTTGGTGTGGTGGGAGCTGGTTCTTCTGGCTCTGGTGTCTCTAGGTCATAGAGCTTCCACTCTTACATGAGAACAATTCTCAACGTCCTAAACCAGTCATGGAAGTTGTTCCCATTCAGTTTGTCCTTCTCTAGGACCGATCACAGTGAAAAGTGATGGTTTTTAGAAGCCATTTATTCTATAAAAAGGAAAATATGCAATTTTAGTCCAAAACTCTTTTGACTTTAATTTTATTTGAAAAAGATGATGTTTAATTAGGTATTTAATTAATATTCTTTTCTCACTATTTTATTTCAAACTGATAACCCTCATTATCAATTTGGAAGATTGCAGATTACAATCTTCTAGTGAGCAAGATCTTGACTTCCTCTAGTCATGAGCCAGCAAAGGCTTGTCACCCACAACAAGATTCTTCTAGGTAGGCAACTTTTTCCAATTGCATCATATGCAACTCTTGATAGATATCATGCACAACTCTTTGCCATGTTCATCTTATGCCCCAAGGTCACAGAGTTAAGTCTGACCTAAAATCTGACACGATGAATATGCACCCTACGAAGGGAGACACACATATTCACCATCACACTTCCACGAGATAGATAGTGCACCACACGAAGGCATGCCCACACTTAGTCAATCAACCTTTTCATGTGTGTTAATTAAGGAAGGTATCTTCAACTTTAAATTTTAGTTTGAGGGATTTTAATGTGCTTATGTATGCACACAAGTATACAATCACCACATATATAGTACACACCATATACATGCTATATCCCACAAATGAAAAACATGTTATAACGATAACGCGATGATTATGTCCATCCTATTGTAGTCCTTGGAGCCACAAGGAACTACGGTCATCTAAGGTCAACATCATATGCAACATGTTATTGATGATCAGCTATGCTTGCCAATCGAGGTTGACTGGTTCAACCTTTGAACTGGTCGGCTCTCCTCTTGGCCGGTCGGTTGGTGTCCACCAGCCAGTCGTCTGGCTCCTCTAGACGGTCAGCTCGTCTGGTCGTCAGGGCTTCTCATCAGTCCACCAATTTCTCCTCAGTTGGTTGTCTCGGTCCACCATGCGGTTGTCTTCAATCTTCATCATAATAGGAAACACAACTAATCCTATTTTTACATAAACTTTGGGAAACCTCTAGTTACATTTGAGGGGAGCAACAATAGAAGACAATCTCGAGTTATCTTGAGTTACATCATAGAAGACGAAAAATGGCTCGGTACGCAGACCGAGATGCAAACAACCAAATCCAAGCATACACATGCACATAGGGGTTATTGGCCATAACCATGTTGCACATCCACCATCAAAACCATTTTAGGGCGAGGCGTATCGATTGCATATATATACCTTATCATATATGTATATATCTTAGGTTGGGATCATGTGGTTTTAATTGGACATATCATTTGTCATTTAAATATTCGCATTGTATGGAATAATTAAAAGACGATAAGACCAAAATCTGATCATATCGATTATCCCAAAACATAGACTATTGACGTGGATTTGATACCACTATTTGGATTTGGTGGCTTTGGAGTAAGCAGAGGAAACAAAAAAATTACTCGCCATAATCCCATAACCAGCCAATCGCGTCAATATCATATGTAATGGGAAGGTTGGTTTTAGCAAGTTATACATGGTCCTGAGGCTTGCTCAGTGACATACCTTACAACTAGTGTGGCCTTGAACCCCCTGTCTTTGACGGTGTCTGTGCAGCTCTGGATCCTCGATCTGGACTATGCAGTTCCTGGTCCTTGACCCGAAACTATGGCAGATAGTCATCCTCCGAGCAGAAGAAGTCTCCCGCCTATATAGATGCTCCACATAGACCACTGTGAACACTAGTTATTCTAGTAGATCTGACTAACAGAAGCCGTCCCCTCTATCGGTGTACTATCACTTACACACTCTCCCACAAACAGTTGTTTTCTCTGTAGTTGGCTTTCCTTTGATGTGCCTCCTCCCTTTCGCGTGACACTTGCGCAGACTCTCTATTGGTTACTAGAACTACAAAGGATACAACTTTGCAGAGCAACTGTTTCTCAGAAGTCATTATGAGATGTTTTCTCTGGTGTTGGTGTAGGTTTGCTTTGAGAAGCCCCCTTTACTCCTCTATTTATAGTAGAGGGCAGGTTTGTGCCAGCAGATTTTGATCACTGGATTTGGCATCCGATTCATGGTGTATAACTCCACCATTTTTTTAAGTATTGGTAGAAGACGACCTGATGTGACTCTACATATATATAGCGGCCTTCGACATGGAAGGAAGTATATACACGTTGATAGGGTCATTTGGCGGTGATTTAACATGTGATACTCATGATCAATGCTCTTCGTTGTTGGTTTTTTTTAAGCCAGGAGATATATTTTATTCATCCTACCCTTCTCATATAGGTAAAAAGCAAGATCTTTCTATGCATCATGTCCCATCCCACCTCAGAATAGAGGTTAGAAAACCAACAGAAAATCACCCATCTAAGCTATTCCCTCTAAAATAGAAGAAAAAGAGAGCCCCTTCAACCGAGGCCTACCAATACAGACTATGTATCTATCCACTTAGTTGTAAAGTATGGAATGTGAACTAAACATACCCAAAGATGATGGGACCTCCATGATCATCTATTACTTTTTGCAGCAACTATGTCAGGAGAGACACTGAACACGTATAGTAGAATGACTGCAGTAGGTGAAAGCGAGAGACGTCATGAACCGGAAGCGGCAGGCCAAGGAACGAAGGAAGATACGTTCTCCGTATCGAACGTTCTAGTTTCTCTCTCCTAAGGGAGACTCCCAAGGGATGAAATCGGTTACTGTTAGCCTTTCCTAGAGAGAGGACCAATCCCCAATATATACAATTATCTTAATGCCTCTCTAACCATCACGAAGAGGCATGGCGGTTATGGGAATCCTCCCATACCCCAAAAGATTCATCCTTTCCGGAAAATCTATTAATAATATTTATATTACTTTATTTTTGTGCCACACCATAAGGGAATATTTAACAGTTTCCCACTTGGCCCAAAATGCCATGGAAATAATACTTAATGATTTTATATTGATGCTCAATATAAACACTTCTATATAAAATGATAGATATGAGTCATAGCGGTTGATATAAAATAGATTTGCACTTCCTTCTATGTACTACAATATCTAAACATCTTATATGTAGTGGCATAAACTTTATGAATAGATTGACCTAAAATCTAATCCATGGTCCTACTGTATGTCAAAACTGACATTCTGTTATAACTAGTATTAAAATAGAAATAATGAGTCAAATATGTGATCACATAATGAATATTTTATTGTTACATCACATTTAACTATTACACATCAAATGATTTTCTCAGACCCATATTGTTTACATGAGATGTATACAACCCTGGTGCTAGCCCTTTTGTAAGAGGATCTGATATCATATATTGTGTAAGAATGTGATCAATCATTATCATCTTGTTGTCAACTCGCTCATTAATAACATAGAGATTTATGTCTAGGTGTCTGCATGCAGTGGTGCTATTATCATTAGTAGCAAAAGTGACTGCAGCTTCATTATCACAATATATCTGTATTGACTTATGAATTGAATCAACAACTTTGAGATCATGTATCATATTCTTAAGCCAAATTGCATGTGATGATGTTTCATGGCAAGCTATAAGCTCAACTTCCATGGTGGATGAAGCCATAGTCTTTTGTTTGACACTCCTCCATGACACTGTGCCACCAGCTAGTAGGATGATATAGTCTGTTGTAGACTTCCTACTATCTAGACAACTAGCAAAATTTGCATCTGAATATCCAGTAACCTTGAGGAGGTTTGTCCTTCTATATGTAAGCATGTAGTCTTTTGTCCCTTGCAGGTAGCGCATCACCTTCTTCACGACTCTCCAATGGTCAATGCCTGGGTTACTTTGGAAACGGCCATGCATTCCAGTAGAAAAAGTAATGTTTGGTCCGGTGCATATCTAGAGATATTGTAGGCTCCCAAATGTGGATGTGTATAGTATCTTCCTCATTTCATTTCTTTCAATGTCATTACTAGGACACTGCTTGGAGTTAAACTTATCTCCTTTAACTATAGGTGCAAGTCTAGGTGAACAATTTTTCATTCTGTATTTTTCTAAAACTTGAGATATATAAGCCTTTTGGGATATTCCAAGTATGCCTTTAACCTGGTCTCTATAAATCTCCATACCGAGTACATACACATCTTCACCCATGTCTTTCATCTCAAAATTAGAGGAAATAAATCCTTTAGTTTCATGCAATATGCCCAAGTTATTACTTACTAGTAGAATATTATCTACATAAGGTATAAATATTATAAACTTATTTCCACTGACCTTGAGGTATGTACACCGATCAACAATATTAGGTTTAAACCTAAAAGTTGATATGATGGTGTTAAACTTTATATACCATTGTCGGGATGCTTGTTTAAGTCCACTAATTGATTTCTTTAATTTGCAAACCATATGACTTCTACTATTATCAATGAAACCTTCTGGTTGTTCCATATAGACTTCTTCAGATAAATCTCCATTCAAAAATGCCATTTTCACATCCATTTGGTGTAGCTCAAGATCAAAATGAGCCACTAAGGCCATGATAACCCTAAAGGAGTCCTTTGATGAGACAGGAGAAAATGTCTCTTTGTAATCAATACCTTCCTTTGTGTGAAACCCTTTGCAACTAATCTAGCCTTGTACCTCTCAATTTCACCATTTGAGTTCCTTTTGGTCTTAAAGACCCATTTGCAACCGATAGGTTTGATACTCTCTGGTAAAGGTACAAGGTCCCATACTTGATTTTTATCCATGGATGTTATTTCCTCCTCCATGGAATCAAGTCACTTGGAGGAATTTTCACAATCCATTGCTTGTGAAAAGGATAAGGGATCAATATCTTCAAAGTCTATATTTGGCTCTTGAAGGTATACAACATAGTCACATGGGATGGCATGCCTCCTTGATCTTGTGGATCTTCTTAATTCAACATTGGGTTCTATAATTTCTATAGTCTCTTCAGGTTGTTCTTCATCACAAACATGATCAACTTGTTCATTTACAACCTGACTAGGAGCATGATCTACTTCTGTTGGCTCATCCACTTGATAATTGTCCATGGAAACAATGATTGGATAGCATATACATCTTTGACTAGGTGCAGGTGTAAGAGAATTATCCTGCATTTCATCAAATGATATATTCTAAAGTAGGTCATTCCCACTGAGGTGATGATCCTCCAAAAATCTAGCCTTACCTGTCTCAACTATTTTTTGTGGATGAGATGGACAGTAAAATCTATATCCCTTTGACCTTTCTAGATAACCAATAAAGAAACAACTAGTGGTTCTTGGGTCAAATGCCTTCTCGTGTGATTTGTAGATTCTAGCTTCTGCACGACATCCCCATATGTGCATATAATTCAAAGATGGCTTCCTTCCTATCCATAATTCATATGGGGTTTTCTAGACAGACTTGATAGGAACCTTGTTTAATACATGCACTACCGTCTTTAAAGCCTCACTCCACATTGTAGAAGGAAGTGATGAATTACAAAGCATTACACATACCATTTCCTTTAATGTTTGATTCCTTCTTTCATCTACACCATTTTGACTTGGTGTGCCTGTCATTGTATATTGGGGTACAATACCCTCTTCCTGAAGAAAATGTGCAAATGATCCCTTTCTTTGTCCCATCTCAATGAACCTTCCGTAATATTCACCTCCCCTATCTGATCTAACTATCTTAATCACTTTACCTAATTGTTTCTCTACTTCAACCTTAAAGTCCTTAAAGGCTTGAAAAACGTCACTTTTGTCATTTAGTAAGTTGAGGAACATATATCGTGGATAGTCATCGATAAAGGTTGCAAAATATTTTTTCCCTATAAAGCAAGGTGGGAAAGGTCCACTAGTATCCGTGTGAATTATTTCTAATGTTCCATTACTCCTCTTGGCACCCTTTCTAGAAGTGTTGGTTTGCTTAGCCTTTATGCATTCAACACAAGTTCCAAAATCAGTAAAGTTTAAAGGCCCTAAAATGCCCTCCTTTACTAATCTTTGAATTCTTTCTTTGGTAATGTGTCCCAACCTTCGGTGTCAAAGAAGTGATGATTGCTCATCTAACAATGTGCGTTTATTACCAATAACATTATGCTGGATTGTAAAAGATTGCTCAGAATGAGGGCTTAATTTAACTTGATAATGATCACTTATTAAGATACAAGTACCAATTAAAATAGAGTTTTTAAACAATGATAATTGTCTACTTTGAAGAATAAAACCATAGTTTAATTTGTCTAATCTAGAAACAGACACTAAATTTCTACTATAGTATGGTACATAAAAGGTATTTTCTAAGTCCAATAACTTTTCATTATCAAGGATTAATCTGCATGTTCCAACATACTTTACGCGAGAGGCCAATTTATTTCCTGAATAAAGAACTTTTTCACACTCCGCTGGTTTCCTTTGATTCAGAAATCTCTGCAATGTATTGGAAATATGCACAGTGGCACCAGAGTCAAGCCACCAACTATATAATGGAACATTTGAAAGATGACATTCATATGAAAAAAAAACATTATACCTTTCTTTTCCAACCATTTCTTGTATTTGAAGCACTCTTTTTTAGTGTGTCCTTTCTTGTGGCAGAAGAAGCATTTCATATTAGCCTTGCTTCTTCCAGCCTTGCCATCACCTGGCTTGGACACTTCACCTAAGATAGGTGCAGTTCCCATCATTTTTCCTTTACCCTTGTGGATATGCTTGTCGTGAGTGCTTAAATGTGCAGTAGGAACCCCTTCATTCTTAAGTCTCTCTTCTTCTTGAACACACATGGCCAATAAATGATTTATTGGCCATTTTTCCTTTTTTGTGTTGTAAGAGACCTTGAATGATCCATATTGACTAGGCAAGGAAGTTAAAATGAAATGAACAAGAAATACATTAGAGATGGATAACTCCATCTCATTAAGTTGTGCGGCAATATCTCTCATCTCCATGATGTGTTCACATATCAATCATTGTACTTCATAGAGCACATCTTGGCCATTAGGGTGCTAGCCCTAGACTTACTAGAAGAAACATATTGTTCCTCCACTGTCTTTAGAAAATCTTCTGCCAATTCAGAAGTGGGAATGGACCGTCTAATATGCTTTCCTATATTTAATTACAGAAGCAACAAACTAAGCCTATTAGAACGTTCCCACTTATCATAATTGGCTTTTTCAACAGTGGTACTTTCCTCTGTTAGTGGTTGTGGCTTTTCTACTCGGAAAGCTAAGTCTAAGTCCATACAACCTAATGTAAACATGACCTTTTCTTTCCATTCATTAAAATTTGTACCATTAAGATTAGGAATGTTGTTATCACCACACAATGATGAGGAAATAACTGCAACAATAAAAACTTTATATTAAAAATAAAACAAACAAGCCACAATTTTGAATGTAAAAGTAAATATGAGGCATACTTTAATTTACTTTTATCTACTAATTCCAATAGTCATCACATGATTACCTTTGGATAAATATGTGACACAAAATTAAATTAGAAATATCTAGACCAAATTACTTGAAAATTGCATATGCATTAAAGTAGTAAAAGTTTTTCAACTTTGGGTAAAACATGTTATTAAATTAAAAACATATGCAAATTTGTATCATGCTAAGCATGTATAAAATGATCCACCTTTGGGTGGTATCATTATAACTTAAGTCATACATGACATGACTTTTTTTTAATGAATGAGAACATTCATATAGTACATCTATGTAGTATGCTATATGCAATATATATGATGTGTACACAGTCGTACATGTCTTCTTATTCCATAATCATATTGTTGTTGTCCACGTAGAATATCGTACAAGTTTATGGAAACTTTACTCATGTTATACATATATAAATGAAACATGTACATGCTCACACATTTAGAATAATAAATCTACAAATCTACGTGACCATGCTTCTCTATTCACTGTTAATGCAAAATATTGTTTCATATATTGATATTAATTTCCTGCACCGCTAGACAGAAATCATTATGCAATCAACGCCCGCAGTTAAACGAGAAGTACAAAATTTTATCCATGTACAATCTGAATTTTTGTGATAAATCTTTCTATAATGTACTACTGTCCAGAATGCTCCATTCAATCATCAAACAAAAATGATAACTATAACGGCCATGAAGATGATTAAAAAAAAAAACTTCTACCAAAAGCTTTCACCGTCAAACATCGTAAACAATCAATATTACGAGAGGAAAAAAAATGATGTTGCCCCATTTCTGTAAGACAGTAACTGGACACATAGCATTAGTCATCACCGGCCAAGTAAATCATTTAGCCACCAAGGGGAGTTTGGTGTAGAGACAATTTATACTGACGGCATAATCCAAGTCCAAAAATTAAAAATCTTCAGAACGGATTCCTATGGGTAAGACCAGTCTACTCCATTGGCAACAATGAAGTCCATACATGCGTCGACGATGTCGTCATTAGACGCCCAAGGCACTATATACATAGCAGGAACAACTATAATTCAGATGCATCAGATGCCATCGTTCCTTTAATAGCAAAAGGGGCTTTGGACTAACACCTTGCCCAATGGTTTTGTAGAGGGAAAACTTCAAAAGGATCGTGGTGGCAGACTATGAAAGACACAAAACCGAAACCACCGCCTAGGTGCAAACGATCATGAGTGGAACAAAATAAAATCGAAAAGACAGATCCAAATATTCACAGAAATCTGTACACAGGCATCGTGACAGCCACGGTATGATGATGGAGGAAACATCTAACACGCGCCAAAGGAGCGAACAATTAGGCTCCGATACCATTGTGAACTAAACATACCCGAAGATGATGGGACCTCCATGATCATCTATTACTTTTTGTAGCAACTATGTCAGGAGAGACACCGAACACGTATAGTAGAACGATTGCAGTAGGAGAAAGCGAGAGACGTCGTGAACCGGAAGTGGCAGGCCAGGGAATGAAGGAGGATACATTCTCCATATCGGACGTTCTAGTTTCTCTATCCTAAGGGAGACTCCCAAGGGATGGAATCAGTTACTGTTAGCCTTTCCTGGAGAGAGGACCAGTCCCCAATATATATAATTATCTTAATGCCTCTCTAACCATTATGAAGAGGCATGGTGGTTATG
The DNA here is from genome assembly GCA_963693085.1 of Alisma plantago-aquatica. NCBI lineage: Eukaryota > Viridiplantae > Streptophyta > Magnoliopsida > Alismatales > Alismataceae > Alisma > Alisma plantago-aquatica. The sequence goes on along the minus strand of OY856410.1, from coordinate 564,574,260 downwards.
GGAATCCTCCCATACCTCAAAAGATGCATCCTTTCCAGAAAATCTATTAATAATATTTATATTACTTTATTTTTGGGCCACACCATAATAGAATATTTAACATGGAATACCTCTTCTATCCAAAATCATTAAACCCCTCGTACGCATAGATAATTTCTTCGTGCCGCGAGGTGATTGTACCATATTCTTGGAAAGTCCCTTCCATTACAAAAAGATTGAGGTGTTGAATTCACAACTTGTGAACGCATCCACCAAGGATGCCTTGTTCCTCAATAATCCTTCTTATCTCCCTCATATGTGCATGTAGGTGCCACGGACACGGTCTCTAACCCCAAATCAACTGAAAGCATTCTTCATCATCTATCTCAATCAGATTGCAAAAAATGTTCCTCTCATCCATGATCTTTAGAGCGATAATCATCGCTTGGCACATTGCATCTAGATGATTTTGTGCGGTCAACCAGAAACGCTAGGACAAAATAAAATGACCTCTCCGGTCCCTAAGGATTGTTGTTGTCCATCGCCTCCCTGCTTTCCTAGTGCTCGACCTTCTTCCACAGGTCATGTTTAGCTTTAAATTGTTTATATCAGGAGGTATTCATCTCACTGTATTGATTTTCCTGATCTTGAACCGCGGGGGCACTAGGTCGTGCATCTCGAAAGATCTGTGTAAGGATGGTTCGCTCATGCACCGAAAACATTTCTTGGATAGCTTTGTATTTATAATCAGAATGATGTCATCCCATATTCTGAGAAAGGGGGTTCTTCGGTCCTCAAATCTAATAGTGCAACAGAACTTCCAAATCTTCCAACAAATGATAGTAGATAGCGTTACAAAAACCATCCTCATGCATCCTTTAGGTTCGAGAACCTCTTGCATATGTCGAGAAACGAGGGAAAATTTTCACTCTGCCATCTGACTTAGAGCAACATAAGATTAGCTAGCTTACCCCATAAAAATTCTGCCACCTCACTTGTCAAAAATAGATAATGCCTAGTCTCTTCTTTTCGCTCCACACAACAGCAGCAAGCCGAGGGTCCTTTTACTCGACACCGTTGGATATTCTCATCGATGGGAAGAGCAATCATTGTGATCTTCCATACCGCCGCATTTTCTTTTGACAAAGAGTCATTTTTCCATATCCATTATCTCACATTCAGCTATGATGATTGGTTTGTGATCACCTATTTTGCCGATTTGAGGGAGCAATGACCCCGACTATTGTGTATCCACACCGGAAAGTCGGCCTCCATAGATGCCTCCTGAAACGATCTTTTGATCAGATACATACCTTCCTTCGTTACCAACACGGCGAGCTTGTTCCAGTTCCAACCAACATTTTCAATCCATAGGTCATGAATTCTTATGTTGGAATTTATATTATCAGCATGAATGGCCATTGGCGCGGTCACACCAAAAGGATAAATCACCTTTACCAATAATCCATCTACAACCCGCCAACCTCCGGGAAGGATCTCCAGATACACTTCCATGATGGAGAAGCAAAAGAACATAGTTTCAGGAAAGGTGGATGCACGTTGTCATATTTACATGGATTGTCGTATTTACACCTCATGAACGATGCCCATAAAGATTTGTTCATCAAGATCTCCCAAACTCCTTTGTATCTAAGTGCTTTTTGGCTGTGAGTTGTAAGGATGGGAACCCCGAACCACCCTGAACCATGGGTCTAATAATACAATCCCACGCCACCCATGCCCTCATCGACTCGGCGTCACCAGACTTCGTTGTTGGTTGTAACATCACCTCTGGCATGACTATATTGGTGGCCACGAGCAGTGGCCGATAGCGTGGCTCGAACGACGATCTTGCCCCAGCATGGAAGTACCAAAATTCACTGCATGGTGTGCACTGTGTGCATCATCTATGGTTGGCACGAGGCAAATGGGTGGTCACTGGATACAAGCATGCATGGGGTGGAGGGCAAGAATATATATATATATATATATATATATATATATATATATATATATATATATATATATATATATATATATATATATATATATATATATATATATATATATATATATATATTTGTGTGTGTGTATGTGTGTGCGCGCACACACGCGTGTGTATACAAAAAGAAATGTGACGTATAATGGTTGGTTGTTTGTTGTAGGAGAGAGGGAGTTGGTGAGTGGAGGAAAAGAAGACCGAGTTGGTGACAGGGACTTTTGCCCATGTTTTATTATACTTTTAGTTATTCAAACTTAAGTCCTTGTGAACTATAACTTGAAAAGGGAAAGCCACTTTTCATATAGTATTCTAGGCCTAAAAATTCTGAGATCCTCAATAGCCGAAACAATATCAAAAACTATGGTTTCCACATATATGTGACCGCACCCTCAATTGTTTTATTTAATTAAAACCTTAGCATCGCTTAATTAATACATATCATGTATAAAGTCGCATATAGGTCCACGTGGACTATATTTTGTTTCTCGCTCCATATTTCATTTCAATATATTTTTTACTTTCTATGTTGATTGTTGGTTTCGTATGAACAATATTTACTTATCATGATATTTTATTTCTGTTTGCATGTTTTTATCCATGTACGACATGTATGAATTTCTTCCTTATTTTGTATGCATACATTTTCCTTTGATGATAATATGACTCCTTTGTAATTAATATAATATCATTTATTGTGTGTAAATGTCTTGATTTCTTTTTTCCATTTTTGCATTATATCACTTACTCCCTTCACAAGTTCATTTTCCTTAATTTCTTTTAAATGTATCTTTATGGCCCATTTATTACTATCAAACGATTTTATTCTTAACCCCTGATTTATTTATTTATGCATACAACGTAGTATTTGTTTTCTTTTCTAGCTTAAGCTAATACAAGTGAAATTACAAATTACATTTATCAACAATATTTTTAGATAAAATACAATATTCAAGCTCATCCTTTATTATTTCATTTACCATTCCATTATATAGAACATTTTTTCCCAAATTTTTGATAAAGAACATACTCAAAATCTATTCATAAAGTAATTCAACTTTTCTTTATTGTATTCTAGTTTTAACTTAGATTCCGATTTGGTGTGTAGTTATCAAGGAATTAAATGACCAATACCGCTGTCGTTTTGACAGCATGGAAATAGATATTTATAGGTATACCGGCGGAAATATTGACAGATGCAATCTTGGCCTTATCAACGCCAAAATGAACGAATGAAAACATGAAAATTTACCGACATAGTCTCAATACCTAGATGCAACACTTTATGCGATAAAATTCTATAATGGGTATGTTGGTGGGGGTCAATCATGTAGGAGGTAAGGAATCTTTCCTATTTTTTGGAGATTTTGATGACAAAATATAAGAATTAAGATTTGAAATTTTACTAGCACAATCTATAAATTCATGTTCACACACTTATGCAATAATATTCAATATACAACAAACATATAACAACATAGTAAATTACTAACTCACATCATTTGAATGTGAGTGGCACACTAGTTCACTATGCATATGTTGATGATATGGATATTTTGTTCCGCATATTGTCCAATGTCATCAAATCTCTATAAGACTTGTTGTACTAAACAACATGTTCCTCATACACTTCAAGATTGACCTACTGTTTCATCCCAATCTTTGGAAAATGTTCTAAATCTTTGAGATATTTTTCCTTGTTTGTTGAATTCCTAGGAGGTTGAAAAGAAGTAGGAGGAGGTTCACATGCTCGAGGAGCTTGATGTTGAGGAAAATGAGGTTGTAATGGAACACCTGAGATGTGAAAAATTGTAGTATGCCCACTACTCCATTTTTCCCTCCATCACCATAGTATTCTTTGGTGTTTACCTGAAAGCATCTATAAGGGCTATGGACATAGTATGCTTCGTGATATCCCAAACCAACTTCTAATTGTAATCTTGGTGGTTGTTCAACTTGATATCTAGAATACCCATGTTGGGACTGAGAATCTGAGATGGGTATGGAAGTGTCTGCCCAAATAACATATCTCCAAATGAATGTTGAGATTGAGAGTCAAATATCCTCATGTATCCATTGAATGAGTAAGATCAGAATAATAATCACTTTGACTCTGGTATTGTGGTTTTTATTGTGGATTTGATGGGTAGGAGTGGGGGTAGGGGGCTTGGATTTGTGGGCATTGTGGCATTTGGTGGAGGTGCATCGTTGTAATCTTTCCCAGTTTGTGTTTTTCTAATACTTATTGTATTATTACGAATTTAATATTAATTAGTGAAATTATATGATAATATTAATTAAGAATAGTAGATATAGTGACATTAAAAAAATCCCAAATTATTGATTAGAACACATACTCAAAATCCATTCATATAGTGATTTGACTTTTCTTTGTTGTATTCTAGTTAGAACTTAGATTCCTATTTGGTGGTGTAGTTATTACATCTTTTAGTACTATGTCTTCATCCATCAATGCATAATGACATTAATTGTTTTGGAGAAAATAATATTAATTAATGTTCATGTTTAAACTCTAATTGGATTAATTCTCTATTATGTATTATTATTGTCTCATTACAAATATATGGGTTATTACACAAGAAATCAACATTGGGGCATGGTCCAGGATGCAACATATTTGGTCATGTGTGGAAAGCCATTGTATAAGCAAAATACAAGTGTGTAATTTAGTCACCATAGTTGATAACATCCCATTTAGTTTTTTTAAGGTTGCCTCCCATCTTTTATCACCCCTCTTAACCTTGGTTCTTCTAGTAATGGTTAGACTAGTGATGAATGCATATTTGTCATATTTTAGGGACATTTTAGATGTATTTACATATTTAATTTTGTATATATTGATATATTTCACTTCATATTTTCATTTGTTTTAAGATTTTCATCGTTTAATTAATTAATTTAATATTTAATACAATTTTCATATTTTATTCATTGGATTGGTGCAAGTTTAACACAGAAGCAATTATCTCCCCTTAAAGGCACAAAAGTTTACCAAATATTGAATATCCTCACTCCCCAACTCTAAAAATTGGAGTGAGAACCTAATATAATAATTTAGTCCCTAACTTCCTGTCAGTCATGAGCCAGCGAGGGCTGGTCACCCACAACTCAGATTCGTTCAAGTAGTCAACCTTTTCCAATTGCATCATATGTAATTCTTGATGGATGTCATGTGCAAATCTTTGCCATGTCCATCTTATGCCCCAAGTGATGAGTTTCGTGGGACAAAATAAGGCAGCGGAAACAAAAAAAATTAACATATCCACAAACCCAAACTAGCAGATTGCATCAACAACTATGAATTAGAAAGGATGGTATAGTGAGTTATACCTGGTCCTGAGGTTTACACAACGATAATACCTTACAGCTAGTGCGGCCTTCAACCACCTAGTCTTCGACGATGCTTGTTCATCTCCTGGTGTAGACCCGAACTGTGGTTGAACGTCACCCTCCTAAGTGGTAGAAACCTCCTGCCTCTATAGGTAGTCCACACAGACCATCGGGAACTCTAGTCATCCCCTTCTATCAGTGTACTAGTCACCAACACACTCTCCCACAACAGTTGCTTTTCTGCATTTGTCTTTCCCTTGTTGTTCCTCCTTGGATGAGTAGAAATTGCTTGGGCTTTCTCTTAGTTTCTAGAATCATAAAAGACAACAACTTTGTAGAGCAACTGATGTTCTGAGTTGTGTGTCTAGAGAAGCCCCTTGTACCCCTCTATTTATAGTAGAGGGTAGGGTTAGGGTTCCCAGTTGTTGCGGGAGTAGAAGGGGCCATAATTCCATGAACAGTTCACATTGTCGGTGGGCGAACTGGTCGGTTCACAATCAAACTGGTCGTCTGGTGTGTGAGCCGATCTGTTCACACTGTGAATCGATCGTTTCACCTCCATACTTGCCTCTGATTGACTTTCCTATTTCATGCCAATTTAATCTGAAGATTCTTTTCTTGTCCCACAAGAATTGGAATTTTTGAAACGAGGAACATTCTCACAAATTGGGCAATCCAACACTTGCTCGTTTGGAGCCCTTGATCCGATTGTTTCATTGGAGTGAAGCGGTTGTCTCACTGGCCATGAGCTGATCGGTCTACCCAATGAACCGATCAATTGGTGGTCCAGGTTTTGCAAAATTTAGTCAATGCAGTTTTCAATCAATCTGACACTTGAATCAATAGGTTCAACACTTGAACTTGATGAGTCTAAGTCAAGTCTATTGATTGAATGTTTAATTGAGTACATGAACACTTCAATAGTCAATTTAAACAAGGTTCGTGGACAAAATCATATTCCAGGTTAAGTCCCATGAGTGTGACCCTATAGGTTCCATTTCACATTGGTAGTGAATGTCCATGACAACTTATAACATCACAAGCAAAGAGGGGTACCTAGTCGCACATCAGTACTACCCAAGTGAAAGAAAAGTTGGTGAACATATTTTAACCTACAATTTGTTGATTGGTGTTACAGTGAATGTATAGTTCCTTTGTCACTAATATCCAAATTGAACTTGAGGCATGGAAGTGTCATCCTCTTCATACATTCAATTCACATTCCTTGATTCATAGTAGACTGTCTGAGATGTATGTAAGTTCAATATCATATATTGACTCACATGTTTATGACCATGCATTTCTCAATCTCACTCCTCAAGTTGCCAGGATATCATACTTCCTTAGGAGGGACAAATCCCATATCTATCACACTCACAGTCCAGTCCCCACGTGTCAAGTCACCCAATCATCACCGTTATTACGACCCATGTTTCAGGACTGTGTTTGATGATGTCAAATTATACCCAACAACATGTGATGAGTGTAGTGATTTCAGGTCTAAGAACCACAATCACCACTAATACTATAAGAGATGATTCTAACTAACCATGCATTTCTCCGTCTTACTCCTCAAGTGGCCAGGATATCATACCCCCTTAGGAGTGCCAAATCCCATATCTATCACTCACAGTCAAGTCCCCATGTGTCAAAGTCACCCAATCATCACTGTTATAACAACCCATGGTTCAGGATTGCGTTTGATGATGTCAAAGTGCACCCAACGACATGTGATGAGTGTAGTGATTTCAGGTCTAAGAACCACAGTCACCACCAATACTATAAGAGATGATTCTAACTAACCACAAATGGATTCCATGCATCACTCTTATGGTGGGTTTGTTGGATACACTATTTTCTAGAAAGTATTTGTGTGCTTAATTCGATATCATATATCATGACCAATGAGATCCAGTCATCAACCAACACACACTCTAATCTTTAGTGTTTTTGGTGTCTATGGTGATTTGTACAATAACAACTGACTAGAGACAATGATTAGAATGTACATACTATTAACATTCGTATGATCTCATTTGTCCAAGTCAAATACTTGAAGACATACGTCATTGAGTTTTGTCATTCTCTAGACATTTATCATGTAATACTATTATCTCAAACAGTTCAAAACATATAGATTGGAAATTGCCTTTATTAATATTTCAAATCATTTACGAAGTATGCCATTACAATCATCATATGACTTTCTCTATGGGCATACATACCAATAGACTCCCACTTGCACTTAGAGCCAATCACCCATGAACCTCGGTCCTTGTGATCTAGCATGACCATCATGCTTCTGCTGGTGAAAGTGCCTTTGTCAAGGGATCAGCAATATTGTCTTTGGTTGGTACTCTGCAAATATTCACATCTCCTCACGGTATGATCTCTCATATGAGATGGAAGTGTCTCTATATGTGCTTGGACCTCTGATGTGATCTAGGTTCTTTAGCTTGTGCAATAGCCCCATTATTATCACAATATAGCTCAATTGCATCATCGATGCTAGGAACCACACCAAGTTCAGAGATGAACTTCTTGATCCACACAGTCTCCTTTACTGCATGAGATGTAATAATATACTCATCCTCTATAGTAGAATCCACAACTATCTCCTTCTTGGAACTATTCCAACTAACAGCTCTGTTGTTGAGGTAAAACACAAATGTTGATTGTGATCTGCAATCATCTTTATCGGTTTTAAAGCTCACATCGGTGTAACCCTTTATCACCAATTTTTTCACACCGCCGTAGACGAGGAACTGGTCCTTAGTCCTTCTCAAGTACTTGAGGATGTTCTTCACGACTGTCCAGTGAGCATCTTTGGGATCTGTCTGGTATCTGCTCATCATGCTGAGTGCATATGAGACATCGGGACGTGTGCGCAACATTGCATACATGATGGATCCAATCGTTGATGCATATGGAATTTCACTCATGCATTCTCTATCTTCATAAGATTTGGGACACTGATCTCTAGACATAGGAACTCCATGCCTCATGGGTATGTTTCCTCTCTTTGAGTTCTCCATGCTGAACCTCTTCGGCACTTTGTCAATGTATGTTATTTGACTTAGTCTAAGAAGCCTTCTAGATCTATCTCTATAGATCTTGATTCCTAGAATGTAGGCAGCTTCTCCCAAGTCTTTTATACTGAATCTATTTCCAAGCCATGCCTTTACCTTTAGTAAGGCAGAGATGTCATTCCCCATCAATAGTATGTCATCTACATACAGTATGAGGAATGTAGTCATGCTCCTACTACCCTTCTTGTACACACAAGGCTCATCTTCATTTTGACTAAAGCAAAACTCTTTGGTTGCTTCGTCAAATCAAAGATTCCATCTTTGAGATGCTTGCTTCAATCCATAGATTGACCTTTGTAGCTTACGGACTTTATTTGCATTCTTTAGATCTATAAAACCTTCAGGTTGTGTCATGTATACATCCTCTACAATATTCTCGTTAAGGAATGTGGTTTTAACATCAATTTTCCAAATATCATAGTCATAGTAAGTTGCAATGGCAAGCATGATCCTGATAGACTTAATCATAGAAACTGGAGAAAAGGTTTCATCAAAGTCAACACCTTGAATTTGTCTGAAGCTCTTTGAAACCAATTTTCCTTTATAAGTTTGCACATTGCCATCCATGTCGGTCTTCTTCTTGAAGACCCATATGCACCCTATGGGGTTTACCCCTTCAGGTGGATCCACCAAGGTCCATACCTTGTTAGTATACATGGATTCCATCTCAGATCTCATGGCCTCAAGCCATTTCTTAGAATATGGTCCCTTAGAGCTTCTAGGTAGCTAGATAGTTGGCTCATCATCTATGACCAACTCACCGCCTTCTTGAGTCATAATATATCCAAATCTTTTAGGCTCAAGGTGTGTCCTACTAGACCTATGAGGTTCATGTGTTACTTGAGGAGTTTGAGATTCTATAACGGTTTGTGATTCTCTATGTTCCTTAAGTTCATCTATTGGTTCATTGTTTTCTTGTTGGCCTGGAACCTCTTCGAGTGCTGTCTTCCTCCCACTGATTCCTTTGGAAATAAATTCCTTTTCTAGGAACGCAGCTTTCCTGGAAACAAACACTTTGTTGTCAGTAGGATGGTATAAGTAATATCCCCATGTATCCTTGGGATATCCAACAAAATAACATTTTTCCAATCTAGGTCCAAGCTTTTCAAGAAACCTTTTCTTTACATAAGCTTCGCATCCCCAGACCTTCAGAAAAGACACATCGGGATGCTTCTCATGCCATATCTCATATGGTGTCTTCTGAACCAATTTAGATGGTATGCGGTTAAGTGTATATGCACTAGTTTGTAGAGCATAATCCCAAAATTGACCAGGAAGGTCATCTAAACTCATCCTCGACAACACCATATCCAGTAATGTGTGATTCCTTCTTTCTGATACACCATTGTGTTGTAGTGTTCCAGGTGGAGTCCTTTGTGATACAATACCACGAGCTCTCAGAAGGTCCTCAAACTCTTGGCTTAAGTATTCTCCACCTTGATTAGATCAAAGTCCCTTAATACTCTTTCTATGTTGATTATGTACTTCATTCATGAAATCCTTGAACCTTTCAAGGTCTTCTGACTTACGTTTCATTGAGTAAACATATCCTTACCTACTGAAGTCATCAGTGAAGGTAATGAAGTACTGATAATTACCTCTAGCACTTGTTCTAAAAGGGCCACATACATCAATATGTATGAGTCCTAATAGATCACTTACTCTTTCTCCTTTTCCAAAAAAGGGAGTCGTGGTCATCTTTCCCAACAAATAAGATTCACATGTCTCTAATGATTCAAAATAAAAAGAGTCTAGATAACCATCTTTATGGAGTCTAGATATGCGATTCTCATTTATGTTCCCTAGATGACAGTTCCAAATATATGTTTGGTTTGATTTGTTGAGTTTTAGTCTTTTAGTATTTACGTTATATATGTTTGTCTTTAGATACATCAAATAAAGACCATAAGACATAGAGGCACTACCATAAATGATTTCAGATTTTGAAATGGAACACCTTCCATTCCTAATATTAAATTCAAAACCATCATTGTCCATACAAGATATAGAAATGATATTTCTATTTATGGTGAGTCCAAAATATCAGTTCAATAACTCTATTACAAGCCCCATAGGTAGAGATAAAGTATAGGTTCCAACTATTGTGGCAGCAACTCTTGCTCCAATTACAACTCGCAGTTCAACCTCGCCCTTCAATAAAGGCCTACTTCTTTTCATATCTTGCATATTCAAACATATGTGAGATCAAAATCTGGTATATAATACCCATGATGAAGAACTAGATAGATTTATCTCAATAACTTATATACCTAAATTGGAGATCATCATCCCCATCTTCTTCTTCATGAATTCCTTCAAGTACATAGGACAGACTCATTTAGTACTTTTCTTTCTCCATATCTTGAGTAATGAAGACTTGGACTCCTTATTGGATTATGAACACTTCATAGCTTTGATTTCATCCTTGGATGCAATCCTTTTGATCATCATCATGGATTTATCTCTCTTCAGTCTTGCCTCAGCTTCAATACACATGGCAAGCAAATCTGACATGTGGTCAACTACCTTGGTTGCATGTTTACATGCAACAAAGCCGATGTATGACTCTAGCATTGATCTCAGAATCATATCCATAGCCAACTCTTGGCTCAAGGTGATCTCCATTTCTTCAAGAAGGTACACTTGTCCAATCATATTGAGCATATGTTCTTTTACTAAGGTTCCTTCTGTCAGTTTTGACTCACATAGCACCCTTAGAGTATCATTCTTTTCTTGATTAGTCATACCAAGTGCTTCTTTAAGATGTTTTACCATCTCAAGAACACCCATGTTGTCACACTGTGCATGCAATTCATAATCCATGCAGATGACCATAAGGTACTTTACTTCCAAAGCGTCATTGGCATGCTTCCTGGTAAGCATCCACATCAGCTCTTGGTGCATCTGGAGTAGGCAACTCTAGCATTGGTTTTTCCAGGACATAGATTTTGCACTCTTCATTGGGAACCCTTCTCAATGTCCAAAACCAATCATAGAAATTTTTCCCGTTTAATTTGTCCTTCTTCAGGACTGGTCATAACATTGATTTGTTATTGATGATTCCATAAGAAAAATTGCATTTGTCAAAATCCATTTGATTTGATTTGATTTGAAATATTTGACGATCTTTAATTAATTATCACTCCCACTATTTTGATCAAATTGATAAACCTCAAGTATCAATTCGGAAGATTGAAACATACAACCTTCTAGTGAGCAAGATCATGACTTCCTCTCAGTCATGATCCAGTGAGGGTTGGTCACCTACAACTTAGATTCTTTCAGGTAGGAAACTTTTTCCAATTGCATCATATACAACTCTTGATAGATGTTATGCATAACTCTTTGCCATAAACATCATCATGCCTCATGGTGCTCAATCCGATCAATGTCGCCAAGTTAAGTTTGACCCAAAAGTCAACACAATGAGTATGCACCCTGCATGGGCAGATCTACATACTCACCATCACACTTCCAAAAGATAGACAATGCACCACACGAACGCATGCCCACACTTAGTCACTCAAGCTTTTCATGTGTGTCACTTTTAGAAGGCATCTTAAACTTAATATTTATATTTGAAGGGTTTGGTTATTTTATACATATACATATCTAATCACCACATATATAGTATGTATCATATACATGCTATATCCCACAAGAAAACATGTGAAAGCAATAAAGCAATGATTATGGCCATCCTATATGTAATTCCATGAGCCACAAGGAATTATGGTCATATAGGTCTACAACTCATGCAACAACCTATTGTTCATGACGATTTGTGCTTGAGCCATTCTGGGTTGATTAGCTCATCCTATGACTGATCAGCTCGCCTCTTGGCAGGTTGGTTGGTTGCCTCCAACCGGTCATCTAGCTCCTCCAGACGGTTGGTTCGTCGGGTCATCGGACTCCTTGTCAGTCCACCAACTTCTCATCTCGTACCTCCATCTGGTCGTCTCGATCCTTCAGCTATCCGTCGGGCAGCCACCAGTCTTTGACATAACAAGAATTTAAACTATCCTATTTTGCATTTTGTATAGGGAAACCCTGAGTTAATTCAGGGGGAGCAAACGTAGAAGAAGAAAGCCTCAAGTTATCTTGAGTTACATCAGAATATAGAGAAGGCTCAGTTCGTAGACTAAGAGCAAGAAACCACAACCACAACCATGCACACATAAGGTTTATTGGCCATAAAAATGATATAAATCTACCATCAAAACCGTTTCAAGGCGACCAATATCGATTGCATTTATATACCATATCATATATGTATATAGGGATTGTGGTATTAAACCGGATATGTACATTAGTCGATTAAATTATTCACATCATATGCAATAAATAAAAGACTGAAAATCAAACTCGATCATATCGATTAATCCTAAAACATAGAATGTTGACGTGGCTCTGATACCACTGTTGGGTTTTGTGGGACAAAATAAGGCAGTAGAAATAAAAAATTTAACATATCCACAAACCCAAACCAGCAGAACACATCACAAAACTATGAATAAGGAATGATGGTTTAGCGAGTTATACCTGTTGGTATGTATGCCCTGAGAGCCAATCATGAGATGATTGATGGGATACATTAAGATTGATTTGATGAACATCAAAGGCAAGCTTCCAATTCTATCTGGTTCAGTCATTTGAGATAGTGATAGAATAGATTGAATGTCTAGAGAATGACAATACTCAATGACGTATGCCTTCAGGTTGAGCACCTGAACGATGAGATCATATAGATGCTAAGAGTTTGTACATTCTTGTTATGTCCCTAGTCGGATGTCATTGTGGAAGGTAGATAGACAACAATGACACACAAGGCTAGATTGTGGTGTTGGTTGATGACAAAATCTCATTAGTCATGATATAGAGATATCAAACCAAACACATAGGTACTTGTTAGAGAACAAGTGTACCGGACAGACCCACCGTGGGTTTGACACATGGAACCATGATATGGTAGTCACAGTCAGTACTCACAGTGATGGTGGTGAATGTGATTCTTAGACCTAAAATCACTACACTCAACACATGTCGTTGGGTACACTTTGACATCATCAAACGCATTCCTGAAACATGGGTTGTTATAAAGGTGATGATTGGGTGGCTTTGACACATGGGGCTTTTGAGGGGTGAGTGATAGATATGGGATTTGTCCCTCCTAAGGGAGCTTGATATCCATGGCCACTTGATGAGTAGGATTGAGAAAGGCATGCACGCATGTTTGAGTCAGTATATGATACTGATGTCATAACATATCTCTTCCAATCTACTCTGAGATCAAGAAAGTGAATGAACGTTGACAGGATGACTGGTCCATGCCTTGAGTTCATTCGGGATATCAGTGACAAAGGAATTATACATTCACTGTAACACCATTCACGGATTGTAGGATTGAAAGTTGTTCTCCAACTTTCTATTTCACTTGGGTAGCAATGATGTGTGACTAGGCACTGCTCATTGCTTGTGAAGTCATAAGTGTTATGGACTTTCACTGCCAACGTGAAAAAGGACCTACAGGGTCACATACATAGGATTTAACCTGGAAGAGGAGTTTTGTCCACGAGCATTGTTTAGATTGATTAATAAAAGAGTTTAGTAGTTCAATTAAACACTCAATCAGTCGATGGCTCAATATCATATGGTTCACGGTGTTGGATGCATTGATTGGAGTATCAAATTGATTGAAATTGCAATTGACTGATTTTGCCCAACCTGTGCTATCAACCGATCGGCTCATGTGATGAACCGGTCAGCTGGGGTAGCTGAACCGGTCGGCTGGAGTGTCCAACCGATTGGCTCATGCCCAGGTTGAACCGACCGGTTCATGGGTTGAACCGATCGGCTCAACTGGCGCAACCGACCAGTTGGGAAAATCATGTCGGCAAGAATTTTCCTTTGGTTTCAAAATTTCCAATTCGATTGGGAATAATATTGGTATTCGATACCAATTGGGAAAGAAACAAGGAAAGTATTTTGAGTCGGACTGGGAGCATGAACCGATCGGTTCAGGGCACCAACCGATCGGTTGGAGTGCCCCAACCGGTCGGCTCAGGCCCAGCCGATCGGCTCAAGGGCCGAACCGATCGGTTCAGCTACTGAACCGATCGTTTCAGGTTGCGAGTCAGCTGTTTTTATGGAAAATCCTCGAACCCTTCTACTCCTGCTTTTAGTCCCGCATTGCCCGGGATAGAGAACCCTATCCCATGACCCTCCTATATATAGGGGTATTGGGGGCTTCTCATAGAACAACTCAGTGCAACCAGTTGCTCTACAAGTTGTCGTTCTCTCTGGTTTTGGTAACCAAGAGAGAGCCCGAGCAAGTGCTTCCCGCAAAAGGGAGGTGCAGCAAGGGAAGGACAACTGCGGTTGCAATTGGAGGCAGGAGAGTGTGTGGGCGACTAGTACGCCTACAGAAGGGTTTGACTCCTTCCACTTCCTTGTGGGACAAGGAGAGTGGAGTTCCAGGTGGTCCGTGTGGACTACTACAAAGGCGGGAGGTTTTTGTCGCTCAGGAGGACAACTGTCAACCCGACAGTCCCGGTTCCAGGAGGAGTTGTGATTCCCGGTACGACCAGGAGCTGCACAGACACTGTCCAAGACCGAAGGCGAAGACCGCACTAGCTGCGAGGTATTGTCGCCAAGAAAGCCTTGGGACAAGGTATGATTCCTCAAACCATCCTTCCTATTGTATAGATGTTGACGTGTTTCCTCGGTTTGGGTAAAGGGGAGCAGAATATTTTTTTTTCCGCTGCCTGCTCTGTCTCCCCTAAAACCCAACAATACCTAGTCTTGAGGCTTGCTCAAGGATAATACCTTGCATCTAGTGTGGTCGTCAACCACCTAGTCTTCGATAACGTCTGTGAAACTCCTGGTGTAGACCTGGACTGCGGCTGAATGTCACCCTCCTGAGTAGTAGAAACCTCCCACCTCTATAGGTAGTTCACACAGACCAATAGGAACTCTAGTCGTCCTCTGGGACAAGACTAGAAGGAGTCATTCCTTTCTGCCAGTGTACTAGTCACCAACACACTCTCCCATAATTAGTTGTTTTATGCAGTTGTCTTTCCCTTGTTGTTCCTCCCTGGATGGGTAGAACTTGCTTGGGATTTCTCTTGATTTCTAGAACCAGAGAAGACAACAACTTTGCAGAGCAACTAATGTTCTGAGTTATGTTTCTGGAGAAGCCCCATGTACCCCTCTATTTATAGTAGAGGGCAAGGTCAGGTTTCCCAGTTGTTGCGGGAGTAGAAGGGTCCGAAATTCCATGAACCATTCACACTATTGACAAACGAACCAGTCAGTTCACAACTGAACCAGACATCTGGTGTGTGATCTGATCAGTTTACACTGTGAACCGATCATTTATCCTACATACTTGCCTCTGATTGAATTTCCTATTTCATCCCAAAACAATCTGAAGATTCTTTTCTTGTCCCACAAGAATTAGAAATTGTGAAATGAGGAACATTCTCACAAACCGGGTAATCCAACACTTGCTCGTTTGGATCCCATGAGCCGATCGGTTCATTGAAGTGAAACTGGTCATCTCATTAACCATGATTCGATCGGTTCACCCAGTGAACCAGTCAGTTGGTGGTCCATGTTGTGCAGAATTCAGTCAATGCAGTTCTCAATCAATCTGACACTTGAATAAGTTGGATCAACACTTAAACTTGATGACTCTAAGTCAAGTATATTTATTGAATGTTTAATTAAGTACCTAAAAACTTAAGTAATCAATCTAAACAAGGTTCATGAACAAAATTATATTCCATATTAAGTCCTATGTGTGTGACCCTATAGGTTCCATTTCACATTGGCAGTGAATGTCCATAACAACTTATGACATCACAAGCAAAGAGGGGTACCTAGTCGCACATCAGTGCTACCCAAGTGAAAGGAAAGTTGGAGAAGAACTTTCGACCTACAATCTATTGATTGGTGTTACAGTGAATGTATAGTTTCTTTGTCACTAATATCCAGATTGAACTCGAGGCATGGAAGTGTCATCCTCTTCATACATTCAATCCACATTCCTTGATTCAGAGTAGATTTTCTGAGATCTATGTAAGTTCAATATCATATATTGACTCACATGAGCACAACCATGCATTTCTCCGTCTTACTCCTCAAGTGGCCAAGATATCATACGCCCTTAGGAGGGACAAATCCCATATCTATCACTTACAATCAAGTCCCCATGTGTCAAAGTCACCCAATCATCACTGTTATAACAACCCATGGTTCAGGAATATGTTTGATGATGTCAAAGTGTACCCAACAACATGTTATGAGTGTAGTGATTTCAGGTCTAAGAACCACAATCACCACCAATACTATAAGAGATGATTCTGACTAACCACATATGGTTTCCATGCATCACTCTTATGGTGGGTTTGTCCGATACACTATTCTCTAACAAGTATTTGTGTGCTTGGTTTGATATTGTATATCATGACCAATGAGATCCAGTCATCAACCAACACACACTCTAATCTTTAGTGTTTTTGGTGTCTATGGTTATTTCTACAATAACAACCAACTAGGGACAATGATTAGAATGTACATACTCTTAACATTCATATGATCTCATTTGTCCAAGTCAAATACTTGAAGACACACATCATTGATTTTTGTCATTCTCTAGACATCTATCATGTAATACTATTATCTCAAAGAGTTCAAAACATATAGATTGGAAATTGCCTTTATTAATATTTCAAATAATTTACAAAGTATATGATTACAATCATCATATGATTGGATATATGGGCATACATACCAACGCCAAGGTTCTTGATCCGATCAAGGTCACCAAGTTAAGTCTGACCCAAAAGCCAACACAATGAATATGTACTCTACAAAGGCAGACCCACATATTCACCATCTCACTTCCATGAGATAGACAATGCACCATGCGAAGGCATGCCCACACTTAGTCGATTAAGATTTTCATGTGGATTGCTTTTGGAAGGTATATTCAACTTAATATTTTAGTTGAGGGGTTTTAATATGCTTATATATGCATATAAGTATCCAATCACCACATATATAGTACGTATCATATGCATGCTATATCCCATAAACAAAAACATACAATAATGATAAAATAATGATTATGGCCATCCTATTGTAGTCCTTGGAGCCACAAGGAGATACGGTCATCTAAGGTCTACAACACTTGTAACATGTCATTGATGTACACCTGTGTTTGCAAATTTGGGTTGACCGGTTCAACCCTTGAATCGGTCGGCTCACCTCTTGGTCGGTCGGTTGGTCTCCTCCACCCGGTCATATGGCTCCTCTAGATGGTCGGCTCATTTGGCTCATTCATGGTCCTCATACTGCGCCTTAGTTGGTCGTCTTGGTCCACCAAGCGGTCACCTCTAGTCTTTGACATAATAGGAAAAAACTTATCCTTCTTTTACATCATCTTTGTGAAACCTCAAGTCAAGGGGACCAAAGGTAGAAGACAGTCTCGAGTTATCTCGAGTTACATTGGAATAGAAGAAGAAGGCTTGGTACGTAGACCAAGATGCAAACAACCAAATCCAACCATACACATGCACATAGGGTTTATAGGCCATAACCACACTACACATCCACCATCAAAACCATTTTAGGGCGACACGTATTGATTGCATATATACCATATCATATATGTATATCTTAGTTTGGGATCATGTGGTATTTGATTGGATTATTATCATGAGTCATTTAGATATTCACATCATATGCAATACATAAAAGACATTTAAACCAAAAATTAATCATACCAATCATCCTAAAACATAGAGTATTGACATGGCTCTGATGCCACTATTGGGTTTTACTGGGTTGTCTAAGGTAGTGGAAACAAAAAATTTACTAGACCATGGACCCATAGCCAACTAATCACGTCAATATCATATGTAATGAGAAGGATGATTTAACGAGTTATATCCGGTCTTGAGGCTTGCTCAGCGACTGTGCAAAACAGTTAGTGTGGTCTTCAACCTCCTATCTTTGACAATGCCTGTGCAACTCCTGGTTAGACCCAGACTGCGGTTGATTGTCATCCTCCTAGCATTAGAAGTCTCTTGCCTCTATAGTTAGTCCACACGAACCACCAGAAATCTATTCGTCCCCTGGTACAAGACTAGAAGGATTCGTCCCCTTCTGTCGGTGTACTAGTCACTGACACACTCTTCCCGATAACTAATTTCTTTATCTTAGTTATCTTTCCCTCATTGTTCCTCCCTGGATGTGTAGAACTCGCTTGGTCTCTCTTGGTTACCAAAACTAGAGAAGGAAACAACTTTACAAAGTAACTATTTTCAAAACGACTTCTAAGATGTTGTCTGTGGTGTGTGTCTTAAGAAGCCCCTTGTACCCCTCTATTTATAGTAGAGAGTAGGGTCAGGGTTTCCAGTTGTGTCATGAGTAGAAGGGTCCAGAGAATCCACACACTATTCACACGTCGGCAGGCAAACCGGTCGAATGACAATCGAACTGGTCGTTTGGCACTATGAGTCGACCGGCTCACATAGTGAACCGATCGGTTCACCTGCCAAACTTTCTTTCGATTGACTTTCCTATTTTGTCTCAAATTATCCAAAGATTCTTTCCTTATCCCACAAGAAAAAGATTGGTGAAATGGAAAGTATTCTCACCAGATGGGAAACCCAACACTTACTCAATTGGTCTAGGTGAGCTGATCGGTTCACCAGTGTGAGTCAGTCATCTCACACACCATGATTCGATTGATTCAACTGGTGAACCGGTCGGTTGGTGGCCCAAGCTGTGTAGAATTCAGTCAATGCAATTCTCAATCAATCTGACACTCAAATCAATTGGTTCAACATTTGAACTTGATGATTCTGAGTCAAGTCTATTGTGTGGACATTTAATTGAATACATGAACAATTTAATAATAAATCTAAGCAATGTTCATGGATAAACTCCTATTCCAAATTAAATCCTATGTGTGTGACCCTATATGTCCAATTTCACGTTGGCATTGAATGTCCATAACAAGCTTATGACATCACAAGAAAAGAGGGGTACCTAGTAGCACATCATTGCTACCCAAGTGAAATGGAAAGTTGGAGAATGACCTTCAACCTACAATTATGTGATCGGTGTTACAGTGAATGTATAATTCCTTTGTCACTGATATCTTGAATGAATTTGAGGCATGAAGTTGTCATCCCATCAACATTCATTTAGTTCCTTGATCTAAAGAAGGCTCTCTAAGAGATCTGTGAACTCAATATCATATTTTGATTCATATGTACACGCACATGCTTTTCCCAGTCTTGCTTATCAAGTGGCCTAGATATCATACTCCCATATATATCACTCATAGTCAAAAGCCCCATGTGTCCAAGTCACACAATCATCACCGTTATAACAACCCATGTTTTAGGACTGTGTTTGATGATGTCAAAGTATACCCAATCACATGTGTTGAGTGCAGTGATTTCAGGTCTAATAATAACAGTCACCACCATCACTGTGAGAGATGACTCTAACTTTCATGTTATGGTTCCATGTGTCATTCTCACAGTGGGTCTGTCTGATACACTTTCTCTAACAAGTATCTATGTGCTTGGTTTGATATCACATATCATGACCATTGAAATCCAATCATCGACCAACACACACTCTAGTCTTAATGTGTCATTGTTGTCTATCGACCTTCCACAATGACATTCGATTGGGGACATAATAAGAATGTACATACTCTTAACATCCGTATGATCTCATTTGTTCAATTCAAATACTTGATGACATCATCATTGAGTATATTGACATTCTTTAGACATTTATTCTGATCATCATTATCTCATAGTGATTGATCCAAAACAAATTGGAAGCTTGACTTTTGGTATTTATCAAATTAAATATATGCCAACCCAAGCATGCCTAAACAAGGTTGAGACTAACGACCCCTATTTCACCTATGAGCATAGTTGGTTAAAGGAAATATTAGATAGGCTTGTTGCAAATGCCTAATTGTGATATTTTTCACCTCCAAAGAAATTGACATCTAGCCAAGAACTAAATTAGACCATGTAAACACCACGGTAAGAGACATTTCATACTTTTTGAAACTAAGTTAGATGCTCAAAACAAGCATAACTTTGCAAAATTGGTAGGATTTTAAGTGTGTCATTATCACTGATTTGAACTCCAATGATACCAACAAACATTTAGTGATTGCATCATGCATGTGGGATAAGAAAAAATAAGACAAGAAAAATAGAAGGAAGAATCTATCCAAGGACATCTGGAGCATGTGGAATTTGAAACTCTGAATATGGTATAAATTATAAGCATTATTGAAATTTGAACTAATAAGTTTTTGCTTGTGGTTGAGGCCAACGTCAATGTTTCTTAGTCAATGATTGACCACAACCTATGATAGTCCTATAATAAGCAGTACAAGCCTACTTAGGTCATCCAACTAAAACTTTAGTTTGTGCTACTGATCACGCCTTTGCCTATTATGGAAACTATAGTAGTTGTGAAAGTTTTTGTAGAGAGTGATCATACCTTGGAATGTATGCAATTGTAGCAGTAGGGAAAGCTTTTGTGGAAAGTGAACATACCTTGGAATGTACGAATCTATTATTATTGAATCCCAATCAGATAAGGAAAGAGTGTTGTTTTCCTACACCATACATTATTTTTCCCAAAGGCTATTTATGTCAATTTAAATAAGGCATGCAAAAGAATGTTTACCCTTTCTTCTCAACATCAGTAGTTATGACCAATTGATCTCATTTTTCATTTAAGTCTAAAGAATGAACTATCTCATCATCTACAATTTCTAAATAGCCTTTCCTAATCTATTTTCTGATTAACCAGTAAATTGTTTTATTAATGTTCCATAGTGTCTCTCAAAAAATCAGTTTTCCTAGTGCAAAAAATATTTGACATTGCTCCCGATATGGATACACAAGTTGTGAAATGGAGGATGAAATGAAATGGTGACAGACATGAATATGGACTAATGTTAGTATGATGATAGTTAGTTATTAGTTTTTTATTTCTCTCTAATTTCTAGTGTGTTTATAATGGACGTTCTACATAACATAAACCATCATTGATGATTATTAGACGTACATCCTTACTTAGAAATACCTGTTCCAGAGAGACAAGGTCATGAAAATTTTCATGGAACTTATTGAAGCATAAAGGGTGTGATAGACACAGTATGAAATATTATGGTTTATCTTTTTCACAATAAACATATGGAATAGAATTACAGAGGGGATAAATAGAAAGGAATAAGTGAAAATATAAATATTAGTAATCTTAGTTCTACATACATCCTGTTGCAGAAAAATTCTAACTTATGATATGTATGACCTTGGAAATTTATAATACTTTGAATAAGAATTTTTATAATGTGAATTCTTAATGAAATAAAAATAAGGCACACTCTTCCTCTTCTATAAAAGCATATTCTAAGTATAGTGGTCATATGAAATTCACAGAATGCATACAAGTTAACTTTAAGATATTGTAAAATTGCTTTTTGGGCATCTTTTAGGTAGGGCGGTTACAATTTCCCATTAATTTCCTCTCTATTCTGCATTGACAATTAGGCACATCAGTTGTAGGGATGCCCCACAAACATAGTTGTTGAATTCTATCAGCCATAGGGCTGTCAATGGGGAGGGTATGGGTAGGGTAAGGTCTTACTCTTACCCTTACCCTCTTTGGGTAGCGGGTAAGGGTAAGGGTAATTATCCTTCTCATCAATCCCCTTACCCTCCCCTTACCCTTACCCTCTTCTCCACATGGTAAATGGGGAGGGTAAAGGGTAAGTGGGTAATTTTGACAAAAAAGAAATTTATACACATTGTGTGTTGATTTTTTATAATTTTATAAGTAATTTATTGATAACAACATATAAAACATTATATCCAATTCAAAATCATATGTTTCTCCATGTAAATTTAAGTCAATTCACACAATAACAGTTTTTTATGCATAAATCATTTTTTTTCCTTTGCATAAGTATGCATGACAAATAAGTGTTTCATCAACACCTCATTTTCTACAAGATATATGTTTTTCCCTCAATAAGAAAGTATTACAAGCACAACACCAAGTCATTTTCCAATGATAGAATAAAGTATTAGGGTTAAACATTTACATACAAATCCCTTTAGAATATATTTTTGTGTAACCTTTATATCATGTACGGGTAAAAGGGTAAAAGGGCATGGATAATGCCTATACGTTACCCTCCCCTTATAGTATAATGGAGAAATGGGCAATGGGTAATAAAAAACTCTACCCTTACCCTTACCCTTCAGGGTATGGGTAAGGGTAAACAGATAATACCCTCCTATTGTAACTCCTTGGATCCACAAAGAATTACGGTCATATAAGGTCCACATCATATGCAACCTATCTTCGATGAACATCCTTGTGCTTGAACCATTTCGGGTTGATCGGCTCATCCTATGACACATTTGGCTCACCTCTTGGTTGGTTGGACTGGCCTTCGATGTCTAGACACCTCCAACATCGGATGGACTACCATCCGTTCGGTCTGGCTCCTTCATGTTCCTCCTCGATCCTCCAGCCGTCGGCTTGTCTAGTGATGAATGTCTTCTTCTTTGATGTTACAAAAAAGAAACTATTCTACTTTTACATCATCTTTGGGAAATCCTGAGTTACATTCGGGGGGAGCAAAGGAGAAGAGAAAAGATCTCGAGTTATCTCGAGTTACATTTTGTGGATTAGATAGAGGCTCGTTATGCAAATTGAGATGCAAGATACCATATCCTACCAAAGCACACAGGGTTTATAGGCCATAACCATGCTACACATCCACCATAAAACCATTTTAGGGTGACGTGTATCAATTGCATATAAACCATATCATATATGTATATTAATATGTGATCATGTGGTATTTGATCGGATATGCACATTAGTCATTTTCATTATTCACTGTAATAAATAAATGATGATTAAACCAAAAACCAATCATATTGATTATCCCAAAACACAGTATGTTGACATGGCTCTGATATCATTGTTGGGTTTTATGGCCTCAGAGTAGGCAGTGGAAACAAAAATTTTACGAGCCATTAACCCATAATAGGAGATCACATCAATGACTATGTAATGGGAAGGATGGTTTTAGCATGATATACCTAGTTTGGGGGCTTGCCCAACAACAATACCTCACAGCCATGTACAGTCTTCAATGCCATGTATTGGACTGTGTCTTTACAGCTCCTGGTCTTCACCACTGACTGGCCTCCACCATAGTCTACGGATGACGTGTCCTCCCGAGTGGAAGACATATCCCGCCTCTATAGATAGTCCACACGGACCACCTAGAACTCCTATCGTTCTAGAAGAATTGGCAGGAAAGAGACGACCCTTCTGTCACTGTACTAAACATGCTCTCCCAAACTCAGACTACTTTTCTACAGTTGTCTTTCCCTCATTGAGACTCCCTAGATGGGTAGCTCTTGCTTTGGCTCTCTTAGTTACCAGAACTAGAGAGGACAACAACTTTTCAGAGAAACTTATGCTCTGAGTTGTGTGTTCTGAGAAGCCCAATGTATCCCTGTATTTATAGTAGAGGGCAGGGTCAGAGTTCCCAGTCTATTTGGGAGAAGAAGGATCTGGAAATTCTATGAACTGTTCACACTGTGGTAGGCAAACCGGTCGGTTCACTAAGTGAACCGATCAGTTGGCATGGTGAATCGGTCAGTTCACTAAGTGAACTCAATAGTTCACGTGCCAGACCTGCTTGCAATTGACTTTCCTAAATTGTTTCGAATTAATGCAAAGATTAATTCTTGTCCCAATTGAAATGGACAAGTGAAATGGGAAAGTTTTCCTCCAATTGGGAAAATCCATATTTCTCGATTGGCAGAACTATGAGATGCCCAGTTCACCAAGTGAACCTGTCAGTTGGATAACACCAATCGATCGGTTCACCTGGATGAACCAGTTAGTTGGCAGTTTTGATCTTTCCAATGCAATGTCCAATCAACCTGAAACTCAAACCAACTAGTTCAACACTTGAACTTGAAAGTTCTGAGTCCAATCAGTCAATTGTATGTTTAATTGAATACCTAAACACTTTAGTAGTCAATCTGAACAACATTCATAGATAATCTCCTCTTCCAGTTTAATCCTATGTGTGTGACCCCGTATGTTCCAATTTACATTGGAAGTGAATATCATAACAACTTATGACATCACAAGCAAAGATTGGCACCTAGTCGCACGTCATTTCTACCCAGGTAACTCGAAAAGTTGGAGAAAAACTTCAACCAACAATATGTGATTAATGTTGTAGTGTTCATATAGTTCATTTGTCTCTGATATCCAAATATGAACTCGAGGCATAGAACATCATCCTCTTCAACATTCAATCCATGTTCCTTAAAATAGAGCAGATTGTTTGAGATGCATGTGAGTTCACATATCATACATTGAATCACATGAGTATGGCCATACAATTCTCACTCTCACGTATTAAGGGGCCCAGGATATCATACTCTTTATAGGAGGGACAAATCCCATATCTATCACTCACAGTCAAAAGCCCCATGTGTCAAAGTCACCCAATCATCACTGTTATAACACCCATTTTCAAGAATGCATTTGATGATGTCAAAGTGTACCCATTGACTTGTGTCGAGTGTAGTGATTTTAGGTCTAGAAACACGATCACCACTATTACTATGAAAGATGATTGTGACTACCATTCCATGGAATCCATGTATCACTCTCATAGTGGGTCTGTCCGATATACTATTCTCTAACATATATTTGTGTGCTTGACTTGATATCATATATCAGTTCTATCATCAGTCAACACACACTCTAGTCTTATGTATTACTATTTTCTATTTTGATTCCACAGTAATATCTGACTAGGGACATAATGAGAATGTATGTACTCTTATCATACATATGATTTCATTGTCCAGGTCCTTAACCTGGAGACATATGTCATCAAATCACATCATTCTTTATACATATATCATGTAAGTGTCATTATCTCATGACTAAGGCAAACATAATAGATGGAATTACCTTTATTATTATTATTATTATCAAATCATGTATCCAATGCCCCATCACAATCATCGTAGGATTGGTTCTTTGGGCATACTATACCAACATATACATCTCAATATAATTTCCCACTTAAGGGTACATAATGATAAGAAAGCCCATGATTACTAGGAAGCCCATAACGATCTCTTGACGAACATAGTTGTGAGATCATATAGAATTTAATCATTTCTCATTACTTCATACGAACATTAATCTTTATCTTAATATTTACATGAACATAATATTGGATCTTGAACTCAATATGATTTCTCCACCCTGGAACATAATGGGAGTTCTCCCTCTTAAGCACAATGGGAGTTATCCATCTTGATTTATTACATGAATACTTTACCTTTTTTGCATGGTCATAACCGTAATCTTAGTTAATGTAATAGTCATAATTTTTATGATATAAAAACCAAGAAACCATGAACAATATGAAGCATCAATTGATACAACTTAGTATTTCATGAAATGTAATCATGCTCTTGATATAAAAATACCATACAAATCATCCAAGGTAGGAGTATACAGTTTCATGGACCATTTGTCTTAACAAAATTCCTAAGTCAAGCCTCCTTACTTTACTTGAGCTCTAAATACTGACATGCCAATTGCACTAGTGGGGGAAGAGTGGCCTGAGGCAAGGTGTTGGGTAGGAGAAGAATCCAAGTGTTTAGGGATTTGAGAAGCAATTTGAAGAGGAGATTTATTGGTTTCCATGCAAAGGTAGTTCTCGACCCTTTAAATAGGGCTACAAGGGATAGGAGTGGTGTTTGCAAACACAAGGAATATGATTGTAATTCTAATGGTAAGATTGGGTGCTAAATTCATTGG
Source organism: Alisma plantago-aquatica (assembly GCA_963693085.1). Classification (NCBI taxonomy): domain Eukaryota; kingdom Viridiplantae; phylum Streptophyta; class Magnoliopsida; order Alismatales; family Alismataceae; genus Alisma; species Alisma plantago-aquatica. Next base: position 564,547,902 of record OY856410.1, on the reverse strand, counting down.
CTTCCTGATCAACTTGAGAAATAAGGAGGTAATCAGGTGCACATGATACATAATAATAACTAAAATTTTAGAGTCTCAATGGAACATAGATGCGTTGGGAAGGAAACTCTTTTTTTGTTAAATTACAGTAAGTCCCTACAATCTATAACAACCCTCATATATGATCATAGAAAAGGAAAGACATGCGTGATAATGATAAATCAAGGAACTATAGGATAGAATTGGTAGATAATGTCATGATTTGATGTATTTGGTAATAAACCATACAGAACCTTTCCTATTTTGAGGGGTCAAAAGTCATAATGACTTCAAACTTTGAAAATAAATTAATTAGAGTGTCTAGAATATTTCTATCCAATTAGATTTGAGTTTAGGAATTTTTTTTACTATCAATTCCATATTGGTACCTTCCTTGATCTTATGTATTAATGTGATGACCCGAGTTCTTGTATTCTTTCCACAATGACATTCCCTTGATATGTGTGCACTCATACCAATAAGATGTCAATAGGTACTATACAAGGAATTATTTTTATCATCTATCATAAACGGAATATGGATCTAGTTCACAGACACCATATGATTGCCACACAAAATCATCATCCATAAAAGAATTAAACAATAATGTTTACATTATTTGAATAGAAGAAAGGACTAACTATGAGAAACAAGGAAAATGAATAGGAAATAGTGCATCCTACAAATCAACTAAGGAATGTAAAAGTAACTAGATAAAGAATGGAGAAAAGAATCATCTACTATAGATATCCTCCAATGAGAAATATTATTTCTTTTTGGTACTTTGACTGCAACTAAGGATTCTTTGCACCTAGAAAATATGAGAAACATGTGGATCAACATAATATGTTGTGTACATGGTTGAAAGATACATATATACTATGCTTGCATACTTGAATAATTGAAAGAAAGAAGAAAGATAAAAGGAAACATTAATTAATGAGAAAATCAAGTAAACACACATTATTAGTCTCATTTCAATGAACATATATTACTATGGTGGACTTAACACTTAATCACATATATTACTGGGCCCATTCCCTGTGTACCATGTACTCTAGGGATCTCCCAATGTACCATGTACTCCAGGGAGTTGCTAGTCAGCATTAATGCTTTCCCTGTCTTTTAGGGAGATTAATGAGCACCATCCATAACTACATTTCATCATTTTTCTATATTTTCTTTGTTTCAAGGTGGATAATGTGATATGTGTACATAGATACAAGTAAAGTTAACAAAAGTAAGGCAAACAAGTACTTCATAATTATTCCATCCAAAAAACTATACATATATCCACATAACGGATGTATCAGATCTTGGTTTCAAAAAGAGTCTAGAGTTAATGAGAATGGATCAACCTGTAAGGAAGTTAAGGTACATGATTACTACGAGTGCATACGAACCAAGACTAGGGTTTTGGTAAAAATGGGTTCTTTATGATGAGATCAAAGATTAAGGTTGATTCTTTATCATGTAAACGGTCATGAGTTTGGATCTATGGTTAGGGTTAAGTTTGGGTCATAACTATTTTATTATCTAGAGAGATATGTATATATTAGAATTACAATAGTACTAATTCAACATTGCTCACTTCATTAAGGTACACACAATCTTTATTAAATAGAGGTAGATCTAGGCTTTTGGATCAAAATTTACTAATATTTGATTAAGAGTTTCATTTTTCATTAATTAATTTTATGAAAAGAATAAAATATCTTTAAATAAAGCTTTAGACCATTTTTGAAATAGAAGTATGATTTAGGTCATACAATTATTTCATTTGGGTTCCTTGTAATTTTTTTATGAAAATGGTGTTGGTATGTATGCCCATAGAGCAAGTCATATGATGATTGTAATGGGATACTTTGTAAATGATTTGAATAATAATAAAGGCAATTTTCGATCTATATGTTTAAACTATTTCTGAGATGATAGATGCCTAAGGAATTGTTTTACTCAATGACGTATGCTTTTGGGTTGAGGACCTAAACGATGAGATCATACGGATGTTAAGAGTATACATTCTTGTTTGGTCCCTAGTCAGTTGTTATTGTGGAAATAATCATAGACATCCATAACACTAAAGACTAGATTGTGTGTTGGTTGATGACAGAATCTCATTAGTCATGATATAGTGATATCAAACCAAGCACATAGGTACTTGTTAGAGAACAAGGTACCGGACAAACCCACCATGAGAGTGACACATGGAGTTATGACTTGGTAGTCACAGTCAACTCTCACAGTGTTGGTGGTGAGTGTGATTCTTGGAACTGAAATCACTACACTCAACACATGTCGTTGGGTACACTTTGACATCATCAAACACAGTCCTGAAACATGGGTTGTTATAAAGGTGATGATTGGGTGGCTTTGACACATGGGGCTTTTGAGGGGTGAGTGATAGATATGGGATTTTTCCCTCCTGAGGGAGTTTGATGTCCTTGGCCACTAGATGAGTAGGATTGAGAAAGGCATGCACATGCACGTGTGAATCAATATGTGATATTGATGTCACACACATCTCACCCAATCTGTTCTGAGATCAAGGAAATGAATGAACGTTGACAGGATGACTGTTCCATGCCTCGAGTTCATTCAGGATATCAGTGACAAAGTAATTATACATTCACTGTAACACCATTCACAGATTGTAGGATTGAAAGTTGTTTTCCAACTTTCTATTTCACTTGGGTAGCACTTATGTGTGACTAGGCACCGCTCTTTGCTTGTGAAGTCATAAGTGTTATGGACTTTCACTGCCAACGTGAAATGGACCGGCAGGGTCACACACATAGGATTTAACCTGGAGTAGGAGTTTTTCCACAAACATGTTTAGATTGATTACTAAAGGAGTTTAGTAGTTCAATTAAACACTCAACTATTTGATAGCTCAGTATCATAGTGTTCAAGGTGTTGGACTGATTGATTAGAGTATCAGATTGATTGAAACTGCGATTGACTGATTATGTACAATTTGCACTTCCAACTGATCGGTTCATGTGATGAACCGATTGACTGAGCTTGGTGAACCGATCGACTCAACTGGTAAGTCGATCGGCTCATGGACAGGGTGAAACGATCCGTTCAAGTGTTGAAATGATCAGTTCAAGTCCAATCGAGCAACTTGGGAAAGTAAGATTGGTGAGAAATTTCCTTTCGTTTCACCTGCCCAATTTGATTGGAACAAGGATTGGTATCTGATACCAATTCAAAACTAAAGAAGAAAATTCAATCGGGAACTGATCAGGACTACGAACCGAACGGTTCAGAAGTGAACCGACAGTTTCATGGGTCCCAACCGATCGGTTGAGGTGTCAACCGACCGTTTCAGTTGTGAAACGATTGGTTCAGGTTACACATTTGGTTGTTTTTGTGGAAAATTTTGAACCCTTCTACTCCTGCTTTAGTCCCGCATTGCTCGGGATAGAGAACCATGTCCTATGACCTTCCTATATATAAGGGTATTGGGGGCTTCTCAAAGTACAACTCAGTGCAACTAGTTGCTTTGTAAAGTTGTCGTTCTCTCTGGTTTTGGTAACCGAGAGAGCCCGAGAAAGTGCTACCCGATAAAGGAGGCACAGTAAGGGAAAGACAACTACAGAAAACGATTGGTGGCAGGAGAGTGTTTCGGTGACTAGTACACTGACAGAAGGGTGCGACTCCTTCTGATTCCTTGTGGGACAAGGAGATCAGAGTTCCAGGTAGTCTGTGTGGACGACTGTAGAGGCGGGAGACCTCTGTCACTCGGAGGACAACTGTCAATCCCGACAGTCCTGCTGAGACCAGGATTCTTCAGTCCCAGTGCGACCAGGAGCTGCACAGACACCATCCAAGACCAGAGGTGTAGACCACGCAACGCGCGAGGTACTGTCGCTGAGCAAGCTTCGGTACAAGGTATGCATCCACAAACCATCTTTCCTATTGTATAGACGTTGACACGATTCCTTTTGTTGTGGGTTTTGGGGAGAAATTTTTTGTTTCTGCTTCTTCTCTGCCTCCCGTAAAACCCAACAGCGGTATCAGAGCCACATCAACTGCTCCATATTTTAGGATTATCGATATGATCGATTTTGGTTTGTCTCCTTTATTTATTGCATACGATGCGAATAAAATTGGCTTTATGCATGTCCAATCCACAAAGCCCAAATATACATATATGATATGTAATATTAATGCACTCAATACACGTCGCCCTTAAACGAGTTTTGTGGTGGATTTGTAGCATGGTTATGGCCTATAAATCCTATATCTGTGTATGGTTGTATGTGGTTTCTTGCATCTCAGTCTGCGCAATGATTCCCTTTCTCCTATTCCAGATGTAACTTGAAATAATTCGAGACTTCTTTCCTACATTTGCTCCCCCCGAATGTAACTCGGGGTTTCACAATTCAATTGTAAATATGATAGATTTTATTTCCTGTTATGTCAAAGAACGGCGGACCACCTGAGACGATCAGTTCAAGGCGTGAACCGATCGGTTGGTGTTCCAGACGACCGGTTCGAGGAGCGAGACGAGCGGGTTGCGATCTGAGGAGATGCACGACGATCGGTGAACAGATCGGCTGGAGGTGCCAGTCGATCGACTGGTGGCACCCGAACAACCAACTTGATGGCAAGTCGATCAGTCATGGAGATGAGCTGATCAAACCCATAAAGGCAGACACAGATTTCATCTTGTACAGGTTGCATGTGATCTAGACCTAGATGACCGTGATTCCTCTTGGCTCGAGGAATCACAATAGGATGGCCATAATCATTGCTTTTATCGTTTTACATGTTTTTCTGTGGGATATAACATGTATATGATACGTACTATATATTGTGGTGATTGGATATGTATATGTATATAAAAATCCAATCCCTCATTAAATATTAAAGTTTTAGATGCCTTCCAAATGCGACACACGTGAAAAGCTTGATCGACCAAGTTTGGGCATGCCCTAGTGTGGTGCACTATCTATCTCGTGGAAGCGTGAAGGATGAACATGTGGGTCTTCCCTAGTAGGGTGCATATTCATCGTGTTGGCTTTGGGTCAGACATAACAAGGTGACCTAGATAGGATCTAGCACCTTGAGGCATGGAGATGATCATGGAAAGGAGTTGCATGTGACATCTTTCAAGAGTTGCATATGATGCAATTGACAAGGGTTGCCTACCTAGGAGATCTGAGTTGTGGGTGACAGCCCTAGCTGGTCCATGGCTCAGAGGATTTTGGGATCTTGACCCACTAGAAGATTGTACGCTGCAATCTTCCGAATTGATGGTGAGGGCTGTCAATTTGAGTCAAAATAGTGGGAGTGGTAATCAATTAAAGGCCTGAGTAACTATCATCAAATTTTATTCAAATCAAATCAAAAGGAGTTTTGACAAATGCAATTTTCTCTTGTACAATGACAAAAGAATCATCTTTTAAAAAGGGAAAATTAATTGAGAACAAATTCCATAACTGGTTGAGGACTGTGAGAAGTGTTCTGCACAATCCAGATATACCAGGAGCCTTTGAATCCACTCTATGTATGCTTAATGCGTTGGCAAAGATGAAAGAAAGTTCATTGATAGAGATCAATGGAACGAAAGGTAAGGGAGAGAAGGGTTCTCTCGCCAAACCAATTTCTTCTACATGGAGAGGATGGAAGGAACAATGGAAGAAGAAGTCAGAGATAGAGATCTCTACTTATGGTGTATATGTGATAGAGATTAACTTTACTACTTCTTCTTCGTGGGTACTTGATACCGGATTCAGATCTCACATTTGTTCAAATGTGAAGGATCTTAAGAGAAGTAGGCCTTTGGGGAAAGGCGAGGTTGAACTACGTGTTGCCAATGGGGCAAGAGTTGCCTCCAGTGCCGTAGGAACCTATGAGTTAACTCTACCAAGTGGGCTAATAATAGAGTTGAAGAACTGCTATTATGTACCTACCATAAATAGGAATATCATTTCTGTCTCTTGTTTGGACAAAGATGGATTTGAATTTCTTATTACGAATGGAAAATGTTCCATTTCTAAAGATGGGATCTTTTATGGTAGTGCCCCAATGTCTTATGGTTTATACTTGATAGATCTAGAGACAAGTGTATACAACGTAAACACCAAAAGGCAAAAACTCAACAAATCAAACAAAACATATCTTTGGCATTGTCGTCTAGGGCACATAAATGAGAAGAGCATTTCTAGACTCCATAAAGATGGTCATATAGACTCTTTTGATTATGAATCAGTAGAGACATGTGAATCTTTCTTGTTGGGCAAGATGACCAAGACTCCCTTTTCAGGTAAAGGTGAGAGAGCTAGTGATCTATTAGGACTCATACAAACTGATGTATGTTGGCCTTTTATAACTAATGCCAGAGGTGGGTATCAGTACTTCATTACCTTCACTGATGATTTCAGTAGGTATGGCTATGTGTAACTGATGAAACTTAAGTCAAAAACCCTTGAAAGGTTCAAGGATTTCATGAATGAAGTACAGAACCAACTTGGTAAAAGTATTAAGGCACTTTGATCTGATCAAGGTGGAGAATACTTAAGCTAGGAGTTTGAGGACCTTCTGTGAGCCCGTGGTATTGTATCACAATGGACTCCTCCTGGAACACCACAACATAGCAGTGTGTCTGAAAGAAGGAATCACACATTGTTGGATATGGTGTGATCAATGATGAGTTTTTCTGATCTTCCAATTTCTTTCTGGGGTTATGCTCTTGAAACCGCCACGTTTACACTTAACCATGTACCATCTAAATCGGTTCAAAAGACACCATATGGGATATGGTACGGGAAGCGTCCCAATTTGTCTTTTCTGAAGATTTGGGGTTGTGAGGCTTACGTTTGGAAAATGTTTCCTGATAAGCTTGGACCCAAATACGATAAATGTTATTTTGTTGGATATCCCAAGGAAACGAGGGGATATTATCTATACCACCCTACTGACAACAAAGTGTTTGTTGCCAGGACAGTTGTGTTCTTAGAGAAGGAATTTATTTCCAAAGGAAGCAGTGGGAGGAAAATAGAGCTTGAAGAGGTTCAAGCCCAACAAGAAAGCATTGAACTAGTAGATGTACGAGAGGAATATGGAGATTTACAAGGTGTTGTGGGATCTCATTCTCCTCAGGTAACACAAGGACCTCGTAGATCTAGTAGGACCCGCCTTAAACCTGAGAGGTTTGGATACCTTGTGACTCAGGAAGGTGGTGAGTTGATCATAGATGATGATCTAACTACCTACATAGAGGCTATGGAAGGACCAGATTCTGAGAAATGACATGAAGCCATGAGATCCAAGATGGAATCCATGTACTCCAACAAAGTATGGACTTTGGTGGAACCACCCGAAGGGGTAAAACCCATAGGGTGCAAGTGGGTCTTCAAGAAGAAGACCGACATGGATGGAAATGTGCAAACTTAAAAAGGCAGATTGGTTGCGAAGGGATTTCGACAAGTTCAAGGTGTTGAAAATGACAAAACCTTTTCTCCAGTTGCCATGATTAAGTCCATCAGGATCATGCTTGCTATTGCAACTTATTATGACTATGAGATTTGGCAGATGGATGTTAAAACCGCATTCCTTAACAGGAATATAAATGAGGATGTGTACATGACACAACCTGAAGGTTTTGTAGATCCAAAGAATGTCAATAAAGTCTATAAGCTACAAAGGTCAATCTATGGATTGAAGCAAGCATCTCGGAGTTGGAATCTTTGATTTGATGAGGAAGTCAAAGTGTTTGGCTATACTCAAAATGAAGATGAACCTTGTGTGTACAATAAGGTTAGTGGGAGCTCGACCACATTCCTCATATTGCATGTGGATGACATACTTTTGATGGGGAATGATGTCTTAGCCTTAGAGAAGGTAAAGACTTGGCTTGTGAATACTTTCTCAATGAAGGATTTAGGAGAAGAATCCTACATTCTAGGAATTAAGATCTATAGAGATAGATCTAGAAGGCTTCTCGGACTAAGAAAGAGCACGTACATCGACAAAGTGCTGAAACGGTTCAGCATGGAGAACTCAAAGAGAGGCAACATCCCCATGCTACATGGAGTCACCGTCTCTAGAGCTCAATGTCCCCAATCTTGTGAAGAGAGGGAGCATATGAATGGGATCCCATATTCATCAGCCATCAAATCCATCATGTACGCTATGTTGTGCACACACCCAGATGTCTCGTATGCTCTCAGCATGATGAGCAGGTACCAGTCACATCCCGGGGATGCTCACTGGACAGCCATAAAGAACATGCTCAAGTACTTGCAAAGGACTAAGGATCAGTTTCTTGTTTACGGCGGCGAGGAAGAGCTGGTTGTAAAGGGTTACACCGATGCAAGATTCCAAACCGATAAAGATGATTACAGATCACAGTCAGGATTTGTATTTTTCCTTAATAATGGAGTTGTGAGATGGAAGAGTTCCAAGAAAGAAATAGTTGCCGATTCTACTACAGAGGTCGAGTATATTGTTGCATCACATGCAAAAAATGAGGCTGTGTGGATCAGGAAGTTCATTTCTGAACTTGGTGTAGTTCCCAGTAGATGTGATGCAATTGAGCTTTATTGTGACAATAATGGAGCTATTGCACAAGCTAAGGAACCTAGATCACATCAGAGGTCCAACCACATATTGTGGCACTTCCATCTCATATGAGAGATCGTACAATGAGGAGATGTGAAGATTTGCAAAGTACCAACTGAAGACAACATAGCTGATCCACTGACTAAGGCCCTTTCTCAGAAGAAGCATGATGGTCATGCTAGGTCACAAGGACTGAGGTTCCTTAGTGACTGGCTCTAAGTGCAAGTGGGAGTCTGTTGGTATGTATGCCCATAGAGCAAGTCATATGATGATTGTAATGGGATACATTGTAAATAATTTGAATAATAATAAAGGCAATTTCCGATCTATATGTTTAAACTGTTTCTAAGATGATAGTGTAACGTGATAGATGTCTAAAGAATTGTTTTACTCAATGACGTATGCTTTTGGGTTGAGGACCTAAACGATGAGATCATATGGATGTTAAGAGTATACATTCTTGTTTGGTCTCTAGTCGGTTGTTATTGTGGAAATAACCATAGACATCCATAACACTAAAGACTAGATTGTGTGTTGGTTGATGACATAATCTCATTAGTCATGATATAGTGATATCAAACCAAGAACATAGGTACTTGTTAGAGAACAAGGTAACATACAGACCCACCGTGAGAGTGAAACATGGAACCATGACTTGGTAGTCACAGTCAGCTCTCACAGTGATGGTGGTGAGTGTGATTCTTAGACCTGAAATCACTACACTCATCACATGTCGTTGGTTACACTTTGACATCATCAAACGCAGTCCTGAAACATGGGTTGTTATAAAGATGATGATTGGGTGGCTTTGACACATGGGGCTTTTGAGGGGTGAGTGATAAATATGGGATTTGTCCCTCCTGAGGGAGTTTGATGTCCTTGGCCACTTGATGAGTAGGATTGAGAAAGGCATGTGCATGCACGTGTGAATCAATATGTGATATTGATGTCACACACATCTCACCCAGTTTGCTCTAAGATGAAGGAAATGAATGAACGTTGATAGGATGACTGTTCCATGCCTTGAGTTCATTCAATATACCAGTGACAAAGGAATTATACATTCACTGTAACACCATTCACAGATTGTAGGATTGAAATTTGTTCTCCAACTTTCTATTTCACTTGGGTAGCACTGATGTGTGACTAGGCACCGCTCTTTGCTTGTGAAGTCATAAGTGTTATGGACTTTCACTACCAACGTGAAATGGACTTGCAGGGTCACACACATAGGATTTAACCTAGAATAGGAGTTTGTCTAGAAACATGTTTAGATTGATTACTAAAGGAGTTTAGTAGTTCAATTAAACACTCAATCAATTGATAGCTCAGTATCATAGTGTTCAAGGTGTTGGACTGATTGATTAGAGTATCAGATTGATTGAAACTACAATTGAATGATTCTGCACAATGTGCACTCCCAACCGATCGACTCATGTGATGAATCGATCGGCTGAGCTTGGTGAACCGATCAGCTCAATTGATAAGTCGATCGGCTCATGGACAGGGTGAAACAATATGTTCAAGTTTTGAAATGATCGGTTCAAGTCCAACCAAGCAAGTTGGGAAAGTAAGATTGGTGAAAAATTTCCTTTCGTTTCACTTGCCCAATTTGATTGGAACAAGGATTGGTATTTGATACCAATTCAAAACAAAAGAAGAAAATTCAATCAGGAACTGATCAGGACTACGAACCGACCAGTTCAGAAGTGAACCGACCGTTTCATGGGTCCCAACCGATCGGTTGAGGTGTCAACCGACCGACTCAGATCCCCAACCGACCATTTCAGTTGTGAAACGATCGGTTTATGTTACGCAGTTGGTTGTTTCTGTGGAAAATCTCAAATCCTACTACTCCTTCTTTAGTCCGCATTGCCCGGGATAGAGAACACTGTCCCATGACCTTCCTATATATAGAGGTATTGGGGGCTTCTCAAAGTACAACTCAGTGCAACCAGTTGCTCTGTAAAGTTGTCGTTCTCTCTAGTTTTGGTAATCGAGAGAGCCCGAGCAAGTGCTACCCGATAATGGAGGCACAACAAAGGAAAGACAACTGCAGAAAGCGACTGGTGGTAGGAGAGTGTGTCGGTGACTAGTACACTGACAGAAGGGTGCAACTCCTTCTAATTACTTATGGGACAAGGATATCAGAGTTCCAAGCAGTCTATGTGGACGACTGCAGAGGCGGGAGGCCTCTGTCGCTCGGACGACAACTGTCAATCCTGACAGTCCCGGTGAGACTAGGAGTCTTCAGTTCCGGTGCGACCAGGAGATGCACAGACACACACAAGACCAGAGGTGAAGACTGTGCAAGGCATGAGGTACTATCGCCGAGCAAGCCTCGGGATAAGGTATGCATCCACAAACCATCTTTCCTATTGTATAGACGTTGACACGATTCTTTTTGTTCTGAGTTTTGAGGAGAAAGTTTTTATTTCCACTGCTTCTCTGCCTCCCATAAAACCCAACAAATGGTATATACATTCATTATCATCTGATACTCCTAGCATTAACTATGATGTTCTTAAGTTCATTAGATTCTAGTATTTTTGCTAATAAATAAAATTGAAGAAAAGAAATTATATCTGGATTGATGGACCGATCTGATTGGATCAAGGGCTCAAATTGATCCTAGCTGTTTACGTGTGCTTGTTGACTCGCGCTCATAGCTGAGATGGAACTCAAGAGATTATCTCACTTAGTCCAAGCTAGCTCCACGTGAGGAACCTTCTCCCAATCATCTCATCCACATGAGCAGCATCTCGCCTCTACTCTGATGAGGTGGAGGGACTACTACTTCCAGAATTAGGGTGTAAAGGGGGCACAACTACCATCTTATGGTGTTTCCTCATCTATGTGTCTAACTCAGTTGGTGCAACTCCCCTTGGGGCCCTATGCTGCCATGATGGGTCGAGAGGTAGCCAAAAGAAGGGAGGTTTAAGGGGTGGAAGGAAGTTTCACAGTGATTTAGATGTCGTGGAGGTTCTTTGGATTTTGGAAGAGATGATGGCGAGGAGGATTTGGTGTGGGGATGTATGTGGTGACACGACCGAGGTGGTGTAGTGGTGGATAGGATGTGGGATAGGTGATAGTGCTTAGGGGACTCTTGCTTTGAATTGGAGATATGTGATGACTAAAGGAAGTGAACCTAATGGAGGTCTTAAATGGGAAAATAGAGGTGTAGATGAAGAAGTCCTAAATTGGTTAGCACCACAAGAGAGATGTGAGATGAAGTATAAGATGGTTCTCCTTGATCTGAGGACAGTGGAGGTCATGGTGGGGTCATCGAGTTCTTTTTGGAGAGAGGAATCTCTCTCACAAATCTCTATCTGAGTGAGTGGGTCTGGTTGTTGCGAGGTTAGGCGCCACAAGTAAAGATAATTCCACCATTTTTCCTGAGTAACATGGATTTGAAGATAACTAATAAGGCATCAGATTGATTTTAGATGGATGAGATATGGAGATTAAGATGAATTCCTATGCCTTTTCATAAAAGGATATGCGTGACACATATATACCTGTCAAACCTAAATATTTAATCGACATACTTAGGTCTAAGACCTTCAATAAATGAAATAAGGTTCATATAATGAAATGGCCATAACTTTTAATTGGTGCATTCAATTGAAATGAAAATTTAGGTGGAACTTCATGATGAGATTATCTAGATATGGTAGAAAATTGTATGCAAATTCAAATGAAAATCATAGTAATTGACCAGGTACTTTGATACACATGATATACTCTAATGTTCATGTAGAGTTTGCATTACTTTGAAATATATGTATCCATGTCATCAGAATACTAGAGGGAGGTGATTAAGTATATTTTACACAATAAGTTCAGAACTTATTTGTATCACTAATATGTAAGAGTGGTAAAAATAATAATGTATAAAACTCAATTTATCACATTCTCCCCTCCTTTAAGAATGTTGTCCTCAAAATTCAAGCAACTTGAAAGAGATATGGATATTTCTACTCGATCTCAGACTGAGCTTCCAAGTAGAATTAGTTTGATCATGGTGGCTCCAAAGAACTTTCACCATATCAATGTGTTGATTACTATAGAGCTCCTTTGTCTTGGAATCAAGGACTTTGACCAGAGATTTAGTATAAGTTGGATCATCTTTCAACTCTAGAGGCTCATGATTTAGAATGTAACTAAGATCTTTGACACAAGGCTTCAGATTAGACACATGAAACACATTGTGCATTGCACTATAATGAGGAGGAAGAGAAAAGAAGTATGCACATTCACTAACCCTTTCTAAGATCTTAAAGTATCCCACGAAGTGAGGACTGAGCTTCGCTTTGTTCTTGACCAACGCTCAGATAGGCCTGATCTTTTGAAAGACATGATCACCTTCTTTGAACTGACGTTGTTGTCGGTGAGCATCTACATAAGACTTCTGCCTATGTTGTGCCCACTTCATTCTCTGCCTTATCAGTGCAACCTTGTATATGTAAAGTTGCATCTCCTTAGATTTCATCAAGGCATGCTCCCCACTGTCATCCCACTATAGTGGAGATCTTCATGGTCTTCCATAGAGAGATTCATATGGAGGCATCCAGATACTTGCTTGATAGCTATTATCATATGCAAACTCAGCTAAAGGAAAATAATGGTCCCATGAGCCTTCTCAATCGAGAACACAACCACATAGAAGATCCTCCAGAATCTACATTGTACGCATAGATTGTCCACCAGTTTGCGAATGATATACTATGAAGAAGTTAAATTTTGTTCCCAATTTTTCATGAACCTGTTTCCATAACTTGGAAGTGAACTTTGGATCTCTGTCTAAAACAAAGGATGTTGGAACTCCATGCAAACATACAATCTCCCAGATATAGAGGTCAGCAAGCTAAAGAACTTTTTATGTTGTCTTTACAGGTAGGAAGTGAGCTGATTTTGTGAGATGATCCCCTATAACCCATGCAACATCATATCCTATTGTGTTCATGGGTAGACCACCACGAAATCCATGTGATGTGTACCCATTTTCATTCTAAGATTTCAAGGGGTTGTAGTAGTCCTCATGGTCTCTTGTGCTCTGCCTTGATCTCTGACACATCAGATGTATGGCCATAAATTCAACAATATCATGCTTCATACTTCTCTACTAGAAGAGTTTTTGCAAATCCTTGTACATTTTGGTTGTGATAGGATGAAATGTGTACTTGAGACCGTGTGCCTCACTGAGAATCTTTGTCTTTACAGCTGACTACTCAAAAACCCACATACGATTCTTCTACTGAAGACCACCATCAAGACCCACTAACACATGTGTTTGAGGTTTAGACAAGAGAGATGAGATCTCTTCAAGATCAGGATTAGCCTTTTGTGCCTCAAAAAGTTCATACTATAACCCAGGATGATAGAAATATTGTGGAAAGGAACATGGTCATGCATAAATTGTGGCTTCCAACATACCAAGTCTTCCATGTCTTTCCATTGACGAACAGATAGAGATGCACATACTGCCCTTTTCCTATTAAGGGAATCGATGAATACATTTGCCTTACCTGGGTGATAGGAAATAGTGAAATCATAGTCCTTTAGGTACTTGATCCATTGACATTGTTGTAGGTTCAAGTCCTTTGGTGTTTGGATATAGTTCAAGATTTTCTGATCAGTGAAGATATCAAATGTTGACCCGTACAGGTAGTGCCTCCAAATTTTGAGAGCATGTATAATTGCAGCCATTTCCAAATCATGGTGGGGTAACTAAGTTCATTTACTTTTACTTACTAGATGTGAAAGCCACTACCTTCCCATTCTGATGTAGGATACAACCTAGACCATTCCTTGAAGCATCGGTGAATATCACAAACCCTTCACATATAAAGGTTAGAACTAGAACATGTGTTGATGTTAGTTTCTACTTTAGCTCCTAGATGCTGGACTCACAAGTAGTTGACCATATAAAGTGCTCATCCTTTTGAGTAAGCTTGGTGAGAGGAAGTGTAGTTTTGGGGAAATTGGGGATGAAGCGACAATAATATTTGGTTAGGACCAAGATACTCTGGATTTCAGAAGGATTCTGAGGAGGTTTCCAGTTAAGAACACCTGACAATTTTGATAGTTTCCCATAGAATTTTGGAGCTCGATGCACCTCAAGAACTACCCTTAAGTTCTCACAATGCTTCTCCATATAATCAGAACAAGATTATAATATCATCGATGAAAATAACGAAAAAATCATCAAGATAGGGTTTGAAGACCTTATTTGTAAGGTAAGTGAAAACACTAGGTGTGTTGGTTAACCCAAATGGCATGAGTACAAATTCATAATGCCCACAACGAGTCTGAAAAGCTATTTTAGAAATATCACTATCTTTGACTTTGAGTTGATGATGTCCAAAATGAAGGTCAAGTTTAGAGAAAACTTTAGCAATGCAAAGTTGATCAAAGAGTTCAATAATACTGGGAAGAGTATACTATTTTTAATAGTGGCTTGGTTCAACATGAAATAGTCAACAGATATGCTTATAGAACTATCTTTCTTCTTTACAAAGAGAACAGGTGCACCCCTAGGAGAAACAATAGGATGGATAAAACCTTTATCAAGAAATTCTTGCAATTGTTTCTTTAGCTCCAAAAGCTCAACAGGAGCCATCCTATATGGGGCCTAGAAACCAGAGTAGTTCTAGGAAGAAGATCTATAGAGAAATCAATGTCTCAGTCAGGAGGCAACCCACGAAGCTCCTCCAGAATTATGTCAAGAAAAAGACATATCACCTCTAGTATTTCTATAGGTCTGGTACTAGGACTGGTCTCAGAGACTAATGCGAGGAAGACTTTACAACCTTTGGAAATAAGCTTTTTAGCTTTAAGATAGGAGATTATAAAATTATTACAAATCTTCTTCCGTTAGGGATCATCGTAAGATTATAATGAGGTGGATAGATGACTACCCTATTCTCCCTATAGCCAATATGTGCATAATACTATAATACCAAAATCTTCCATATTAAAGAAGAGGAATCTGAGTTGAATGTCATAACTTTTGAATATTATAGGAACGACATCAATTTTATGTAATGTAGTGAATATTTCACCACTAGGAGTTGACTCATCAAGAACATATCCTAGATCCTTTATATAAAAATGTAACATAGATGCTAGATTTCATTATATGAAGGTATTTGTTGATTTGGAGTCAAATAAGGCTTTAACATGATGATCATTAAGAAATAAAATGCATGCACATTAATAATCTATCATGAATATTTGAAGGCATTTATCATGCTAGTTAGATAAATGAAGGGAATTAAGGTTTCCTTAAATCAACTGGTTAGGGTTTACCTTATGCTCTTCCATGGTCACTATAAATACTCTGGCATTACGGTGCCCCTGAGGAGGTGGACACCCACTAGCAGGTTGCCAAAAGTAGATGGAGTAGGGCACTTGGTAATGAAATGGCCCTTCTTTTTGCATTTGTAGCAAACTGGCTTGGTGTGACAACATACTTCGCCATGGTGTTGCCCACAAGTCTTCTAATATGGGTGAGGTGTCCTATGATTGTTCTAATTATTTCTTTGTCCTCCTTTACCTGAACTCCCTTTACCCGATCTCTTGTTATAGCCAGGGTGAAACTTCCTAGATTTGTCTTCTTCAGTAAAGGTTAACCCTAGTTATCCCATACCCAAAGGTTTCTGCGTACCCTGATCCCTCTCCAGTTTAAGGGCCATATCTAGGGCTTCAACAAAGTTCTTGGGACTGGAAGTGAGAAATAAGGGTTTTAGGTTGGCATTTAGGCAGTCAATATAGTGCTCCATGATGTGTACTTTGATTCTAATGGGTGCATAGTTCTCGAGAAGCCTAAACTTCCAAGTATAGTCAACCACCGAAAGATTGCCTTGCCTAAGCTCAGTGTACATTATCTCCTTCATCTTTCTCTCATCTATGGGCATGAAATGGTTAGTAAAGCTAGTTTTGAAGACTTCCCACTCCATGGTGTCTACTGCTACCTCCTTATCTCAAGAGAAGTTTTCCCACTAGATTTTTGTCCCTCCCTTAAGTAGGTATGTGGCAAACTTTACCTTCTTCCCAAAGGGTACCTCTAGAATATGAAAGGCATTTTCTACTAACAAGACCATGCCTCAACTTTTCCCATGATCTTAGGCTGGCCTTCACCCCAAAAGGTGTCAGGGTTTAGTTTAACTAAATCAAGCATGATTATCTACTTCTTAGAAGATCTAGGGCTAGGTTCAAGGGTTCCGTTTTAGGGAAACAATATCTATGAAGTCTAAGAGGATCTTCTTCTACTCTTCCCACCTACCCTGGGACATATTTTCAGAATCAGGCCCACTAGAAGTTTTAGGTTCTTTTCTCTTTTTGGAGGACGATACCCTACAATTCCATAGTCAAGAATCAATCATCCTGATGACTCTAAATTGAGTGACTCTTTCCTAACCTATATCGAATAGAGAGATGAGAGGGAATATCTATATATGAGAAGGATCCTTAATTAATGTATGACCAAAAGTAGGGGACACTTAGGGTTTTGGCCAAGTAGACTTATACTGCCACATGGGTAGCCTTGTGTACTAAGCAAAATAGCTCAGTGACTTTTTCCATACCCATAGCAGATTCTATACTAGACACCTCCACCCTTTATATCCCTAACTCAAGGAGTACCCTAGACTCATAATAGGGTGAATGAGGTTCCATGCACCTATGATGTGTGAACCTGGATCTGATACCAACTCTGAAGACCCCAATTTCGCATAATTTCTATAATAACATTGCCTTGATATGCATGAAATCTTATCAATAAGATGAAAAGAAGGAAAATACAAGGAATTTTGGTTATCATCTATCATAATCAGAACCCAAATTTAGTTCACAAACACCAAATGATTGCCACACAAAACCATCATCCATAAAATATTTAAATGGTAATGTTTACACTATTTACAGAGAAGAAATTACTAACTATGAGAAAAAAGGAAAATACATAATAAATAGGTCATCCTACACATCAACTAAGGAATGGAATAGTAACTAGCTAAAGAAATGGAGATAAGCATCATCTACTCTAGAGATACTCTAATGAGATTTATTATTGCCTTACTTTGAGTACAATTAAGGATTCTTTACACCTAGAAATTATGAGAAACATGTGGATCAACATAATATGTTGTGTACATGGTTGAAAAATAGATATATTGAAAGGAAGAAGAAAAATAAAAGGAAACATTAATTAAGGTGAAAATTAGGTAAATCCACACTATTAATCTCATTTCAATGAACATGTATTACATGGTGGACTTAGCACTTAATCACATATATGACTGGGCCCATTCCTTCATGTACTCTAGGGATCTCCATGTGTACCCCATGTACTCTACAGAGGTTCTAGTCAACATTAATTCTTTCCCTCTC
Organism: Alisma plantago-aquatica; assembly: GCA_963693085.1. Lineage (NCBI taxonomy): Eukaryota > Viridiplantae > Streptophyta > Magnoliopsida > Alismatales > Alismataceae > Alisma > Alisma plantago-aquatica. The sequence continues at coordinate 564,529,917 of OY856410.1, read as the reverse complement.
TTTTAGGGAGATTAATGACCACCATTAGTAACTACATTTCATCATATTTCTAAATGTTATTCATTTCAAGACGGAGAGTACAATACATGTACATACATACACATAGAGTTATATAAAGTAAGGAAAACAAGTATTTCATAGTTATTCCATCCAGAAAACTAGTCTTATACTTATATCCACATACCTGATGTATCAGATCTTGATTTCCAAAAGATCCTAGAGTTAATGAGAATGGATCAACTTAAAAGGAAGTACGGGGTACATTATTACTATGAGTGCATATGACCCAAGACTACGGTTTTGGTTAAAAGGGTTCTTGATGATTAGATCACAAATTAATGTTGGTTGAATCTCATTTTAAGGGTCATGAGGTCGGATCTAGGGTTAGGGTTAAGTTGGGTCATAACTATCTTTATTGTTTAGAGAGATATGTATTGTAATGACCCCACCTCCCGGTAACTCCCAATTAAGGGAGACCCGAAGGTCAGAGCCATTATTCAATTAACAGGATCAAAGGTTCGACAAATATTCAATAATAATTATGGAATTCTACTAACTAAACTGGAATTGGGTATAAAATAAAACCTTGCATACCTTTTTAAAACTTTGGTAAGCTACTCTATTCCACAGCCTGGATACATTCTATCTAATCCTCCTGCACTTTATTTCTTATTTCCACAAGGTGTCACTTTACTGTATGTTCTTTCAAAAGTTGTACCTAAAATGCCGACAAACAAAACGTCGGTCAATATATCGAAATATACTGGTATGTGGGGACAACCAAAAATTTCACAGATATGGCTAACAATTTAATAATCACAATCAAATTATTTAACAAGCCAATTTACATTTTCAATGTGTCATTCTCCACCGCTTTTTCCCTAACCCTGGCATACCTCTCTAGGGTTCCTTTTTTGCCATTGACTTAAGGCCACCTTCTCAATCCCGAGCTTGGTGCCTGGGAGTCACCTCTAATGGTGCTCCATAGTCATGCATCATAGACCACCTTCTCATTCCCGAGCTTGGTTTCTGGGGTCACCTCTCATGGTGCCCATTGGTCTACCCTCCTGGGCCTGACCTTTATGGCATCTTCCATCAGGGTGGCATGTAGGTGCGAGAATTCACATGTATATCTAACTGTGAGAGCCATAGTGACTTTATAATTGCAGTATGAACATCCAAACTGTTTATATTGCATTCAATGCGAGGAAACATTCGGAAAACCCTCGAGAAACTAATGTGATTAATCATAATTAACCACATACATGTACATGCAGATTTGAGACAGAGTAGTCCAATCAATCAAAACATCCAATCAAGCAAGTACAAGAATCCTGAAATAGTTATACAATTTCCTTTTATTACTCATGTCATTAAGATCTATTAAATCTAGCTCGCTTCCTAGGATTTCTAGTCCACTTTTAGGGTTTCCATTGCAATTAGGGTCTCCCTTCATATTTTACTATTTTAAACCCTAATTTAATGCAATCGATCACAATCCCTAATTATTTCCACATCTAATCCTCAATTCCAGATTAAAGGCATAATTAACCATTAATTAAGCTCGTTAAGCCTCTTTTACATTAAAGCTACTATTTTTAAGCTTTTAATCCATGACAAGATCATTATACACATTTATCATCAATTCATAGTTCATTATGGTGCAACTCACATATGAACTCGATTTGCTATTAATTCCACCTTTTATTCATGAGAAAACCCTAATTAATACCTTTAGGGTATTTATCCACAAATTAGGAACTTTAATACTCGAAATAGCTTATAACCATGAAAACTCATTTCTATACATGAAATCAAATAATTAAAGCCATTAGTAGCCACAATTACCAACATTAGGGTTTCAGGGTTCATTAAAGTATTTTCATGCACATGAAACTCCAAAATAAACTAATTACTTGCAAAGATCATCTTTTTGTTCCTAATGTTCATTTTTATCATTAACAGGTTAATACCAACTTTAATCATCTATTAAACCCTACTAAATGCATTAATCATCTCAAATTAGCATTTCTTAATCATTAATGCATTAAAGTTGATAACTTTCACTACTTTTCGAATTTCAAGAGGAATTAGGCTATAAAACTATTTTTGGTGGATTCCTCTCATTTTTTTTAGCAACTTTCATATTTTAACTTTATTCATCAGAGCTACCAATAAAAAGATACGAATTTTGAAAGAATCAAATCTAATGGGACCAATCCTAACCTGACACGTGATCATATTCTTTTCTTGCTCAACGAGCCGAAGGCTCTTTAAGTAAATATTTGAAAGACTGTTTTGCCCTTCCTCATTCATTATGTTCTATAGGTACACGAGGGGCAGGTTTGCCCTTCTCCCCTATTCTTCTTCTACCTCGCAACACTGATCGGTGTTTGCTGCTGGCGAGGGGCCCCTGCGTGGCTGACCTCGCTCTTGGGTTCTGAAGGCATGGAGAAGGTCGGGTTGACTCCTTCTGGACTTCGACGAAGTCAACGAGGCTGTTGTCATGGCCGAAGTCAGCTAAAGATGACGAATCTGGTGACTAGGCTCTGTTGTTGGTTCTCGGTCTCATCTCCAGGTCGCCCCCTTCCTGCAACTCACGACTGTGACTCCCTCTTCGCAAAAGATCACCGCCCGCAGTTCCTCTTCATCAGCTATGGTCATCCCCGCGGAAGAGCGCCTCCCACGCACGACACAACCCCTACAGCCGATATTGGAGGTACTTCTATGCTTCCAGCAGAACTTTCTTCTTCTTGGCAACGTCGACGGTCATGCAGCTACTCAGATAGGCGAACTCAATGTGTTGCGTTGGCTCCGATAAACTCCCTGACACCCCAACTGGCAGCCTCTCATACTAACCCCGCGCACATGGGTTGTCGTGGGACCTTGTTACCTGATGCATCCATGGCACCATCATGTAATGCATCTAGGAGTAGGCAAGGTTATGAGAACGACAGTCGGGGATGGGCTTTCTACAAACAACTGGGGTTGTCTATCATGTCTCTCGATGGAGGAGGATCCTTGGGTCCTTTTATATCTAATATAGGGGGAACCCTAATGGCTAATATGAGAGAAAATAAAAACTTAACTAAAGTTAACCCTCGGTATTCTTTGTTACTCAAAAGGTAATGGGTACCCTTCCATCCCTGTATTAAATTCTTTAAGTTTTATCCTTTTGATTTGTCGATTCCACTAAAGGCCGTTAAGGAAAGTTTTGTACTTGTGGTTTCCTTATTGTATTCCCTAATTTCTTAGGATGCCATCTCTCTCCTTATTTGCTTGTTTCTATTTTCATTATTTTGATTTCCTCTCTTAATAGAAACAACGTGGAACCAAAAGTCATGCCACTTTTAGAAACTTCTACACAGTTCCCAAATATGCACGTAATTATCTTTAATTTCTTCCTACTAAATCAATATTTAATTGATCTTTTTAGTTATTCATTTACTACTTGAATTTCATTTTCTTTTCCTTGTTATTAGGCCCAATAGCCAATAAAGCCCACAAAGCAACCAACAAGGCTATTGTAAACGAAACCCATTTATTCAAAACAAATTATATCATTATTTGTTCAAATATCTTTAATGTGAGAAATTACATTCCTCACCACAAGAACCCAAAAATTGGGTTTGTAACATCCTTCCCCTCTTATAAGAATTTTGCCCTCAAAATTCCATCAAGCAAGAAAACAAACAGGATAAGTCTTCTTATGTCCATCAGGGCTCCCATGTGTCTTCACCCTTTCCATGGTGCTTCCCAACAACCTTCATCATCTCATATTCTTCCATCTGAGTTCTTTCTTACCTTGGTATATCGTACCCTCATAGGTGACTCAGGTGATTTCATCCTTTCAAAAGTTGAATAGGTTCAGGGCTCAGCACCTGGCTTGGGTACCTCACATAGTACTCTAGATCGGACTCATGGAACACATTACCCATCATGTTATCCTGAGGGGCAAGGCTAAACACAACCATCTCCACCAATACATTTCAAATGGACCCATATATTGGGGACTCAACTTTCTCAGTTGTAGCTTAGAGGGGTCGGATTTTCACATCACATATTCTCCCACAGTGAACTGCACGTCAGTCTGCTTTGCATCAACCCGTGACTCATGTCACCACTGGGCTCTCTCTCTCAGCCATTGCACGATCAAAGTGACTTCATCTGCACACACTGTGGTTCTTTTCTGACCTTTGCGAGGCCTCCTTCACCAACATCATCTTAATGAAGTGGTGACCGACACAACCTCTCTATAAGACTTCTTGCATCCCGATAAAGGCTATGGTGGCTAACATCACATCTTAAGAACTGTCTCTATGTATCACCCTGAATGAGCACACATGCTCTCATCAGACCCTCTAGTCTGGATCATACTGTCCATTAGTATGGGGTGATAAACTGTACTATCATCGAGTTCTTCATGTATCCACTTCCACCTCATGAAAGTGAACCTTGGTCATACTTTTGAACTAACATCATGGTGTAGTTGAACCATTTCTCTCTTATAAGTAGTTCAACTGGATCTGTCCCGTGACAGTACTCTTTCTTTCTTATTTCATCTAGGTAAGGCGTTCTACCATAACCCATATTTCATCTTGACCTTCTTGGTCAAGGGGAGACTGACCACCATCCATAGTGGATGAACCCCCCATTCCCTCTCTGGGATTCTTAACCTCTAAGTCAAAACACGGGGTTACTGGTGTTCATCCTTCACCCTTGGCTTGCATGGCCACATACCACATGCACTTCATATTAAGCATCCAAAGTGCTACTATTACTTACTATCTTTGTTGTATCACAGCGTTTGGTGATCTTAAAATCATGATTTCCTGTATGTCATGATTCCTCAAGCTTGATACTTCAGAAACCCTAAACCACTCTCATCAGGGTTTCATCACTTTCCTTTCCAAAGAAGTACATTTGAGGTTCTACAACCATCCTTTCATTATATCACTGACTAGGCTGGCTAACCAAACAATCATTTATTTGATTAACCTCTATTGATATATCTGGGTGTTAGCCAAACTTATCTCTTTACCTCATCTTAAGGTTAGCCTAACAACCTCAACTTCTTCTAGCTTCCAGCTAAACTAGGCAGGTATATCTCAACCAGAGCATTCATTATCACTTCTTATCCTTAGGTGTAAGGTATTGTTGAGGACATACACCTCCATGTTTGATACTTATCATCTCATCTCAAAGTTTAAGTTTGTCTTCATCAAGAAACTCTGAGCTCACCCTCATGGTGATCAAACTCAACCTTGGTTAACTTGCAAATTCCACATAGCTCTTGATAAAACATCCTCATAAGATGACTACACTATTCCTCTTAGTGTTTGTAAACCATCCATGTATCATTCACTCCACCAAGGTATGTTATCATCTTTTCCCTCATACCTTGTAGCAACATTTCAACTCGCATCATCTTTATCCTTGGTGTATGGCATGCATATTGTCCCATCTCTCCCTATCATAACAAGAGGAAATAAGCATTTGACTACAGTCCAAATACAAGGTTCTTCCTGTTCTAAGAGTAGAGATGGTACAACCCACCTTGCCAATACACTTTCAAATCCAAGTTGAAACGTGACACATATGTCTCTACTTCACAAACATCTCAAAAACAAAGTTACTTCTATGGAAAATTGGTCTCAAACTTACTTGGTCCAAGCACAATCCTTGGTCATCTCCTCTAGGTCTATAGGGTGCCGGCACTTTGGGGTCATCCCTCTTCCCTTATGCATCCGGAGAGTTCCCTACTCATCCACCCTTTGGGTCCCATGAGTTCATGAAGGTGATCAATCTCCTAACCCATGGCCCTCAGACGATGATAGCATTTACCTCCCGACCCTATGGTCATGTGCAACTAGGGAATTAGGCAACTCCTACTTCCATCGGTCTTATCCCTACCTGACCCTAGGATAGACTTAGGATTTTAACATAGTACATGTTCAACTTAGAACCTTACCCAATCCGTCATCATCTCTCTCTGTATTCATGAATGACTTTCATCCCTTCACAGGGGTCATGGCAACTTGCCTACCTTGGTCAGGCCCCATACTGGTAACCTCCATGGTAACACACCCACATACACATCGAGATGGTTATCTATGGGTCTATAGGTTCATTCTTGTACCATGTACTCATCACTTAGCTTTCTCAAGACCCTATGAAACCTCTTTAGGTTACCTCAACACCAACAAAACTGGTATACACCCAACCAAAGGGTCCCTCTCCCAGGATGGGAGGAAACTACAACTCTTGACAAAAGGTCACAACCGTCCTTAGGGTTTACCTTCACATGAGCATTCCTAACCCATCAGCTACTAAAGCACCAGCAGACCACCTATTAAATCATGCTAGGTCGTACTTTTTTTTTCTTCTCAACATTAGATCGACTTAGCTGTGAGGGGATCATCAAACATACCCTTAACTTAAGGGGTTTACATTACCTCTACACATGAGGAGTATCATGCCCGAAACTATAGAGACTCAAATCTCATCATGTGCATCAGATACACTACTTCCCCTCATAGGCCTAGGAACCCTAGGTTCACCTTCGGGTGTCCAACTGCATGTTAAATCTCTTAACCACAAATCAAGCATGTCCAAGATAGGTCATGTACTTCCATGATCCTTTTATTTAAGAAGCACCTCAGAGTTGTATAAGGCCTCACATCCTGCTACTAAACCTCTCCATGTCTAAGAAACTCTTCTCCCTATCTCAGGAGGTAAACACCTATACCATAGGCACAGAGGTACCAACAGACTCATCCTCTCTCTTGGGTCTGGTTCCTCTCATGGAATCCGAGACATCATCAGCCTCCAAGGGTCAAGCATACGGCAACCGCCATCATCCACCTAGGTCGCATCATCCTCAACTCCCACTGTTCCTCAAATTTTGGGGTTTTCGGCTTCCCACCTTCTTGCCTGCGGTCTGCTGTCTCTCTAGAGTTAATCCTACAACCAACCTCTCTATAAGAGGTCCTTTCTTCATGAAGGATCAAGCTCATAAGCATGCCCCTAACTAAGTGAAGCCTATGCTCGAACTTATGTTTACTCAAGATTATCCATAACCCCTTATGCTTATCTCATAAGCCATGCCTTATGATTCCTTTTCCAGGGTTTCATCCTACTGTCAGCACTACTGACGTACTCTGGGTGCAAGCTATACCCTACTTGCACAAGCCCATAGGGTTGTATAGGTTCTTCTCTAACTTCATTCATGAAGGAGCTATTCCTTGCTTAAACATGCACGACCCTTCCCAGGGTTGGGTTGCCAAAGATGCTAGGTCACCCAACCTCTCATGGCTCGTATGGCTAACCAAAGGCATGTCCATCCAAACACCCAATCTACCATGACATCTAACTCATCATGTCATATCTCTCTAACCTTCACTTAGGGTTAGGGTTAACATCATCCTCATAGGATGTTCTAGGTCTCCACCTTCAATGGAGGTCTCTACCTCCAAGACTAACTCTCTCTCTACTCATCCTCCTGACAAGGAGGTCTATCCTCAGGTCTCCCCTGAGGGCAATGACAACTCGTGTCATACGACCTAAGCATGTATCTATTCTTTAGTTTACGCTTAATCTATTAAGCTTATGTCCATGACATCTTATTTACACGCTTTTCATTAATTTGGTGGAGGATTCCTTAGACCTTATTAACCTTACACATACCTCAAGAGGGTGAGGAGAAGAGAGAAAACCCTAATCCTTAAGGTCCTTAATAGAATTTGAGTGGAGAAGGGATGAACAATATGAGAGAGTCCTAAAGGTATCTTATTCGAGTCATATCCTAAGACATCGGCCAGGCAGTCACACAATCTGGGAGTCCTCATATTTCGACTAGCGGTACAGAGGAAAATATTGTCAGCCCCCAGACGTGATCCTTTTCTAGACACCTCAATCTTTCGGAAAATCCTCTAATAACTCCCTCGGTCCTATGGAATTTGTAAAATTTAATAAATATTAACGATTAAATGAGGAACCTAGGCTCTGATACCAATTTTAACGACCCCACCTCTCGGTAACTCCCAATTAAGGGAGACCCGAAGGACAGAGCCGTTATTCAATTAACAGGATCAAAGGTTCGACAAATAATCAATAATAATTATGAAATTCTACTAACTAAACTGGAATTGGGTATAAAATAAAACCTTGCATACCTTTTTAAAACTTTGGTAAGCTACTCTATTCCACAGCCTAGATACATTCTATCTAATCCACCTGCACTTTATTTCTTATTTCCACAAGGTGTCACTTCACTATTTTTTCTTTCAAAAGATGTACCTAAAACGCCAACAAACAAAATGTCGGTCAGTATATCGAAATATACTGGTATGTGGGTACAACCAAAATTTCACAGATATGGCTAACAATTTAATAATCACAATCAAATTTTTTAAAAGCCAATTTACATTTTCAATGTGTCATTCTCCACTGCTTTTGCCCTAACCCTGGCATACCCCTCTAGGGTTCCTTTTTTGCCATTGACTTAAGGCCACCTTCTCAATCCCGAGCTTAGTGCCTGGGAATCACCTCTAATGGTGCTCCATAGTCATGCATCATAGACCACCTTCTCATTCCTGAGCTTGGTATCTGGGGTCACCTCTCATGGTGCCCATTGGTCTACCCTCCTGGGCCTGACCTTTATGGCATCTTCGATCAGGGTGGCATGTAGGTGCGAGAATTCACATGTATATTTAACTATGATAGCCATAGTGACTTTATAATTGCAGTATGAACATCCAAACTGTTTATATTGCATTCAATGCGAGGAAACATTCGGAAAACCCTTAGGAAACTAATGCGATTAATCATAATTAACCACATACATGTACATGCAGATTTGAGACAGAGTAGTCCAATCAATCAAAACATCCAATCAAGCAAGTACAAAAATCCTGAAATTGTTATACAATTTCCTTTTATTACTCATGTCATTAAGATCTATTAAATCTAGCTCGCTTCCTAGTATTTCTAGTCCACTTTTAGGGTTTCCATTGCAATTAGGGTCTCCCTTCATCTTTTACTATTTTAAACCCTAATTTACTGCAATCGATCACAATCCCTAATTATTTCCACATCTAATCCCCAATTCCAGATTAAAGGCATAATTAACCATTAATTAAGCTCGTTAAGACTCTTTTACATTAAAGCTACTATTTTTATGTTTTTAATCCATGACAAGATCATTATACACATTTATCATCAATTCATAGTTCATTATGGTCCAAGTCACATATGAACTCGATTTGCCATTAATTCCACCTTTTATTCATGAGAAAACCCTAATTAATACCTTTAGGGTATTTATCCACACATTAGGAACTTTAATACTCGAAATAGCTTACAACCATGAAAACTCATTTCTATACATGAAATCAAATCATTAAAGCCATTAATAGCCACAATTACCAACATTAGGGTTTCAGGGTTCATTAAAGTATTTTCATGCACATGAAATTCCAAAATAAACTAATTACTTACAAAGTTCATCTTTTTGTTCCTAATGTTCATTTTTATCATTAACAGGTTAATACCAACTTTAATCATCTATTAAACCCTACTAAATACATTAATCATCTCAAATTAGCATTTCTTAATCATTAATGCATTAAAGTTGATAACTTTCACTACTTTTCGAATTTCAAGAAGAATTAGGCTATAAAACTATTCTTAGTGGATTCCCCTCATTTTTCTGAGAAACTTTCATATTTTAACTTTATTTATCAGAGCTACCAATAAAAAGATACAAATTTTGAAAGAATCAAATCTAATGGGACCAATCCTAACCTGACACGTCATCAAATTCTTTTCTTGCTCAACGGGACAAAGGCTCTTTAAGTAAATATTTGAAAGACCATTTTTCCCTTCCTCATTGATTCCGTTCTACAGGTACATGAGGGGCAGGTTTGCCCTTCTCCCCTATTCTTCTTCTACCTCGCAACACCGATCGGTGTTTGTTGCGGGCGAGGGGCCCCTACGTCGCTGACCCCACTCTTGGGTTTTGAAGGCATGGAGCAGGTCGGGTTGACACCTTCTGGACTTCGAAGAAGTCAACCAGGCTGTTGTCATGGCCGAAGTCAGCTAGAGATGACGGATCTGGTGACTAGGCTCTGCTGTTGGTTCTCGTTCTCATCTCCAGGTCGCCCCTTCCTGCAACTCACGACTGCGACTCCCTCTTCGCAAAAGATCACCGCCCGTAGTGCCTCTTCATCAGCTACGGTCGTCCCCGCGGAAGAGCGCCGCCCACACACGGCACAACCCCTACAGCTGATATTGGAGGTACTTCTATGCTTCCAGCAGAACTTTCTTCTTCTTGGCAACGTCGACGGTCATGCAACTACTCGGATAGGCCAACTCAGCGTGTTGTGTTGGCTCCGACAAACTCCCTCACACCCCAACTAGCAGCCTCTCATACTAACCCCGCACACATGGGTTGTCGTGCGACCTTGTTACCTGATGCATCCATGGCACCATCATGTAATGCATCTAGGAGTATGCAAGGTTACGAGAATGATAGTCGGGGATGGGCTTTCTACAGACAACTGGGGTTGTCTATCTTGTCTCTCGATGGAGGAGGATCCTTGGGTCCTTTTATATCTAATATAGGGGGAACCCTAATGGCTAATATGAGAGAAAATAAAAGCTTAAACAAAGTTAACCATCGGTATTCTTTGTTACTCAAAAGGTAATGGGTACCCTTCCATCCCTGTATTAAATTCTTTAAGTTTTATCCTTTTGATTTGTCGATTCCACTAAAGGCCGTTAAGGAAAGTTTTGTCTTGTGGTTTCCTTATTGTATTCCCTAATTTCTTAGGATGCCATCTCTCTCCTTCTTTGCTTGTTTCTATTTTCATTATTTTGATTTCCTCTCTTAATAGAAACAACGTGGAACAAAAAGTCATGCGACTTTTAGAAATTTCTACACAGTTCCCAAATATGCACGTAATTATCTTTAATTTTTTCCTACTAAATCAATATTTAATTGATCTTTTTAGTTATTCATTTACTACTTGAATTTCATTTTCTTTTCCTTGTTATTAGGCCCAATAGCCAATCAAGCCCACAAAGCAACCAACAAGGCTATTGTAAACGAAACCCATTTATTCAAAACAAATTATATCATTATTTGTTCAAATATCTTTAATGTGAGAAATTACATTCCTCACCAAAAGAACCCAAAAATTGGGTTTGTAACATCCTTCCCCTCTTATAAGAATTTTGCCCTCAAAATTCCATCAAGCAAGCAAACAAACAGGATAAGTCTTCTTATGTCCATCGGGGCTCCCATGTGTCTTCACCCTTTCCATGGAGCTTCCCAAGAACCTTCATCATCTCATATTCTTCCATCTGAGTTCTTTCTTACCTTGGTATATCGTACCCTCATAGGTGACTCAGGTCATTTCAACCTTTCAAAAGTTGAATAGGTTCAGGGCTCAACACCTGGCTTGGGTACCTCACATAGTACTCTAGATCGGACTCATGGAACACATTACACATCATGTTATCCTGAGGGGCAAGACTAAACACAACCATCTCCACCAATCCATTTCAAATGGACCCATATATTGGGGACTCAACTTTCTCAACTGTAGCTTAGAGGGGTCGGATTTTCACATCACATATTCTCCCACAGTGAACTACACGTCAGTCTGCTTTGCATCAACTTGTGACTCATGTCACCACTGGGCTCTCTCTCAGCCATTGCACGATCAAAGTGACTTCATCTGCACACACTGTGGTTCTTTTTTGACCTTTGTGAGGCCTCCTTCACCAACATCATCTTAATGAAGTGGTGACCGACACAACCTCTCTATAAGACTTCTTGCATCCCGATAAAGGCTATGGTGGCTAACATCACATATTAAGAACTGTCTCTATGTATCACCCTGAATGAGCACACATGCTCTCATCAGACCCTCTAGTCTGGATCATACTATCCATTAGTATGGGGTGATAAACTGTACTATCATCGAGTTCTTCATGTATCCACTTCCACCTCATGGAAGTGAACCTTGGTCATACTTTTGAACTCACATCATGGTGTAGTTGAACCATTTCTCTCTTATAAGTAGTTCAACCGGATCTATCCCGTGACAATACTCTTTCTTTCTTATTTCATATAGGTAAGGTGTTCTATCATAACCCATATTGCATCTTGACCTTCTTGGTCATACTTTTGCTTCTTTTGTCCCATATCCTTAGACTGATCTTCACCAAATCATTGAGAACCCATCTTATGCTTCCCACGTATGAACAACAACTCATCATGGCCTTTGGCTTCTTTGTTCCTCATATAACTCGAAGAGAGATGATGGACAAACTGTTTGCAACCAACACATAGAGAGGGTTAGGCAATGAACTATATCTTCAGGATTATAGGAGATCCATTTACAATGGTTGCTATCGATTTGGGTATCACTGAGCAAACATTTCAACACATACCTTAGAAGCACCAAGGCATCCTGTTGAAAGAGCATAATCCTCATAGTACAAAGGCCACCCCATAATGCCTACTACCCTTTCCAAGCTATCTAGGCTCCATGGAACCCCCAAATCTGCTATGCTCATCCACATAGGTACCATGGAGAAAGAAAGGGGGAAGGGGGATCTAGGCATATTGTCTTTAACAATGACCAAGATTCCATCCAACGCCCAAGGATCTGAATCTAGAATTTGGTATTTTTCCTTCTTTGTAGGTAACTTAACCACAAAACCTTCTTTCTCTTCAGCTACAATCTCAAACTTCACACTAGGATACCAGTGCCTTTCAATTTACTCTGCAATGTTGTTTCAAATAGTTTCCTACCTACAAAGAAGTTTGAAAGATGGCTCTCCAATGTAGGGACTTCAACTCCAAAATATGAGATCTCATCAGATTTTAGTCCATTACAAACAATCAAATCAAAAATAGGAATGGCCACTACATTGATATTGCTCTTCCCACATGGACCGGATGTGATCCAATATGTAACACTTCTTGCTACCATGTCGTTGGTGTAGATGGAGTTGCTTCTTGATGTTCAGGGACCTTCGAGAGATCTAAGGATGACACTGGCGATGAAGCTCAATCGAGGCTCCGATCTTCCCTAGCCTTCCCCTTTTGGTAATTTGCCCTTGATGATGATTTAGGCATGGGAGCATGGAGAACTGAATGATCCTCTATGTTAGTCGCTCTTGAACTTGTCGGGGAAGTCGATAGGTGAACACATCATCTTCACCCTCTTCATCCCATTTACCTCTCCCTCCTGGGGGGATCACCCTCATCCTTGCCCCCTTCCTCTCCCTCGTCCTATCCCTCACGTAATCCTTCTAACTTCAATTCATATACACCGAAAGTGATTTCTATGTGTCTCGAGTCTTTGCTTTTCCATGTATCAAACACTAAATGAATTAATTTTTTATAAAACAAAAATGAGTAGAGAAAAAGAGTTCTTCACAAATTTTGAGATAAGGGAAAATTACTAACACATAAATGAAAAGAGAAAAAAAAATTAATTGTTTATTTTTATCACATTATTTAGATTCAATAATTATTATTTTATATATATACTTAATGGATTAATAAGTTGATGTAACTTTTATTTATAGTTAATTGGATTCATATTTTTGGTCAAATATTTCTACTCAATTAATGGATTTTCGCATTACTTTTATATGTATGGAGAGTTCTACACAGGTGAGAGAAAGAGGGAAAGTTTGCTAATTTTCTTCTTTATACATTTATTTTAAAGGTCAAACAAGGTCACAATGACCTGAAATATTGACCAAAGCTTACTCATATTGTCAAGTTAATTGGTCTGGCATTATTTTCCAAATCATAAATTCCAAGAGTCGTATTTAATAAGTCTTTCCTTTTAGGAATATATATATAAATGTATAGATGATAACATTGATATGTCTTGTTCAATTAACCATCAATATTTATATGTCTTGTTCAATTAACCATTATATTTCCATGCATTCAAATACAATTCATTAATGAATTGCATGTATGAGATTGGATAACAGAAGTAAGGATGTTGACTTCATCAATGAATGGTTTGGCAAGGATACAATATAAATGATCATCAATACACCCACACCTTGCCCAACACCTAACACTGATTACTGGACCTAGGTACCTAGCAATACGAACATCCTCAATGCTAAGATTGTATATTGTCAACTTATCAAATCTAAGAGGAAAACATCTCCAAGGAAATGGAACATCCTATGGAATATATAAATCCCAAAAAAAATCAAATTGTTGGCTAGGTTTGCATGAATGAGAGTCTTACAACAAATATCAGACAACATCATATGGGTTTGGCAATAGACCCATCTTGCGATTAATGTAAGAATGTCAAGGAATCAATTACACATGTATTATGAGAGCTATATTACAACTAGAAAAATTTAGAACTCCCTCCTCCAGAACCTGGCAGATAATTTCTTCGAACTGTGTGCCTTCAAAACTTGGTTCATCAGTATCACCAACACAAGAAGGATCATAAGTGGACGGGTGGAAGAATGCCTTGTGATCAATTGACATATCTGGAGGAGGAAAAAACTGATATTTTAGGATAAACATACAAATACTCAACATGTTGTCAACTGCATCAAGCAGTGCCTGAATGACATCGTTCTGGCCCATTAAAATTGAAAGTGTTCAAACACCAAGATAGACAAAGGAACCCTTACCCATTGAACTAGAGAGATTTTTCCTACATGTTGATTTATCCAAGAACATGCAAAGTCAAAAAAATGACCTCTGCAATCATCAGAGATGACAGTATGGCTAGATCACCTCGTCAAACAAAGTTCTTATAGGAAGAGACACCCTTAATGTGAAGTGGACTTCGATTATGCATGGTTGAAAACTTTCGGCTTCTAATGTGATTGGCAACATTGTTATATACTTGAATTCCATGGATTCATGCAAATTAATCCACAGTGACAAGTGAAACAGGGGCAAATATTGTTTGAGCTTTCATAGGATCATAGAAACACTCAATAAGATTCCAAAATGGAAAGTGCACCACATAAGTAGGTCCTACAACAATCTGGTAGATCTGTTGGCAAAAGCTCCTTCTCTATAGCTCTGAAAGAAGACTATGAGAGAGAAACGTAGGGATGGAGACAATGTAGTATCTATCCCTGCTACCAACTAATATGTAAGTGGTAGTAAAAAATATAAATCATTAATCCATTTCATATTACAAATGGAAGAAAGAGAAGTGATGAAAGTAAATTCAATTATTTGTATTTTGAGATAAGGTAAATAGATTGTTCATAATTATAATCTATTTTTTTATCTTTATAAAGAGAAAATATAAAGGATATATCATTTAAATATCATTTACAAATACAGTTCAAAGAAATGGCTATTAGTTTGTCTACTTACAATATGTCCAAAAATTTAGTTTTTCTTGGGAAATTCAATTAAGTATTAAAATTCATATATTTAAAATTTTTTAATGTAACAATTCTACGCACCTTAATAAAATTTTGTTCTTGAAATTTCCTTTATTATACTACCCACCTTAGTATTTCACTGATCCCTAGTTTATTATGATTGGTTACTCTATACTTTGCATACGTGATCAAATTTTTATGCATGTAAAATTTTATGTTTTTGTTTTCAAATTATATTCAGGTTCTATTGAACCAATTTTACCACCATGCTTAGGAAACCTGACTTTGACCTTGTCATGATTTTTTTTTCATCAAATTCAAATGGTATCTAATCTTAGGTCTTTTGTATTTCTTACATTTCTTAGTTTGTAGTGATCAAGAACTTACCCATAAATGTAGGTCTTGTCATGCTACTACTCACAAATCTACTGGTACATGCATGTAGTTTCATACAAACTAGTGAGAAGGGAGAAGATGCATAAGAAGTCTTATGCTTATGGCATTCCTCTTCAACTCTCAACTGTTTGTCCATGACCATTTAAAAATAGAGATGAAATTCCAATCAGATAGTATATAGGTCGATGCTTGATTCTAACTTGGTAAACATATATCCTCATCATGTCTATCTCTTCTAAGGGTAAAAACTCTAGTCATTCTAGGTCTTGATATCCTTCCATGGGAATGTTGAAATGTAAGCCCAGAGAGACAATCATATGATGATTGCAATGACATATATTGTAAATAATTTGATTATTAATAAAGTCAATCTTCCAATTTATCCTATTTTATTTAGTTATGAGATAATGGTGTAACATAATAAATGTCTACAAAATAATGATACCCAATGACATATGCTTTAGGTTTAGGACCTAGATAATAAGATCATATGTATGATAAGAGTATTTTCATTCTTGTTATGTCCCTAGTCAGATGTTATTGTAGAAGGCTAATAGACAACAATAACACATAAAACTAGAATGTGTGTTGGTTGATGACAAAATATCATCAGTCATGATATGTGACATCAATACAAACACATAGATACTTATTAGAGAATACTGCATCAGATATACCCATTGGAAGAGTGATACATGGAAACCACAATTAGTTTTTAGGATCATCTATTATAGTGATCATGGTGATTGTGGTTCTTAGACTTGAAGTCACTACACTCATTACATGTTATTCACTATATTTTGACATCATCCAACGCGCCCTTGAATAAGGATTTCTATAAAGGTGATGATTGGGTACACTGAGACATATGGGGATGATTATGAGTGACGTAGAAGGGATTTGTGACTCCTACAGGAGAATGATATCCTGGACACTTGATAAGAGAGATCGAGAAATGCATGGCCACGCTCATGTGAGTCAATATGTGATACTGAGCTTACATATATCTCAGACAGTCTGCTTTAGTTCAAGGAACAAAGATTGAATGTTGAAGAAGATGATGATTCCATGCCTCAAGTTCAATCTAGATATCAATGACTCAAGAACTATAAATACAATGTAAAACCAATCACATATTATAGGTTGAAGTTGTTCTCCAACTTTATGAATTACTTGGGTAGCAATGATGTGTTGCTAGACACCACTCATTATTTTTCATGTCATAAATTGGTTTAGGACATCCACTTCCAACATAACTTTGGACCTATAGGGTCACACACATAAGATACACATGGAATAGGAGTTTTGTTCATGAATGATGCTTAATTTGATTATTTAAAGTGTTTAGGTATTCAATTAAACAACAATTGATTGAATGGACTCTTAACCAACCGATTGGAGTGTTAGGTTGATTGAACATTGAATTGACTGAATTCTAGATAAACCAGGAAGTGAACCAACTAGCTCACTAAGTGAACCGATCGGATCACATGTCGGTCAACTAACCAGTTGGTGACTTTCCCGATTGGCATAGTAGTTTCTCATTTCACACAAATCAATTCAATTGATTTAAGGATGAACGTTGTACATTAATAGAAAACTTATTGCCAATTCAATTGCAATTGGAAAACATGATGAAAAGACTAGTTCATGGGATGAACCTATCTAATCACCATGCCAAACGATTTGTTCACCTATGAACTGATCATTTCATTTTGCAGAATGTGCAAATTCATAGAAATTCCCGACCGTTCCACTCCCGCTCAGACCCCCGAACCCATACCCTAACCCCTCCTATAAATAGAAGGGTATTGGGGGATCCCCAAGACACAACATCAGTTGCTCTGATAATTGTTGTTTTCTCTTATTGTGGTAATTGAGAGAACTCGAGCAAGTCCTACCCAATAAAGGGAGGGACAACAAGGGAGAGCAATTACGGGAGAGCAAGTGGGTTCTAGTACACCAAAAGAAGGAACAAATCCTTCTTGTCTGTTTTACTAGAATGATAAGAGTTCACGGTGGTCTGTGTGGACTATTATAGAGGCAACAAGGTTGTTTCTTGTCACTAGGAGGACAAGGTCAACTAAAATACATGGTGACCAACTAGGATCTTCCGCCGAAGGTGTCCACGTGCAACTTGAAGAAAGGAACACACCACTATAAGGGATTGTGTATGGGCTTTCTCGAAGACCAGGTATAACCTCGCCAACCATCCTTCCCACTACATAGTTGTTGATTCGATCTACTATCTTATGGGGAATACGATAGTTAAATTTTTGTTTCTGCTTCCTGTACTACTATTGTATTTCCCTACAGTGGTGTTAGAGCAATGTCAACTTATTATGATTTGGGATTATATACATATGATCAAATTTATGGTTATTCATCATTTAATTATTTCATACGATGTGAATAATTAAACTAATTAATGCACATATCTGATTAATCCCACATACTATCCAAAACTAATATGGTATGATATATATGCAAGTTACACGTGTTGTCCTAAAATGGTTTTTATGGTGGATGTGAAGCATGGTTATGGCCAAAAACCTAGATATCGGTGCATGATTATGCAATTGGTTTTCCCTATTTTTGTCTCAGTCTGTGTATGGATCCTCTATCTCCTTTTTCTAAATGAAGGTTAATGCTCTTCTTCCTAATCTCCCTTGGATGTAACTCAAGGTTTCCCATTACCATGTAATATGGTAATATGGTTATGATATATATAATTTCCTATTTTGGAAAAAGAAGGCGTTCAACACCAGGCGAGCCGCTCATTTCATAAGACGAGCTGATTAACTTGAGCATCGAGCAGGAACGATGATAGGTGGAGCCGAACCAATCGACTGGTGGCCCAACCAATCGTCTGGAGGTGTCTAGAAGATGTTGGACTAGAATACCAACTAGACGTTCTGATCGACCAACTGACCAACCAAGAGGCGAGCCGACCAGTTCAATGGTTGAACTGATCAACTCAAAAGTGGTTTAAGTAGGAATCTTCATCAACAACATGTTTATACATGTGATATAGACCTTAGGTGGTTGTAATTCCTTGTGGATCTAAGGAATTACCGCAGTATGGCCATAACCATCACTTATGTTTTGAGATTTCAAGTTTACGTTGTGGTATATAACATGTATATGATACATTTTGGTGATTGGATATGTATATGTATTTGTAAATACAAATCCCTCAATTAATATTAAGTCTTATATGCTTACCATAAGAAACACACATGAAAAGCTTGATCGACTAAGTGTGGGGATGCCCTAGCATGGTGCAAAGTCCATATCCTAGAAGTACGATAATAGATATGTGGGTCTACCTTATCAGGGTTCATATTCTGTTGTGTTGGCTTTTGGGTTAGAGTTTACTAGGTTACCTTAAAAGGATTAAGCACCTAGAAGCATGCAAATGTCTGTGACACAGTTGCACATTTCATCTAACTAAGAATTGCATATGATGCAATCGGCAAATGTTGCCTACCGTAATAATTGGTTGGACATTGGTGTTGGCCAGATAATAACTCAATTGTTTTAGATCTTGGCTCACTAGAAGGTTGTACGATGCAATCTTCTGAATTGATGATGAGGGATATCAATTTGAAAAAAATAGTGGAAGAGATAATTAATTAAAAACCTATTTAAATATCATAAATTTGTTTTAATCAAATCGAATAAAAATGGTTTCTGACAAAATGTAAATTTTCTCTTGTATAATCAAATGGCAATCAAATTGTCATTGCGATCAATCCTTAGGAAGGAAAAACTTAACAGGACAAATTTTCATAATTGGTTTTGGACTTTCTGAAGGGTTCCCAATGAGGAGCATAAGCTTTATGTCCTAGATAAACCAGTTCCAGAAATACCTACTCCTAATGCGCCTATGGCTGAGGTGGATGCTTATCAATAGCATGCCAATGCTGCATTAGACATAAAGCACCTTATGTTGAACTGCATGGATAATGAGTTGCACTAGAAATGTGAAGACATGGGGATTTTCTAGATGGAGACACATCTTAAGAAGGTGGACCATAATCTTACAAAGAAATACAAGTACAATGTCTCAAAGGCACTCTTTGAGTGCAAAATGATAGAGGAAGATCCAATAGAGACCCATGTACTCAATATAATTATATGTGGAACATCTCAAAGAACTAGGATTTCCTTTACGGTGAAGAGTTGACCACATATACAATTCAACAATTGTTTCATGAATCATATAGCCATTTTATTCAGAGTTACTACTTGAATAATATGGATAAGCCATTGTGCGATTTTCTAGGCATGCTAGTAAATGGTGAGGTAAGAATGAACAAGGACAACTCTATGATTGTGATCAATGGGATTGAGTCCAAGGATGAAAGCAAGGCCATGAAGAATTCTTAGGCCAAGCTAAAATATGGATCTTCAACAATCAGGATAAGAGGAAAGAAAAGTACAAGAGTAATGTGTGTTTTGTACTTGAAGGGATTCAACAAGATGAAGATGGGGATAAATATCTTCACTTCAAGTATATAAGTTATTGAGATAAATTTATATACTTCTTCATCAAGGGTATTGGATACCAGATGTGGATCTCACATATGCTCAAATATACAGGATCTGAAAAAAAGTAGGTCTATGACGAGAGGCGAGGTTGAACTCTGAGTCGCAAATGGAGCAAGAGTCCCTACCACTACAGTTGGAACCTATAATTTATCTCTAACCACATGGCTTGTAAAATAGTTAAGCTAATTGCTATTATGTACCTTCAAGAAATAGAAACATTATTTCTGCATCTTGTATGGACAAGGATGGATATGAATTTCATATTAAGAATGGTTGATGTTCTATTTCAAAATATGAGATCTTTTATGGGAATGCCCAAATGTCTTATGGCCTTTATTTACTGGACCTAAAGACAAATGTTTATAACATAAATACCAAAAGACTAAAACTCGATAACTAAAATATAAAATATCTTTGGCATTGTTTTATTAGGTTGCATAGATGAGAATTGCATATCTAGACTCCATAAAGATGGTTATCTGGACTCTTTTGTGTTTGAATCAATAGTGACATGTGAATGTTGTTTGTTGGGAAAGATGACCAAGACTCCCTTCACTAGAAACAATGAGAGGGCAAGTGATCTATTAGGACTCATACATATTGATATATGTGGCCCTTTTAGAACAAATAGTAGAGGTTGTTATCAGTAATTCCTTACATTTACTGATGACTTTAGTAGGTATGGCTATGTTTACCTGATGAAACATAAATCATAAACCCTTGAAAGGTTCAAGCATATCATGCATGAAGTAGAGAACTAATTTGGAAAAAATATTAAGGAACTTTGATCTGATCGAGGTGGAGAATACTGAAGTCAAGAATTTGAGGACCTTCTTAGCACTTGTAGTATTGTATCACAATGAGCTCCTCCTAGAATACCACAACATAATGGTGTATCAAAAAGAAGGAATCATACATTGTTAGATATGGTATGATCAATGATGACTTTATTAGAACTTTTGAATAAATTCTGGGGTTATTCTCTAGAAACTATCCAATTTACACAACCATATACCATCTAAATTGGTTCAAAAGGCACCATATGAGATATGGCATGGGAAATGTCCCATTGTGTCTTTTATGAAGATTTGGGTATGTGAAGCTTACATCAAGAAAATGTTTCCTAAAAAGCTTAGTCCCAAATTGAAAAAATGTTATTTTGTTGGATATCCCTAAGAAAGAAGGGGATACTACTTATATACTCCATCTGACAACAAAGTATTTCTTGCCAAGACTGGTGTATCCCTAGAAAATGAATTAATATCTAAAGGAATCAGTGGGAGAAAAGTAGAACTCAAAGAGGTTTGAAACCAACAAGAAAACATTGAACCAGTAGATGAACAACAGGAACAAACAGACTCACAAATTGTTGTGGAACCTCAAATTTCTCAAGTAACACAAGATCCTTGTAGATCTAGTAGGACACACCTTGTGTAGAAAGATATGGCTATCTTATGACTCAATAAGGCGGTGAGTTGGTCATAGATGATGAGTGAACAACCTACTAGAAGCTAATAAGGGACTAGAGTATGAGAAATGACTTGAGACATGAGATTTGAAATGGAATACATGCACACCAACATGGTATGGACCTTGGTGGATCCACGTGAAGGGGTAAAACCCATAAAGTGCAAGTGAATTTTTAAGAAGAAAACTAACATGGATGGTAATGTATAAACCTATAAAGGAATATTGGTTGAAGGTTTCACACAAGTTCAAGGTGTTGACTATGATGAAACCTTTTCTCTTGTTTCCATGGTTAAATCCATCAGGATCTTGCTTGCCATTACAACTTATCATGACTATGATATTTGTCATATGGATGTTAAAACCACATTCCTTAATGGGAATCTTCTTTAGGATGTGTACATGAAAAGCCTGAGGGTTTTATAAATCCAAAGGATGCAAATAAAGTCAAGCTAAAAAGGTTTATCTATGGATTGAAGAAAGCATCTTGAAGTTGGAATCTTTGATTTGATGAAACAATCAAAGAGTTTGGCTTTAGTCAAAATGATGATGAACCTGGTGTGTACAGGAAGGTTAGTGGGAGCATGATTGTATTCCTCATACTATATGTAGATGACATGCTATTGATGGGGAATGACATCCCTACTTTACAAAGGTAAAGGCCTGGATTGGAAATGCATTCTCTATGAAAGAATTAGGTGAAGAATCATATATATTGGGAATCAAGATCTACAGATATAGATCTCAAAGTCTTCTTGGAATAACTCATAGCACATACATTGAAAAATTGCTGAAGAGATTTAGCATGGAAGATTCAATGAGAGGAAACCAACCCATGTCTCATAGAGTTTCCATTTCTAGAAATCAATGCCCCAATTCTTCTGAAGAAAGGGAACACATGAGTAGGATTCCATATGCATATGCTATTGGATTCATCATGTATGCAATATTGTGTACTCATCTTGATGTCTTATATGCTTTGATAATCATGAGCAGGTATTAGTAATATTATAGTGAAGGTCACTAGACAGCCTAAAGAACATCCTTAAGTACTTGAGAAGAACTAATGACCAGTTCCTTGTCTACAATGGCGATGAAGAATTGGAGGTAAAAGGATGCATTGATGCCATCTTCCAAATTGACAAAGATAATTCCAAATTGCAATCTGGATCTTTGTCATACCTAAAAAATGGAGTTGTAAGCTGGAAGAGTTCCAAGCATGAGACAATTGCAGATTCTACAACATAGGTTGGGTATATCACTGCATCCACTGCAACAAAGGAGGCTAGTTGGATCAAGAAGTTCATCTCTGAACTTGGGGGTGGTTCCAAGCATCAACAATGCAATTGAGATATATTGTGACAACAATGGACCTACTACACAAGCTAAGGAACCCACATCAGATTAGTGTTTCAAGCACATACAATAGTGGTTCCATCTCATATGAGAGATTACACAACAAGGAGATGTGAAGATTTGCAGAGTACCAACTTAAAGCAATGTTTCTGACATGTTGAAAAAAGCACATTCACAGAAGAAGCAAGATGGTCATGCTAGATCACTTGGAATGAGAATTATTGGTGATTGTCTCTAAGTTTAAGTGGGAGTCTTTTGGCATGTATTCCCAGAGAGCCAATCATATGGTGATTGTAATGGCATATCTTGTAAATGATTTGATTTAATAGAGGCAATTGTTACAACCCCACTTTTTGGGTTCCTTTGGTGAGGAATGTAATTTCTCACATTAAAGATATTGGAACAAATAATGATATAATTTGTTTTGAATAAATGGATTTTGTTTACAATAGCCTTGATGATTGTGTTGTGGGCTTTATTGGCTATTGGGCCCAATAACAAGGAAATTCAATTAGTAAATGAATAATTGAGTTTTTGAAAAGAAAGGTGTGGAAACCTTTGGAAAGCAAAAGAATGTAATCCAAGGATGGAGTTCGTGCCTCTTAGGTTCCTTGGGTGCCAAGGAGTCCAAGATTGCGAAGAAAAGACAATAAGAAAAGAAAAGATCAAATGAGTATTTCCTTGTTAATAAAGAAATTGAAAACATTGTTGAAATGTGGAAAATAAGTGGGAAGAAGTTTAATTGAGTTATCCTCAGTGGAATTTCGTATCCCAAGGATTCCTAATGTTAAAAGGAACTCCCATAAGGAAAATAGAAGAGAGATAAAGAGAAATCATTAAAAAGAATAAGGGAATAAGTAAGATAATAAGAGAATGGATAAAAGATAAATAAAAGGCTAAGGGATATTCCCAAGATGGGATTTTGAGTCATTAGGGTTCCTTGAGGTACAAGGATTTCAGAATAATAATTTAAAGGCAAAGGAAAGAGAATATAGATGAGAAATATGCATAATTAAGTGATATCATGCATCTAAAGAAAAGTAACGATTTCTTTTAGATAATGAACCCAATTTTGGCAGAGAAGTAGATAAAGATATTACTAAGCTTCCCTAAAAATTTTGGATCAAACATGTAAGCGGTTTGAGAGATACAATTTTTGGAAGTTTTCTAAATGTGTGGAGGAAATCAATAAATGTCACGATTTAATTAGACCAATTTTCCTTTGTTCTTCGCATGACACGTCAGCCATAGGATCACAATCCAAGGGCATATACTCACCGCCTACCCCAGTTCATAGAAGGAAAGGGAAAGGAAGAAAAATCTGAGTTTCTTGGACTCAGTGCTTTAAATCGATGAACTGATGAGTCCAACATCTTTGGGAGACTCAACCGAAGAATCCAGACCCTTTTTTTGGGTACTTTGGGTACAGTTTGGGAGAGTCCCCAAACCAACAGACTCCTCCAACGACCCTATATATAGGGAGAGTTTGTGAGGGCACAGTTTCATGCTCTATCTACCCTAACATCTCTGGAGGGTGACACAGAATTGATTGGTGAATCCAATTTGTCGAGTGACCCCAACCTGCCCCTCTACAACTTGTCGACCTTGCCGGAAAAGCCGGAGGCTGTTTGGCAGTGATGGATAGAATTCGTCGCCAATGTGAGGCCTCATCTGATTCGTTGAAGGTAGGTGGAACTTCCTGGACCATCGTTGCACGAGCAGGCGACAAGGAGCTTAAAGTCAACCATCCGGTTGACCAAGCTAGGAGCCTGGATCGTAGCTGAGCGCTGAGTTCTTTGCGAGGTTGAAGGAGGAAAAGACCTCCCTGTCCCTGGCACTAGTGAATGATGGTAAGGGCAAAACCATCTTTCATTACTTAAAACAAAAGTTAGGCGTGCCTGACCCTATTCGTTGGATCCTGAGTGGACCAACGAACCATCGATCTAACGATACACATTTTTCTAGAATTTGCTAATAAATCAAATAAAAGGAGTTTTCTTATAAAAATCAAAATTGCTGATAGAATACTCAGATGAGGGAAGTTAATACATGAAAAATGATCAGAAAAATATGAGGAATGCACTAAAAATGGTTTGAGAGCCTAAATCAGTATATTTTTCCAAAAGTATCTAATTTTGTTGAAAAAGGTGTTAATTTGTGGATAGAAACCCTAATGGTAGATTAAGGGTAGATCTCTTATTGCAATTAGCTTAATTCAAGCATGGTTAACTTGTTCAATGATAAAGTTAGTTTTTAACCTATTTTGATGATATAATTGCAAGGTTTAGGGTTTTTAACCTAATAAGTTGATTAATATGTTTATAAACCCTAAATTAGAGAAAAAGAAAAGAAAAATGCTTATAATATGAAATTAGGGTTTCCTGTTGCTAAAGGATGTACTTAGAATCTTTTGAGAGGGAAAGATGAAGTAATTAGGTCTTGTAGGTGATTTTACAAAATTAGGGTTTCAAGTAAAAAAAAGGAAGTGGAACCCTAATTATGCTCAAAACCCTAAAAAGGGACAAATAACCTAGGAAACAACTAGGATTATGGATCAAGATGACATGATTAATGATAGAGGAATTGGATGTCTTTTCAGGATCAACCTGTGCATACTTGCTTGAATTCTTGATTGGTTATTTCTGCATTCAATCTGCTTAACAGGTATGTGGTTACACCTATGAATATCCCAAATTAGATTCCCGTGGATTTTTGAGGTTTTATCGATGACTTGAATTAAACTGTTGGATGCATTTAATTCTTGCAATTTATAATGTTAATATGACTATCACCTAAGATATGTGCCTACTAGCTCAGATCCTAGTCCCCTCTCTAGCTTTATAGATTGACCTTGTAAATGGCTACCAATGGGGTAGGTCCATCAGGTCATTAAATGACTTAATAAATGGCTACCAATTTGGTAGGTCCATCAAGTCATCATGAGCCAGGGATTGGGTTACCCTTGGGTAGGACCATGCGACTCCATAACCCTAAGAATTGGCTACCTGTGTGGTAGGGCCATGGGGGTAAGGATCTGCCACATGAGAGAGGTAGTATCCATGTCCAATGCAGGGACAACACAAAGATAGGAGATAGGAAAGGATTAAGTAGTATCACCTAAAACATAATCTTGGATGTTAAAGGATATTTGAATGACTACATTGTTAACATAGTTGCACAATTATTGTTTACCCCACATACTAGCTTTGGCTGATCGTTGATTTGGTTGTCGGCGTTTTAGGTACAACCCTAAAATGAATAAACAATAACGAGACACATTGTGAAATTAAGAAATAAAGTGCATGGAGGGTTAGATAGATAATTCAAGCTCTGGATAGATAGATTTCGAAAGTTGTCAAAGGTAAGTAAAGTTTTAATTTTATACCAAATTCCAATTAGTTAGTAGAATTTCATAATTATTATTGATTATTTTCCGAACCTTTGATCCTGTTAATTGAATAACGGCTCTGACCTTCGAGTCTCCCTTAATTGGGGGTTACCGAGAGGCAGGGTCATTACAATTGGTATCAGAGCATAGGTTCCTCATCTAATCATTAATAATTATTAAATTTTACAAATTCCATAGAACCAAGGGAGTTATTAGAGGATTATCCGAAATACGGAGGTGTCTAGAAAAGGATCACGACTGGGGGCTGGCAATATTTTCCTCTGCACCGCTAGTCAGAATACGAGGACTCCCAGATCTGTGTGACTGCCTGGCCAAAGTCTTAGGGTATGAATCAAAATAAGATATCTTTAGGACTTTCTCATATTATTCATCCTTTCTCAACTCAAATTCTATTAAGAACCTTCAAGATTAGGGTTTCCTCTCTTCTCCTCACTCTTTTGAGATACGGGTAAGGTTGACAAGGATTAAGGAATCCTCTACCAAATTAATAAAAAGCATGTAAATAAGATGTCATGGACATAAGCTTAATAGAGTAAGCGTAAAGGAATAGATACAGGCTTAGGTCGAATGACACGAGTTGTCATTGCCATCAGGAGAGACCTGAGAATAGACATTCTTGTCAGGAGGATGAGTATAAAGAGAGTTAATCTTGGAGATAGAGATCTCCATTACAAGTAGAGACCTAGCACATCCTTTAAGGATGATGTTAACCCTAACCCTAAGTGGAGGTTTGAGAGAGGGATGACATGATGAGACCAGGTGTTTGGACAGACATGCCTTGGATGCCATGTGAGCCATGAGAAGCTTATGACTATCTTTGGCGACCCAACCCTGGGAAGGGTCGTGCATGTTTGAGCGAAGGATAGCTCCTTCATGGATAAAGTTAGAGAAGAACCTATAAAACCCTATCAGCTTGGGCAAGTAGGGTATAGCTTGCACCCAGAGTGTGTCAGTAGTATGAACAGTAAGTTAAAACCGAGGCTAGAAGGATAGGATGGATGGCTTATGGGATAAGCATAAGGAGCTATGGATAATCATGAGAAAACATAAGTTGAGCATAGGTTTCACCCGCATAGAGGTATGCATGTGAGCTCGATCCTGCATGGAGGGAGGACCTCTAATAGTGGGGATGGTTGTAAGGTTAGCTCTAGAGAGAGAGAGAGCAGGACCCAAGAAAGAAGGTTGGGAGCTTAGATTTTAGAGATATGAGGAACATGGGGAGTTGAGGATAATGTGACCTAAGTGGGTGATAGTGGTTGCCTTATGCTTGAGCCCTAGAGGCTGAGGATATCTTGGTTGGCTTTAGAGGAACCAAACCCTAGACAGTGGATGATGCTCCTGGTTCCTCTGTACCTGTGGTATAGGTGTTTACTTTCTAAGATAGGAAGAAGAGTTCCTTAGACCTAGAGAGGTTTGGAAATAGGTTGTGAGGCCTTGTACCTTGTTGGTTTTCCTTGAGGAGGACTCAACTCTGAGGTATTGCTTATATAAAAGGATCATGGAAGTATGTGACATACCTTGGTTATGCTTGATTCGTGGTTAAGAGATTGAGCATGTGGCTGGATACCCAAAGGTGAACCTAGGGCTCCTAGGCCTAAGAGGGGAAGCAGTGTACCCAATGCTCATGATGAGATTTGAGTCTCTATAGTTTTGATCATGTGTAGAGGAAAAAGAAACCCCTTGAGGTAAAGGTATGTGTGATGAACCCCTCACAGCTAAGTTGGTCTAATGTTGAGGATGAAAACAAGTGTGACCTAGCATGGTTTAGTAGGTACACTTGTGGCTTAGTAGTTGCTAGATTAAGCATGCTCATGTGAATGTAGACCCTAAGGAAACTTGTGACCTTTGTTATCAAGGTGTAGTTTCCTCCCATCCTAGGATAGGGACCCTTTAGTAGGGTGTATACCAGTTTTGTTGGTTTAAGGTAACCTTAAGAGGTCTCATAAGATCTTGAGAAGCTAAGTGAAAAGTACATGGAATGAGAATGAACCTGTAGACCCATAGATAACCATCTCTAAGTGCATGTGGATGTGTTAACATGGAGGTAACCAGTATGGGGCCTGACCAAGGTAGGTAGGTTGCCATGACCCCTATGAAGGGATGAAAGTCAGTCGAGAATGCATAGAGAGATGATGAAGGCTTGGGTAAGGTTCTAGGTTGGACATGTACTATAATAGAATCCCAAGTCTATCCTAGGGTCAGTTAGGGATAAGACCGATGGAAGAAGGAGTTGCCTAATTCCCTAGTTGCACATGACCATAGGGTCGGGAGGTAATAGTTATCATTGTCTGAGGGCCATGGGTTAGGAGATTGATCACCTTCATGAACTCATGGGACCCAAAGGGAAGATGAGTAGGGCACTCTCTGATGCATGAGGGAAGAGGGACGACCCCAAAAGTGTCGGATCCCTATAGACCTGGAGGAGATGACCAAGGGTTGTGTGGTGACCCAAGTAAGTTCGAGACCAGTTTTCCATGGAAGTAACTTTGATATCGAGATGTTTGTGATGTAGAGACATAAGTTTCATGTTTCAACTTAGAATTGAAGATGTACGGGTGATGTGGGATGTATCATCTCTACTCTTGGATCAAGAAGAACTTTGTGTTTGGACGGCTGCCAAATGCTTATTTCCTCTTGTTATAGGAGGGAGAGATGGGACAATACACATGCCATACACCAAGGATAAAAGATGATGCGAGTTGGAGCGTTGCTACAAGGTATGAGGATAGAGATGATAACATACCTTGGTGAAGTGAAAGATACATGGATGGTTTACAAACACTAAGAGGAGTAGTGTAGTCATCTTATAAGGATGTTTTTAGCATGAGCTATGTGGAATTTGCAAGTGATACAAGGTTGAGTTTGATCACCATTAGGATGATCTCAGAGTTTCTTGATGAAGACAAACTTAGAGTTTGAGATAGGATGATAAGTAGAATACATTGAGGTGTATGTCTTCAACATTACCTAACACCTAAGGATAAAAAGTGGTAATGAATGCTCTGGTTGAGATATAGTTGCCTAGTTAGCTAGAAGCTAGAAGAAGTTGAGGTTGTTCGACTAACCCTATGTTTGGAAAGAGGATGTGTTTTGGCTAACACACAAATGGAACAAGATATGTTGAACAAGTTAATGGTTGTTTGGTTAACCAGTTTAGTGCTTGATGTAGTAAAAGAATGGTGATAGAACCTCAGATACACTTCTTTGGATAGGAAGGTAATAAAACCCTTTTGAGAGTGGCTTAGGGTTTCTGAGGTATCAATCTTGCGGAATCATAACAATATAGGAGGTCATCATATACCTTGGTACTACAAAGATAGTAAGAGATAGTAGAACTTTAGATGCTTAAGATGAAGATGCATGTGGCTTGTGGCCATGCATGATAGTAGGATGAACACCAGTAACCCAATGCTTTGACTTAGAGGTTAAAGAATCCTCGGGGGGGAATGGGAATTCATCACTACAGATGTGGTGGTAAGTCTTCCCTAGACCAAAGAAGGTCAAGATGCAATATGGGTTATGGTAGAATGCCTTACCTAGATGACATGAGATAGAAAGAATGTTGTTAAGGGACAAATTCGGTTGAACTACTTAAGAGAGAGAAAGATGGTTCAACTAAACCATGATGCAAGTTCAAAAGTTCTTGAGTATGACCTAAAGGTTCACTTCCATGAGGTGGAAGTAGATACGTGAAGAACTCGATGATAGTATAGTTTATCACCCCTAACTAATGGTTAGTATGATCAAGACTAGAGGGTCTGATGAGAGAAAGTGTGCTTGTTCAGGGTGTGATACAAAGAGACAGTTCTTAAGATGTGATGTTAACCAACATAGCCTTTATCGGGATGCAAGAAGTTCTATAGGGAGGTTGTGTCGGTCACCACTTCATTAAGATGATGTTGGTGAAGGAGGCCTCGCAAAGGTCAGAAAAGAACCACAATGTGTGCAGATGAAGTCGCTTTGATCTTGCAATGGCTGAGAGAGAGCCCAGTGGTGACATGAGTCATGAGATGATGCAAAGCAGACTGACATGCAATTCACTGTGGGAGAATATAATGTGAAAATCGAACCCCTCTAAGCTACAATTGAGAAAGTTGAGTCCCCAATATATGGGTCCATTTGAGATGGATTGGTGGAGAAGTATGTGTTTAGCCTTACCCCTCAGGATAACATGATGTATAATGTGTTCCATAAGTCTGATCCAGAGCACTATGTGAGGTACCCAAGCCATGTGCTGAGCCCTGAACCAAATCAGTTTTTGAGAGGTTGAAATGTCCTGAGTCACCTATGAGGGTATGATATACCAAGGAAAGAAAGAACTCAGATGGAAGAATATGAGATGATGAAGGTTCTTGGAAAGCACCATGGAAAGGGTAAGGCCACATGGAAGCCACGATAGACATAGGAAGGGTTTATCCTAATTTGTTTGTTTGCATGGAAGAATTTTGAGGACAAAATTCTTATAAGAGGGGAAGGATGTTACAACCCCACTTTTTGGGTTCCTTTGGTGAGGAATGTAATTTCTCACATTAAAGATATTGGAACAAATAATGATATAATTTGTTTTGAATAAATGGATTTTGTTTACAACAGCCTTGATGATTGTGTTGTGGGCTTTATTGACTATTGGGCCCAATAACAAGGAAATTCAATTAGTAAATGAATATTTGAGTTTTTGAAACGAAAGGTGTGGAAACCTCTGGAAAGAAAAAGAATTTAATCCAAGGATGGATTTCGTGCCTCTTAGGTTCCTTGGGTGCCAAGGAGTCTAAGATTGCGAAGAAAAGACAATAAGAAAAGAAAAGATCAAATGAGTATTTCCTTGTTAATAAAGAAATTGAAAACATTGTTGAAATGTGGAAAATAAGTGGGAAGAAGTTTAATTGAGTTATCCTCAGTGGAATTTGGTATCCCAAGGATTCCTAATGTTAAAAGGAACTCCCAGAAGGAAAATAGAAGAGAGATAAAGAGAAATCATTAAAAAGAATAATGGAATAAGTAAGATAATAAGAGAATGGATAAAAGATAAATAAAACCAAGATGGGATTTCGAGCCATTAGGGTTCCTTGAGGTACAAGGATATCCGAATAATAATCTAAAGGCAAAAGAAAGAGAAAATAGATGAGAAATATGCATAATTAAGTAATATCTTGCATCTAGAGAAAAGACACGATTTATTTTATATAATGAACCCAATTTTGGCAGACAAGTAGATAAAGTTATTACTAAGCTTCCCTCAGAATTTGGGATCAAATGTGTAAGCGGTTTGATAGATATGATTTTTGGAAGTTTTCCTAATGTGTGGAGGAAATCAATAAATATCACGATTTAATTAGACCAATTTTCCTTTGTTCTTCGTGTGGCACGTCAGCCATAGGATCAGAATCCAAGGGCATCTATTCATCGCCTACCCCAGTTCACAAAAGGAAAGATAAAGGAAAAAGAATCTGAGTTTCTTGCACTCAGTGCTTTAAATCGATAAACTGATGAGTCCATCATCTTCGGGAGACTGAACCGAAGAATCCAGACCCTTTTTTTGGGTACTTTGGGTACTGTTTGGGAGAGTCCCCAAACCAGTAGACTCCTCCGATGACCCTATATATAGGGAGAGTTTGTGAGGGCATAGGTTCATGCTCTATCTACCCTAACATCTTCGGAGGGCGACACGGAATTGATTGGTGAATCCAATTTGTCGAGCGACCCCAGCCTGCCCCTCTACAACTCGTCGACCTCGCCGGAAAAGCCGGCGGCTGTTTGGCAGTGATGGATGGAATTTGTTGCCAATGTGAGGCCTCATCTGATTCGTCGAAGGTAGGCAGAACTTCCTGGACCATCGTCGCATGAGCAGGCGGCAAGGAGCTCAAAGTCAACCATTTGGTTGACCAAGCTAGGAGCCTGGATCGCAGCTGAGCGCGAAGTTCTTCTCGAAGTTGAAGAAGGAGGAAAAGACCTCCCTATCCCTGGCGCTAGTGAATGAAGGTAAAGGCAAAACCATCTTTCGTTACTAAAACAAAAGTTAGGCGCACATGACCCTATTCGTTGGATCCTGAGTGGACCAACAGACCATCGATCTAACGGTCTACGTTTTTCCAAAATTTGCGAATAAATCAAATAAAAGGAGTTTTCTTATAAAAATCATACTTTTTGATAGGAAACTCAGATTAGGGAAGTTAATACATGAAAAATGATCAGAAAAATATGAGGAATGTATTAAAAATGGTTTGAGAGTCTAAATCGGTATTTTTTTGGAAAAGTATCTAATTTTGTTGAAAAAGGTGTTAATTTGTGGATAGAAACCCTAATGGTAGATTATGGGTAGATTTATTTTTGCAATTAGGTTAATTCAAGCATGGTTAACTTATTCAATAATAAAGTTAATTTTTAACCTATTTTTATGATAGAATTGCAAGGTTTAGTGTTTTTAACCTAATATGTTGATTAATATGTTTAGAAACCCTAAATTAGAGAAAAAGAAAAGAAAAATGCTATAATATGAAATTAGGGTTTCCTATTGCTAAAGGATGAATTTAGAATATTTTGCGAGGGAAAGATGAAGTAATTAGGGTTTGTAGGTGATTTTACAAAATTAGGGTTTAAAGTAATAAAAAGGAAGTGGAACCCTAATTATGCTCAAAACCCTAAAAAGGGGCAAATAACCTAGGAAACAACTAGGATTATGGATCAAGATGACATGATTAATGATAGAGGAATTGGATGTCTTTTCAGGATCAACCTGTGCATACTTGCTTGAATTCTGGATTGGTTATTTCTGCATTCAATCTGCTTAACAGGTATGTGGTTATGCCTATGAATATCCCAAATTAGATTCTCGTGGATTTTCGAGGTTTTATCGATGACTTGAATTAAAATATTGGATGCATTTAATTCTTGCAATTTATAATGTGAATATGACTATCACCTAAGATATGTGCCTACTAGCTCAGATCCTAGTCCCCTCTATAGCTTTATAGATTGACCTAGTAAATGGCTACCAATGGGGTAGGTCCATCAGGTCATTAAATGACTTAGTAAATGGTTACCAATGGGGTAGGTCCATCAAGTCATCATGAGTCAGGGATTGGGCTACCCTTGGGTAGGACCATGCAACTTCATAACCCTAAGAATTGGCTACCTATGTGGTAGGCCATGGGGGTAAGGATCTACCACATGAGAGAGGTAGTATCCATGTCCACTACAGGGACAACACAAAGATAGGAGATAGGAAAGGATTGAGTAGTATCGCTTAAAATGTAATCTTGGATGTTAAAGGATATTTGAATGACTACATTGTTAACATAGTCGCACAATTATTGTTTACCCCACATACCAGCTTTGGTTGATCGTTGTTTTGGTTGTCAGCATTTTAGGTACAACCCTGAAATGAACAAATAGTAAAGAGACACATTGTGAAATTAAGAAATAAAGTGCAAGTAGGGTTAGATAGATAATTCAAGCTCTGGATAGATAGATTTACAAAGTTTTCAAAGGTAAGTAAAGTTTTAATTTTATACCAAATTCTAGTTAGTTAGTAGAATTTCATAATTATTATTGATTATTTGTCGAACCTTTGATCATGTTAATTGAATAATGGCTCTGACCTTCGGGTCTCCCTTAATTGGGGGTTACCGGGAGGCAGGGTCGCTACAACAATCTTCTGATTTATTTTGTTTTATTAGTTATAAGATAATGATGGAACATAATAAATGTCTAAAGAATGAGGATACTCAATGACATATGTCTTCAAGTTTAGAATGTGGAAAATGAGATCATATGTATGATAAGAGTATCAACATTCTTGTTATGTCCCTAGTCAGATGTTATTGTGAAAGACTAATAGATAATAGTAACACATAAGACTAGAGTGTGTGTTGGTTGATGACATAATCTCATCAGTCATGATATGTGATATAAAACCAAACACAGATACTTGTTAGAGAATAATGTATCAGACGGACCCATTATAAGAGTTATACATCTTTTTTGGTCAGTCATAAATCCTTTTACTAATAAAACCAAAACTTTGGGTACAAAATGTACCCCTTGGGGAAATAAAACAGATCCCAAGTCTCCATACAGGGAAACATAAAAGGGATCCAACAAAAGAAGACTCCAAACTAAGAAAGACTAAGGGAAGGGGCAGGAAATAGAAAATACAAGCCCGTAAGACCTAGCAAGGGGAGGGAGAGCATACAAGACCAAAACAAAGCACCCACAAATACGTCTGAAAGAACTCTATCACTTTTGCAAAATAGAAAAAGCAAGCCATCACATGTCCCAACCCCAAGAACAAACTTTATAGGAACACATAAGATAATAAAAAGAGAAAGACATGACTGTCACTCATAGTCTTTCTCCCTGAAGCAGTGGCCATCTGCACCTGGTCAGTACTTCACTCAAAGAGGTCCAAGAATAATAGTAGTTCGAGCTTAACAGGGGCATCGTCAACAAACTCCCAAAGCTTTTGTAGCTGGAGACAAGCATCCATGGAGTCTCTAGCATTAAGTTCACCCACAAAGAGAGGACATGTCTGACTATCATCACCTGCATACATCTAGAGACCTTGATTCTGATATCCTCATTGAGTATGACTAAGAATCTCACTGGAACCAGGAGTTGCTATTTGCACAACAACATTGATACTCGGGAAACTGTTGTTAGCACAGCAACACCACCCCAAACACCCAAAGGGTGAAGAACTAGTTGCAGCAGTAGCTCGTTGTTGACTTCAGTAGTCGCAAGTGATACTCAAAGATCCTATCGCCCCCATAGAGGCAAATCCTCGAGCATCTGATGCTCAGCTTGTGTACAACTACTGTACTATGTCAAGAACGACCCCTCTATCAACTTGCAAGGAATCATCCATCGACCAGCACCAAAACGCCATCTGTAAGAACCCATAATTGCTTGTCATGATCATCTCTTATAGTGACGGTGGTGATTGTGGTTCTTAGACCTAAAGTCACTACATTCATCACATGTTGTTTGGTGTATTTTGACAACATCCACCATGACGTTGAATAAGGGTTGTCATACATGTGATGACTGGGTACACTATGACACATGGGGATGACTGTGAGTCATTTGTCCCTCCTACAGGAGTATGATATCTTGGATACTTGATAAGCGAGACTGAGAAATGCATGGCATGCTCATGTGAGTCAATATGTGATATTTAGCTTACATATATCTCAGACATTCTTCTCTAGTTCAAAGAGCAGAGAATGAATGTTGAAGAGGATGATGATTCCTTTCCTCGAGTTCAATTTGGATATCAGTGGCAAAGGAACTATACAAAC
Source organism: Alisma plantago-aquatica (assembly GCA_963693085.1). NCBI lineage: Eukaryota > Viridiplantae > Streptophyta > Magnoliopsida > Alismatales > Alismataceae > Alisma > Alisma plantago-aquatica. The sequence goes on along the minus strand of OY856410.1, from coordinate 564,494,028 downwards.
ACTATAATACCAATTACAAATTGTAGGTGGAAGTTGTTCTCCAAATTTCTGAATCTTTTATAGCAATGATATGTTGCTAGATGCCTCTCATTACTTGTGATGTCATTAACTAATTATGGACATTCACTTACAACATAAATTGGGACCTATAGGGTCAGACACATATGATAAATGGTGTTTAATTTGATAAGTAAAAGCGTTGAGGTATTCAATGAAACAATAATTGATTGACTAGACTCTAAACCGACCGATTCAAGTGTTGAACTGATCGGTTGGAGTGTCAGGTTGATTGAACATTGAGTTGGCTGAATTCTAGTTAAACTTGGGAGTGAACTTGGCTCACATGTCGGACACATCGACCGGTTGGTGAGTTTCCTGGTTAGCAGATTAGTTGCCTGTTACACACAAATCCATTTGATTGATTTAAGGATTATTATTAGACATTAATAAAAAAGTAATTATCAATTCAATTGTGATTGAGAAACATGATGAAATGACCAATTCATGGGATGAACTGATTGACTCACCATGCCAACCGACCGGTTCACCTGTGAACTAATCATTTCTCCTCTATCATAGTATATGTGAATTCATGAAAATTTCGGACCCTACTACTCCTGTACAGGCTGAGAACCCAGTCCCTAACCCCATTTATAAATAGAGGGGTATTGGGGGATTTGTTAGACACAACATCAGTTGCTCTGAAAATTATTATCATCTCTAGTTGTGGTAAGTGAGTGAAGTCGAGCAAGTCCTACCCGATAAAGGGAGGGATAAAAGGGGACAACAATCGTGGGAGAGAAATTGGTGCTAGTACCCCAACAGAAGGGGAAAACTTCTTCTTGTCTATTCTACTAGAACAAGAAAAGTTCATGGTGGTCCGTATGGACTAGGTCGTTAGCGGCCTTTATGAGGACAAGGTCAACTATGGTCTGTGGTGATCAACTAGGTTGCCTCTACTGATGTTGTCCAGGTACAATTTGAAGAAAGGCACACACCACCAGGGGGGATTGTCACCAGGTAGAACCTCACTAAACATCCTTACCACTACATTGTTTTTGATGTGATCTACTATCTTATGAGGAATATGATAGTTAATTTTTTTGTTTTTGCTCCTACATGGAATCCATTATAATACTGTAAATTCATATATTCATCCCAGGGGCAGCGATATAAATCATTATTGTCTATTGTCCATCTATTTGTTAGCTCTAATACCATAATGTGGCACCTTTTCAAGTTTACTCATGACAACATAAGCATTCCCCATGTTTTCCAAAACACGAGGTACTTGGATTGGAAGGGTGTCATAAGTAAGAAAAATATCTCTAACATTCACCATGCATTAACTTTAAAGTATTCATACACAATTCATAAATATAGACTAAAACTTATTTTTCTTAAAGTCTAAATTCTAGTGAACCACACTTGGCCAATCATAACTAGAACATTAAACTGAAGGAAATCTAATTGATAGGATCATCTAGATAGACAACACCCCACCATGTTGAACTTTAAGCCTTCAAGTCCTTGCTATGTCCTTGTCCACTCTTCAATTGGTCCAAAACCTAGGGAAATCATGTCCCCAACCATGGAAAGTAAAGCATAAAATCAATAACAATTACTATTACATTATTTAAATAAATTAAGTATTTATATTTGACATAAATAAATCTTGACATCATTCTTAACTTAAGCATTCATGAATAATCTTAGCCTAAAATACTAAATAAGAAATATATGTGTTTCTATATAATTGGCCAATTAAGGGCACATAATGACAGGAAAGCCCATGATTGCTAGGAATCCCATAATGACCTCTTGAGGTATATAGTTGTGAGAGTACATAAAACTTAAACATTTTTCATTACTTAATATAGACCTTAATATTTATCTTAATTTTCTTATGAACATAATCTATGATCATGAACATAACATGATTTCACCCTCTTCAATGTAATGGGATTTCTCCCCCTTGATCATAACATGAACTGTTAATCATTTTCTTTACATGATCATAACCATAACCTTAGTGAATGTCATAGTAATAAACTCTTTGATATATCAACCAAAAACCCTGAATAATATGAAGCATCAACTGAGACAACTTAGTCTTTCATGACATCAATTGAGACATCCTAGTCTTCCATGACATGTAATCATGTTCACACACACACACACAGATATATATATATATATATATATATATATATATATATATATATATATATAAACATAAAAACCATCCAAAATATGAGTGGAATAACCCATTTACCTTATTAAAGCTCCAAAGTCAAACCTTATTGACTTAATTTGGCTATAAGCATAGGCACACCAATTGTATTAGTGGAAGTAGGGTGGGATGGGGAAAGGTGGTGGTCGTTAGATAAGAACACGAAATATGTTGGGGATTGGAGAAAAAAATTAGAAGAGGAGGTTGATTGCCTGTCATCTGAGGGTGGTCCTCAACCAATTAAACAAGACTGTGAGGGACATGGGTGTTGTATGAAAATCTATGGACTACGATGATAGTTTTAGTTGTTAGATTGGCTAAAAAAGTATGTTGATGTTGGAACAACGAGGAGAACTAAGTAAAAAAGTAAGTACATGAGATAGGGAATAATAGCTGAAACTATAGAGTCTTAATAGAACTTAGACGTGTTGATAAGGCAACTCTTAGTTTGTTAGATTAATAAGCAAGTCTGTAGGATTCATTACATCCCTCGTATGGGATAAAAGAGAAGAAATGAAACACATGCTATTGATTAATCAAGGAACTATAGGATAAAATTGGCACACTAATTGCACTGTTTATTGTATTTAATAATAAACTATATGAAACCTTTTCTGAATTGTTTGACGGGTAAATGAAGTCATAATTACTCAAAACTTTAAAGTCACGTAATTAGAGTGTCCATAATATTCATAGACAATTAGATTTGAGTTTAGGATAAATATTGACCATCAATGACATATAGAACCCTTCCTTGATTTATATTTATTTATGACTTTCCTTTGTTAGTTTGTGAGTACAAACTCATATTCAATATTGATTATCCATTAAAATTCCTTTCTTATTATGTTTTATGTAATTTGGAGGAGTTATCTCAAGAAGAGAGAAAAAGTGAGATAATACATTTTTTTATGTGTTAAGTGTAATTGAAGGAAAATAGAAATTCATATCAATGTGTTTTGTTATAGTGGGTATGTCTTTTCGTATATTTGAGAATAAGGCACTGTATTTATTTTCATAAATTCCAAAATAAAGTGAATTCACATCTTCTTGTATCAATTGTATTGAAAGGAAAAAAAATGATTTCGATGTGTCTTGAGCTTTTACTCTCCCATGTATTCAACACTAAATGAATTTCTTTTTTATAAAACAAAAAGTAAGAGAGAGAAAAATAAAAGGTAAATTACATTGTTTACATATTTTGAGGTAATAGGAAACTTATGAATGCATAAAGGAAAAGATAAAATATATTTCAATTCTCCTTTATCTCATTATCCAATTGCAACATTTATTGTATTATTTATACTAAATAGATTAATAAGTTGACACAAATTTTAATTAATTGTTAATTGGAATCACAGTTCATGATCAAAGATATGTATTCAGGGTTCTCTCATTACTTTTATATGTATGAAGCAGTTAAATAGAGAACAAAGAAAGAGCAAGATTTAATTGATTTCCTTCTTTGTACATTTATTTCAATGGTCAAACAAGGCCATAATGACATGAAATCTTGAAAAGTTCTTATTCATATTGTCTATTTAACAACTGTGGAATTATATTCTGAATTCAAAATTTCAAGAGTCATAATTAATTATGTCTTTCCTTTGATAAAGTTCTATAAATATTGAATGTATAAACGGCAATGTTTACAAGTCTTATTCAATTAACCATTATCTTTTCATGTATTCAAAACTAAAGCATTAATGAATTATTATTTAATATTCCAAATAGAATAAAGAGAAGTAATGAAAGTAAATTCAATTATTTATGTTTTGAGATAATTGTAAATACGATTCTTCAAAATGAAAATCGTTTATTTATATTTTATATAAAAGAAAAAGGATATATTATTTATTTATGTTTAGTAGTATAGCCCCAGAGAAGCGTTATTACTTGGCTTATTTAAATTAGATCCTAAACATTAATTTTATTTATGAAATTTTAGTAAGGACTTAAAATCATATATGTGAATTTTTAGGAAATTACAATTTATTAATGAATTGAACTAAGTTCATAAGAGCCATTTGTGATGAAACAAAATTGTTAATATAGATAGCAAGGATAGTCTTCACACCCTAGTGAAAAGACTACTTGCTCCTCGTAGAGATATTAAAACATTTAGTGAAGGAAGATGAAGCAATTGTGGCTGTAACTATAGGCAAGGAGAAGAAAGACATGGTGTATGATGGGAACAATCCTTTCTTTGTTATTCTTTTTGAGTATGAAAACCATACTTGTAAAAGAAGTATGTTGATGGATAGTATCTCAATAGCTAGGTTGATCAATTTTCCAAAAGGTTTATCACTTTTTGAGAAAGTCGATCACTTGTCAAAGAGGTTGATCACTTGTCTTCTCATGTGGAGAAGGTTGTAGTTGATTAACTAATTGAAAAGTGATTATATCAATCACTTTGGCTATGGCATGTTCGCTCATTCATGCTATCATGGAGGGGTAGAATCAATGACACACAACAACCCTAGGTCTGAAAAAGTTCTTTGGCGACTAGGATGAGGGTATATATATGTCTCCATATTGTTTTCTTGGTGGGTAAGAAACATAGGAGGAGGTCTATTGATTGATGTTTGACAGGCCCACAACTGGAGATCGATCATCACAATATGGCTGGTGTGTTATCTTCTCAAGAGGTTTGTTTACCTGTGGAATGATCAGGCTAGGGCCTGACCATCAAACCCAAGGTAGATGGGTGTTGTTGTGTGCTTTCTGGGCTCCAATTGATTATCTTGGGTGGATGCCATGCTCGAGCATTAAATTGTGGTGTTATAGTATGGATGTCAAGATCTAATAATCTACCTAGAGGTAGGTTGGTGTGGATAGCACTAATTGAGCTAAGGGTCAAGCAGTGCAACAAAAAAATTGTGTTAGGATGTCAATTGTTGGATAGTCAATCATTGAACCTTGATTTTGTAGTCAATTAAGGTGGATCTTGGTTATTAGCAGGCCAACTGGTGGAGCTCATTAGGTGAATCTCAATCAGAAGACATCACTATACACCCGAGATCATGATTCTAGACTGAGGTTTAGGGGTTAACTCTCTTTCTTAAGGTTTTCCTCCTACCCTCCCTAGGTGCTCTATATATATCCTAGTTATCTCATATCATTATGTGTTCGTAACAATCTATAGAGTCTCTTCTTATAGGAGAGGCATACATTACATCACATTGTATCAAACGTGTTTTGCACACACAATATATATACCTTCACACATATATACATACATACATATACATATACATCTATATATATATATATATATATATATATCAATTTAGAATTTCATATGCATTATCTGGTATACGAATAATGTGACCCTAATTTAGAAGAGAAGTGTGTATTGTCGTCTTATAATTTATAGAAATCACAAGATGAAGAATGAGACGAAGTATAGATGAAAAATGCTTATAGGTGTGTTATTTAAGGTAAATCTTAAGGCTTTGGCTAGATAGGAAGCATAGTAGCCCAAGAGTCATTTTATATCGGCTAGAATGCAAAGGAATGTTTTTTGAACCCCTGGGCTATTAACCATTAAATACACCATTGCCTTTTAGACAATACCCTAATAATTCCCTTACATGGCTATGGAGTTTCTAAAGTTATTAATTGTGAAAATCCATTTATATAAATATGGGATCCAATACCAATTCTATGGAAACCCTATATTTCCTTGCCTCTTATATCTAATTTTAGTGGGGATAAAGAGATAAGCTAGATGCTAAGTTTGGGGGAGGGTTGATAACATCCAATTTTGTGGATGCTACATGCCTAATTTGTCCTTCATTTGTCTTACCATTCTAGGTTTTATGTTAACAAATATCACATTTACTTGGATTATGCAATATTCCTTCTTGCTTTTAGTTTTGTATTTTTCTTATAGGAATATGAAAAATACTTAACACTTCCATCGATCAGAATGAGTCAACTTCGATGTCTGATTGAGTAACATAGGACAACACAAAAAGCTTCCTAGGAAATCCATCGACCACACAACGATGAAATATCCAAAGTCATTGGTGCTAGACCTGATGAAACACTAATAAACTTTAGGTGATGCCCAATCTGGACCACAGCCTAACGAATAGTCAACAGCCAACATTTAGATCAACAATTGGCCGATGATTGGTTATCACCCAAAAAGACAAACATCAATGACTGGGTAAATCAATAACTTCCTGATGAGCGATCAATACCCAATCTTGATGCCCTGTCTATTCCAACATGCAATGATGCTTGATGTACACCCTGAGCCCGATGATTGAACACACATCCTCCATTAATTAGTAGATAACCATCCAATGATGGAGGTGTTGCGTGACTCCACTCCCCCATGACGATTCAATAAAGCTTCCTGCCACCGTGATTAGTTAAGCATGTTACCGAAATTCTGGTGTGTATGCCTTGAGAGACAGTCATATGATGATTGTAATGAGGCATAATGTAATTGATATTATATATAATAAAGCCAATTTTTTCTATTCTATTTTGTTAAGTTATGAGATAATGATATAACGTAATAGATGTCTAAATAATGATGTTATTCAATGAAATATGCCTTTAGGTTGAGGTCCTGAATAATAAGATCATATGTGTGATAAAAATATGTACATTATTGTTATGTCCCTAATCAGATATTATTGTGGAAGCACAATAGACAACTATATAAGACTAGAATGTGTGTTAAATGATGACAAAATGTCATTAGTCATGATATATGATATCAATCCAAACACACATGTACTTATCAGATATCAGTGTACCACACATGCCCATCTTGAGAGTGATACATGGAACCAATATATGCAGTCAAAATCAGCTCTCAAAGTGATAGTGGTGATTGTGGTTCTTAGTCCTGAAGTTGCTACACTTATCACATGTCGTTCGATGAACTTTGACACCAACCAACATAACCTTGAATAAGGGTTGCCATAAAGGTGGTGTTTAGGTACATTGTGACACGTAGGGATTGACTATGAGTGATGTAGATGGCATTTGTCCTTCCTTTCAGAGTTGATATCCTAGACACTTGATAAACAAGTGTGATAAATGAATGGCCATGTTCATGTGAATCATTACATGACACGTGAGCTCACATGTATCTCAAAAGTCTACTCTAGTATAACAAACATAAATTGAGTATCAAGAAGATGAAGATTCCATGCCTCACATTCAATCTGTTATCTTAGATAAAGAAACTATATGGTCACTTTAATATTGATCATGAATTGTAGGTTGAAGTTGTTCAACTTTCTAATTACTCGGGTAGCAATGATGAGTTGCTAGGTATTTCTCATTGTTTGTGATGTCATAATCTGGTTATGGCCATTCATCACGTAATTTGGGACAAATATGGTCACATACACAGGATGCACCTGGAATATGAGTTTACTCATGGTTAAGGTTTGACTTGATTGCTAAAGTGTTTATGTAATCAACTTAAACAACATCGACTGTTAGTTGGGTGACTAGAGTGTCCAATAAACTGATTGGGAATGCGAGTCAACTGACTGGATGGTCCAGTCAACAAACTAAAAGTTCTAGTCGACCAATGGGATGATTAGTAGGACCGGATCAAGGATTTATATTAATGCCATGTCATGCATTAATCGTTGCACTGAAAGCCAATATATTTCCGAATATGAAAACATTCCAATCGATCGACTAGAGTGTCCAATTGACTATCGAGAGTGCTAGTTGACCTATTAGGGTCCATTTGACCGACTCATGATTCATAACAACCTAAAAATTCATGAAATTCGTCTCCTCACATCCTCTGGTCGAGGAAACCCTAGCACATCTACTCCTATATAGAGGGGGATCCCAAGGCATATATACTCTGGTGTGCAACTCCAACCAACTAGGAATTCTTCCAAAACCATCATATTGCAGTTAGTTCACATATCTGCTAGCTTAGCTAACAAATGACGATGAACTTCTTCAGCATCTTGTGTATAGTAATATGGCATTTGATCCAACTGATACACAACCTAATTTCTCCCAACCTGGCATAAGATTGTAATGGAGAAATATGCCTAACAGATACCAATGCCTGGTGGAGAAACAAAATTATCAAAACCCAACGTAGCAGTACCATATGAGGATGTGTCAATCCCACGTGGCATCCATCTCCATCTGACCACCTCATCTTCAAGATTTGCCAACCATGTATCTATCTCACCTCTCTTCTGGAAGGGCATGATCAACATATCTCGACTAGTACAGTAATTCTTTACAAGGATAGTTATCAGACTACAGTCAATGATAGATGCACCAGAACCCAATCACATTCCAAAGTACAGTTGCAACACTTGGAATGGACCCGCCATTTATCCAAAATCTTTCATGATATCAAGTGCCGATAAAGCTCACTCGGGATCCAAGGGGTGACAATTTCTTGATTCTCTATGACGGCTACCACAACTACCACATTAGCACTAACCTCTCCATTTTGACTCTCAATGAATAGAGTACCAAACAACATTATTAATTAGGCATGAAAATGACCTTTTTCTTGCTTTGGCTTCTTGTAAGCCACTGCTTTGCTAAAACTAACCCATAAATTTCTAATTTTAATAAAGTTTTTCTCTACATCTATGAATTGTCAGCAACCTTCTTCTTCACATCAAGTAATTGGCTAAGTTATGCATGCCAATTTTGTCTCTCTGTGATCTGAGGCCATTTATCATTCAATTTCAACTGGGTGATTGACTCTATGTCTTGTACGTTTGCATTAAAATCATGTTTCCGAATTAAAATGTGTGTGAATTTTTATCCCAGAATTGAACTACAAATTCCATCCAATCTCGAGATATAGGAAATATACCAGATCCATTAGGGATTTCCCAATGTTGTCACTCATGTTCATCCTTTTAGTAACCTCCATATCAACTATCCATTCTTGTAATATTTCAAAGTTACCACAATTGTTCTTCAATTCTGGAACTTGATGGAGGATTTTCATTGTCATCAACTTATCACCTGACTAAGACAAATCACTTTACAATAGACCTGAATAAATCCCTTTGACACAGATTGGCACAGATCCATTTGACATAGACAAGTGCATATCACTTTGACACAAATTGTAATAGATCCCTTTGACATAGACAAGTGCATATCACTTTGACACAAATTGTAATAGATCCCTTTAACATAGAAAAGTGCATATCACTTTGACACAAATTGTAATAGATCCCTTTGACACAGGTTGGCACATATTCATTTGATACATACTAGCACATATCACCTTGACATAGAATGTGTTGATCCCTTCGACATAGATTGGTGCAGAATCCTTTGACATAGGTTGGTGCAGATCTCTTTGAGACAGGTCAATCCAGAGTGGCTTCATACGATAGGAAAGATTTTGAACACAGATATTCTTCCACGAAATGATAGAAATATGATTTGGAGAGCCAAACCCTTTTGTACTTTTGAGTTCCAAACACTTTTGTACTTTCGGGTGTCAAATCCTTTCGCTTTCACCTTTTTTGCTTTTACTATAGTGGTGAATGATCTAACCCTAAATCCCTTATTTATAATTTTCCTTTAGGGTTTTTGTTTTATATAAACTCATCATTTATCAAAACCCCCGATCCCCCCTCGCATACCCACACAAGGGGGGAACATATAAATCACGTAGAGGATGAGCTGTGCGACGAGACTCGATGCTAGGTGCACAATCGAGAGTTTTCAAACTCCAATCCCTATTCAGGGGATTCAAGTTTCACTTAATCACGATCCATCATCGGGGGTGGTTCCCAAGTATAAAAAAGGACTCCTCATTTAAATCAAACCTCAAATATGCACCGCTATCAATAATAAAAAAATTGAGTACCAAACCTTTTTGTAGTAAAAAAATAGTGACATCCCCATTGACTCCCCAACAATAAATAAAAAATAATAAGAAAACCATCCCCTTTGGAGACCCAATAGTAAATGAAAAAAATCTAAAAAAATAGCACCATCCCCTTTGGCACCCCAACATTAAACAAATATCTCTCATTTAAAAAAAAAAAATAATACCAGAAAAAAAATCAGTACCATCCCCTTTGGCATCCCAACAGTAAACAAAAAAAACAACACATCCCCTATGATGCTCCAATAATAAACTAAAAAAAACACTACATAGATTCCTTATTACTCAACTAAAGAGGTGGAGTTATGCAGGGATTATGCAAAGTATCATATATCTTTCGAGCCCAACTAATATTAGTTTGACAATGTCCATTTTTTTTTTGGAAATAGGTAAATAGTGTTGCCAAAAGACCGTATAGCAAGCTATACACAAACAAAGGCCACCGGCCACCAACGGACCAGGGGAATTATCTACAAAAACCCCGATCCATACATACAAAAAGGCCAACGGCCACCAACTGACCAGGGGTATTATCTACAAAACCCCCAGTACATTTTAGAGCTAGAGCTCAGGTTAGAGATCATTTTGGGCCTAACAGAAAATTCCCAACACATGTCCCTACTAATACTCTTCAGCAGGAAGTTAAGGCTCAAAAAACCCCTGTTATGTATCCTCTTGTTTCTTTCTCTCCAAACGTGATAGCAGACGCACGAGAGGAACAAGCCATCCAAGTTGAACTCCTTAGGCTTGCAAAAGTGAGTAAGGATCCAGTTGATAGCATCATCAATATTGTTGGGCACATGGTGTCCCCATTCATTACGTAGGCATGTGATCTACCATAGATTCTTGGTGAACTGGCACTCAAAAAACAAATGTTCATTTGACTCTGCCTCCATGTTGCAAAGGCATCATTTGTTATCAATATAAATACCCCATCCCTCCAATATGTTATACGTGGGTAATCTATCCAGCTTGGCTCTATACAAGAGTGTGCTCCATTTGGGGTAGTGGAACTAACCCCAAAGAACATGGAACCATGACAGATCAGGCTCAGCACTAATGTTGATGTTGGGTACTATAGTAAAGGAACTAGCAAGACCCGGAGAATCAACATGCGGCATACCCGAGTTATAACTGACCTGGTTACACATCTTCCTCCATATCCAGGAAGGGTTGGAGCCACCCTCCAGGATAAGGGCAGGTCTGTATCTTTTTTTCATCAAAAGGACCCAAACGTTATTAGCTTGATTGCAGAATTTGTCAATGTGCTTCCTCGTGCAAGCCTCCATGATTTTGTGACCATCTGTAATTTGTAGCCCACCTTTCTTATATGGTTTGGCCACACTGCACCATGCGACACCATGGTTGCGTCCTCCCCACAAAAGAGATGCAGACATAGCTTTGATTCTATTTAGACAGGCCATCGGAATGTCACACAAATCTCCCCAATATCTCACCATGCTCTGGATGACAGTTCTAATTAAAACCATGCGACCAGCCATGGAAATGTTGATTTCGGACCATTTATCCACTTTGTCCTTGATTTTGTCCACCATCATACTAAACTCTTTCACCGTACCTCTGCCTCCCATGATGGACACACCCAGATATCTCGTCGGCCACACACCCCTCTTAACTCCCATGGAAGTTTTAAGTCTACCTCTTCTCGAATCACAAGATTTAGAGTTGAAAATGTGGGATTTTAGCACGCTAATGTACAACCCGGTGGCACGACCAAAACTGATGAGAACCTTCTTGTAAGCTTTTAAATGGCTGACATGTCCCGCCGAGAAAAGAAGCACATCGTCGGCGAAAATTAGGTGCGTCACCACCTTGCAGCCTTTAACACTGAAGCTTTTAATTCTGCCCCTAGCTTCTTCCACCTTGATAGCATTAGTGAGCCCCTCCATCATAATTGTGAACAACAAAGGAGACAATGGATCTCCTTGTCTCAGTCCATTAGTAGCCTGGAACGACCCAACAGGTGTGCCATTTACCAACATAGAAAAAGATGTCATCTCTATGCATTCTTTCAGCCAATTGACCCAGGTATTTGAGAAATTCATAGATTGCATGATCCGCCATAGGGCATCCCAATTCACTAAGTCATACGCCTTCTTAATATCGATTTTGATACAGGTTTTAGATGAGGATCTTTATTTATTGAAGACCACCAAAAATGCATTGGCTAGCAAAGCAGAATCTGCTATCTGTCTCCCTTTGATAAAAGCATTTTGTTCGGCTGATATGATACTCAGGAGAATCTTTTTCAGTCTACCAGCAAGCACCTTGGATATAATCTTATACAGAACCGAGTTGTAGGCTATAGGTCTATAGTCACCTATTGAGCAAGCTTGCTTAGACTTGGGAATCAGTTTTATAAAGGTGTGATTGACTGCTCTGACCATACGACCTCCATTAAAGAACCATTTAACGGCTTTGCAAACCTCGGCTCCTATGAGGTACCACATCTTCTGATAAAATCTTCTGTTGAACCCGTCAGGTCCCGGTGCTTTCGAATAGTGAATGGAGTAAGCAGCAACTTTAATTTCCTCATCTTCCACCCTCTTGCACAACTCAGCATTCATGTTAGCATTGATTCTAGCTCTGGGAATATGATCATCTTTAAAGCTAAAGAAAATGATATTCTGGTTATAGAGCTTCTGGAAAAACTCGACAGCGTCAAGGGCAATCTCAGTCTTCCCCCCTACAGACTGGCCCTCCTCATTAATTAGCTCATGTATGGTCTCCAGCATCTCTTTCTTCGTAAGAACACTGTGGTAAACTTTAGAGTTACAGTCTCCATCAGCTACCCATCTCATCCGGCTCCTCTTCCAATAGAACTGTTCATTCACTTTTTCCAACTGTCTCAGTCTATTTTCTGCTTTACTTTCATCATCAATAGCTTGGTTATCCAGCAGACTCAGTCTGGCTTTGAGCGCGGAAGTCTGGCTTTGAGCGTGGCCCTGTTGTAGCTATCCACAGCCTCCCTGGTCAAGTTAGGCAAGTTAACCTTGTCTTTATCCCATTTCTTCAACGCCTTCTTTGTCCTGTGTAGCTTCTTGAGCACAATATATAGCAGGTTACCCTCTATCTCAGTACCCCAGCTCTCCTCTACAATAACATTAAATCCCGGCCAGTCACACCACAGATTAAGAAACCTGAACGGTTTGGGAGACGAAGGATGATTACCAAGTTCAAGTCTCATCCAAGCATGGTTGCTGAAAGGATGTGATCCTAGCTTCATACAAGCATGGGGGAAGATATTCAGCCATTTCTCATTTTCCAACCCTCTATCTAGGTGAGTCGCAATTCTCCTACTTATGTTTTGCTTGTTAGTCCAAGTGGTGATGCCCCCGACAGTGGGCAGTTCCAAAAGCTTGACTTCGTCCATGGTATCATTGAAGGCAGCCATGATTCTTTCGGGAACAGGAAGACCCCCTTTCTTCTCTCTAGCGCGTCGGACATTGTTGAAATCACCAAGAACAAGCCATGAGATTTCATTTTGAGCAACCCCTCTAATATCCTGCCATAAGCTTTTTCGGTCACACTCCAGATTTTCACCATAGACTCCAGTGATGATCCCTGAGAACCCTCCTCCATTGAAACATCTCACTGTAGCTGCTTGGTCAGAAATATGTATAGTCTCCACCCTCCATACAAGAGGATTCCATCCTACAACAATTTTGCCCCTCTCCACTTCATTTAGGTTGTCAATGGTTTGCCATGAGTCAGGAAAGATAGAATTAACCTGACTCCCTTCCGCTCTCCTAATCTTTATTTCAAAGAAGAAGACTAGGTCCACCTTCATCTCAAGTAGAATCGACTTGAGTCTTCTCTGCATCCTAGGCAAGGACGCCCCTCATAGATTCCATGCGAGGATGGACATCTAAATGTGTTTGGAGCAGCTCCCTTCTCTAGAGCCACTGCAATTCTTCTTCTTCTTGGTTGTGTTCCAAGTGTGTCTCAGACTTCGGCCTCTGGTGTGAACCTCCATGATACCTTCATCACCCATGTCCTCCAAAATAGCAAAGGGGTTCTCACCCCCCGGTCAGTACCCTTATCAGCTGTAGTAGAAGTAAGAGGACCACCCAGAGAGTTGATGTTGTCTTTTGGTTCTGCTCTTCTCTCAGATGAATTCTCAATCACCTCTCCCTCTTCCCTTTCCTTCAACTGGTCTTCAACACTTTCATGGTCGTCAGTCATCTAAATAACCAGAGATGCATCACTCTTCTCGATGGCCATCACCGAGATCACATTGACAACCAACTCCTTTTCTTTCCTCTTCTAATTGGGAGGTCTTGACTTACCAGTTCGTCGTTGTCGTCCCTTCGCAGGCTCGGGCACAATAGGTGGCTCGGTAGCAGTGTCCTTCCTAGCTCATGGGCATTGTCCTTCTTCATGCCCAAAAACCTTGCATTCAACACATCGATCAGGTAGAGCTTCATATCTCACCTTGACTTCCCACTCCTCACCGTTCGGCAGTTCGACCATCACTTCCGGGGGCAGTTTGGTGCTAGCGGAGATGTCAACACAGAACTGGGTGCACCCCATGGTAGTACCATCGGACCTCCTGTTCATTGCACGCGGAACGCCAATGGCATTGGTGATCACTATGATGACCCGGGGAGTCCAGTGTCTCCCGACATTAGGGAGAGAAACCCACACAGGGGCAGTGCTGGAGGCCTCCCACCGAGTGTCAGCTTCCCTCATCCATTTCCTCATGAGAACGAGCTGATCATCAAAAAATCACGGTCCTCCTGACATGGCTTTCTCCAGGTCCACTTCACTGGCGAATCGGGTTAGAAAAACCTGTCGTCGAGTGTGAACAACTCCATCGCACCCTGCGGTCTCCATCATCGGAGCATCCACCCTCTGAGTTGCAAAGGGTGGCATTTCTTTCCCAGGATTTGTATGATTGTCGAATGCTAATGGTAATCCTCCATCTCCTCGAGAATGTTGCTAGTCATCTTCATCCACAACCTCTGGTCCCCTTCTCTCCTAAAGGGGATTTTGGGTTCTTCATCGCCAGCGCACCGCAGAGTCGGGGGAGGTCCGATCATCGCTCGCACCCATTCACCTGCCACCATGACATCAGTGGCAGGAGAGAACCAAGCATCTTTCTCAGTCGAGGAGGAGGTCGAGCCAGGGATGGTAGCAGTAGGGGGGTCCAGTGCCCCACCTGCCATGGATTGCCTGACCTAGGGAGAAAGAGAGAAGGCGCGGCCTAGAGAGAAGGTAGAGCATGGTTACAATATCCATTTAGTAACAAAGTCCTACGTGGTAGGGAATTTTTGTATTTTTCATTCACTATTCCCTATGATAGATTTGGTTTCAAGTCCTACCAAAGTACGCATTGTACAGTTTGATGACATCTTTTATTTCAACGCAAGTTTTTTGCTATTCATGTGTTTCATGGCTCTAGGTTATGAGGTTTATCAATCAATGAGTATACTCAAAGACCAATCTAGACCAAAGCAATATTTCTATTTCAATAACTCTCTCTAACCAAAAATGGGTGTTAGTTAGTCTCACGTATTAGCCCTCAAAATGAGTGGATCTACCAACCATGTCTTGGACCTCATCTTGAGAGGGGAAAACTATTGACACCTCATTTTTTGGGATCTCATCAAATCCTTTATATTTGGGCTTTCTATATAATTTGAGTGTTACACCCCGATCTCACAATTTCCTCAAATCATGAGATTAGGGCATAAGATAGGACTTATATGTAACACAAAGAACACCCTTAACTTTTTTCTTTTCTTTAAAACTCTTGTTTCCCCGCATTGAACCACATAAAACATCTTAGCAAGGGAATCTGAACATTTCCTTTACTAATCAAACTTTATTAGTAAAGATACATGTATAAGCATTCATGATGTCTTTCACACATTATGCACATGAAACTTGCTAATTAGCATACATATCAAAGAGGAACAATATTACACATTGTAATTACAACTCTCTCTCTAAACTCTTACTGAGGACCCAGAGTGACAAGGACCGACTGACTCAACTAATCTCGTACTTGACTCTTGTGGCAGATCTACACTGAAGCTCTGACCATCTTCAAGTCCACGCGGTTAACCCTAAAATGTTTGAGTAGAGGGGTGAGCCTACTCGCTCAGTGAATGAGTACTTCATGGAAACAGACTAATGCACTAATGTGATTACAGATATAATTTGAATAAACGATATGAAATTTAACAACAATAAATACTACACTGAGCAATTCTAAAACAATATAATTGAAATAACAAAGAATGTAAATATTGCATCCAAAGAATAACTACAAGAATACTATGCTTCTAGTCTTCCTTAAGTCTTTCATTTATAAAGAACTCTGTGAACCTATATGATCATATTTTAGATTATGCCCTAAACATATGCAGTGTACTCTGCATATGAAGATCCGTAGCAAGTTCATGCTACTATCTCACCGTACAAGACTTAGCGACACACCCGGGAAATGCTAAGTCTGACTGCTGTCCTGGTCTGCGTCAGGACTCTCAGGCTCACACGGCCTCACTGCACTCTCAAAAGAGTGTACTCTAGACTCCTCCTCTAACCTGAGCACACAGGCGGAGAGTCTGGGTTACCACCGTGACACACGCACGGATTATTGTTGAATAACCCCTATATATTCCAGTGCCACCGTGACACATGCACGGATTATTGTTGAACATTGCTTGTCTGTCCTCGTGCCACCGTGACACACGCACGGATTATTGTTGAACACGAGTCACCGACCATCTAGACACACGCTAGGTAGGTCGTTTCACCCCAAGGTGCAGACCTCACGAGGGGTTCTATGGTGTTAGGGCACCTAAGTCTATTAATTAGTTAACATATAAATATCATAGCTCATGTATTCAACATATACCATGTCTCAGCAACATCCCTTTCTAGGGCATGTCATATCTCATTACCTGCAATTTACGAGGTATGCATTGAAAATAAGAAGCCCTGCAGTATGTAGATATCAACTCAGAGAGAACAAGCATATAAAGTTAAATGCACTAGAAACATACAATTCAACAGTTAAGTATCACCACATCTCATATCGAGATCTTTCATGTTACCATAACATGATTCATTGAACACCCTATCCTTAGGGTTTCATTTGCCTTATTCATTCATCACATGTCAACACCCTACTCTTAGGGTTTCATTTGCCTCATTCACCTTTTCATTTACCTCATTCACTTGTCACATGGCTCTTATCATGATCTCATAAGATATAAGCATTCACTAAATAAAGATTGTTTCCAACAAATCATATACAATCAATATAGATATGAAATCATGGAAACTTAACTAAATTTAGATTTTCCATATCATTTACTGAGATATCATGTATCAAGAATAAAATTCAATTAAGATAACCCATAAGATACATCCTAACCACTTATAGGATTACTAGTCCTTTTCAATAAGGTTGAAACACTATTGATGTCTCAATTAGGTTAAACCCTAATTACATCATTTGATATAAATCTGAAAAAGCATTCTCACTAGGAAGTGTTGTATACGTTTCTGATATGAATCTACCATTTAGGAATCATTCAAACAGAGAAGGAATCCACATCATATCAATTTGTAACAATCTTAAATCAAACGGACATTTCAGGATTTAGAATTATATGCTAAGCATTTAGGGATTTGGATGCTATAATCAAATTCGTGCATTACAATGTTTGAAGGAAGAACCCACTCACCCTAAGATGTGAAAACACCTCACAACTGCAGCTCAACTCAGGGAATCTCGAATTCCTATCAAATCCCTAGCAAATCTCCCAATTCTTCTTCCATTCAACTCGGGAACCTTGAAAATGAGGGATTATGAAGAAAGGGTGAGAAAAGAAGGAATTTCGACATCATCTTGGATCAAATCAGAGCATGGACGGAATCTTGACATGAGAGAGAAGATCCACCATAAAAGTATATGCAAAGGATCCAAACTTACTTGATTTCACCCTTCCTGGAATCGCAAAACCCTAATTCAGCAATTCCCCCACTTTCTCCACTCAAGCCCTAACTCTCCCTCTCTCTCTAGGTTTTCGTTTCTCTGGAGTGAATGACGAAGAATGAGAGCTGTGTGTGTGTGTGGTTGCTCATATAAGTCAATTGAGCTGCTTGGGTCAATTGCATATTGACCCAACACTTAACTTTAATTATATTGGCTGAATATTCAGTTATACAAAAGTTACTGTAATTCGTTTATTTCAGAGATCAAACATTCTCCAACAATTATGGGAATTTAACACGTTGTTATAAATTGATCTATAAAGCTTCAGTTAAAATTTGAGATAATTTGGAGTTACCAATAAATAATTAAAAATATAACAGTGCACTGCTATATTGCAGTCTGCAATATATTCGGCCGAGTTTGTCCTGCACAAAACTCGACCGACACCCTTACTGTAGAGATCAAAAAGTCATCCAAAAATTATGCTAATTTAACAGAGTGTCTAAAACTGTGTTTTTCAAGCACAGTTAAAATTTTAGATCAATTAGATATACCAATAAAAAGATAAAATTCAATTACCACACTGCTGTATAATTCTGGAAATGTGATCGGTCGAGTTTGAAACTCGGCCGCTAAACAGGTCAGAGCATTCTTCAAAAATTCTGATATTTTGCAATATTGTTCAAATTTTATATATTCAAATCATATCAAAATTTGAATTAAATCAGAGTTACCCATAAAATACTAAAAATCATTTAGTGAGACATTCTACTTATCAAATTCTGTATTCATGCATCATTAAATCCCTATTTTGGGCCGATTAGGGTTTATGTTTCTCAAACCCTAATTCACAAGACAAAAGAACATTTACACTTCTTATCATAATTAAAACATGCTAATTGTGTTATCGTCATTAATTAGATTTCAAGAATGATTATTCCAATTAATCTTTGCAATTGTCTAGGTAAACCCTAGTTTACCAATTAAGCTCAGATGGGGTCGTAACAACTCTTCCCCCCCTTAGAATGTTTCGTCCTCGAAACATAAACCTACAAGAAAGATACATTCAAGGTTATTCTAAGCTTCTAAAGCCTTCCATGTCATCATATTCTTGTATTTCATACCTGAATGTAGTTTTCAACATTAGATCTTTTAATTCTTTACTAAATCACAACATATTTCAAATAGTTATCAATGATATCAAGCAAATTATTTATGCCACAGTCAAACATAGAATGCAAAGATAAACCACCACGCTTTCACTGCGCAACTCTGATACTCTGATACAACTATCTCAACTTACGTTGTTCAGAGAGTTCTATTGTTCTGTATCATCTTTAAGTGACAAAAGCAAGTTCACCATACTGTTTTAAATTTAATCAAGTGCTATTCAAATAGCAAAACAGTCTTGAATTAAAAGACTAGATTCAACAATCAATTGCACAATACTACGCTTGGCATCCCCATTGGGTCATGGATGCATGAGGTGAAGCATTACCACCTCATTCCATACTATCCTGTTTCGATCCTGGGACCTGTGGGTTATGGGCCCACACACAATTCAAAGTGTAACCATCGCATTATATCATTTTAGGGTTTCAACAACAGTAATAAGGTAATCCACGATTGTATCAGTCATTCAAGCATTAATCATATTCAATTACCATCACTCAGTTATATTAGAGCTAGGTATAACAAGCTACACCTCATTAGGGTTACTTGTTCAAACAATCTGATTATCAACCCTTTCTATTAATATGAGTGAATAAGTATGACTACCTTGTTCAGAGTATCTCTCCATGTGTTCTGACATCATCCAAACCGTATCACCATATCACAAATACACAATACTAGGATGCATATCTGGTATGAATTACTACTACTATCATACGCCTTTAATTTAACATATAGCTTGCACAAATATACTGAAATCATATGTAGAACCAACTTTCATACCTTAATATGCCTTCAAAAAAATCATACATGTAAAAACAAATTTACATATTACACAAAGCTAGTGTTTTCCCATATCTCTCTGCTCATTCATTACTTCTTTACTTTTTGCTACCTATCCTTTTCACATGATTATATACAATAAACATCATTAACATTGAAGCATTTAAGATAGGAATAGATTATTCATCATTCTTGCTATCACACCAGAATTTATTTCCTATCGCACTTCATCATATTGTATGTCACTATTACATTCACTAGATGACCCTACCAAGGTAGTTATGCACCATATATGACTCATTTTCTCTTATTATTTCATTCCCACCTTGCTCTCATTAAGGAATATATGAAAGAGAAGATGATTTTAAGACTTGGAATACTTGTATTCAAACATTCCCTTAATACATTCTCGTATGTAGATTTACTTAGTTATCAACAGAGATATTTGATTAATTAGCACTTGCTTGAATCTCACAACCTCTTTATTTTATAACTTCTCCATCATATTTCAAACCCTTTCTTACTTTTCATAGTCCTCTCACCATATACTACTCTTTAACCAGTCATCTTTAAATTCTAAATTTTTCTCTTATGACCATGTTGCTTATTCATATGTATGGTCATGTATACCAGGTTGCACATATTTCCTCCTTTATTTTTATACTATTGTGAAGTTAACGTTCTAAATTAATAGTCCTTCTATTAGTTTTTCCTCATGTTGAATACATTACATATTCTTCATTTTTAAATCAAGTGGATCATGCATGGGTCAAACATAGTTTCTCTTTCAATCAAGTTTTTCTCTCCTGAATACAGTCTACCTTTGTATGACTTATTCATTCGTTAAACTATACCTATGTTCTTTGCTTCGAAACTAGTTTGTTGTCCTAGTCTTATGAGTTACATGTTCATACGATCCTCTTCACTTTTACTCTTTTGAAGACTCTTTACTTCTATGGACCTATTGAATGCTCAACCCTATTCTCTACTTAGCCTTTGCTTTAGGGTTCATAAAAGCATTATACTCTATTATATGATTCATTCTTCATGATTGATTCTTGTTATCTTGAACCATACATACATACATTTCACATATCTTTTCTATATTTTATATGTATAGTTCATGCAAAATTAATCAATGAACTGATTATGAATCTCATATCATGTTCCTTTATTTCCAAATAAGGGTTTCTCATATGAGGCCCCAAAGTTGAACCTCAGATATCAGTTTCAACTAATTCTTAGTTGTTCTGATCTTGCCCATATGTTTCAACATCTTACTGTATGTACATTCTTACTCTGATGTGGGTCTAATTATTCTAATTCTATTCTTATTATGCTATTGATAGGATTCATTAGATCCTAGTAACGCATCCTGCCAACCGGACCAGGCCAAACCTGAAGTCCTGAAGCCAAGAACTACAAGAATTACATTCTTCCTGAACTGCCACTCACAGCTTAGAAACTCGGCCGATTGGTCAGAAACTCGGCTGATTGCTTCACAACTCGGCCGATCTGCTTGAAATTCGGCCGATAAACTTGTCGTTTGATTTCCTGAAAAAGGAAACTCGGCCGAATTACATACAACTCGGCCGATCAGTTTGTTGTTTGATTTCCTATTAAGGAAACTCGGCCGAACCACATACAACTCGGTCGAATCGCGTACAGACTGAAAACCTAAACAGACCTGCTGATGTCAATTTCACTCGAATTAGCAGGCAAAACTATAGAAACAAAAGCCCATTCAAAGGTCAATTCTAGTCTACTTGTTACAAAGAATAAAATCAATAAATGCTACAATTGCATAGTGTGCAACAAATATTAAAGACCCATATTTCAAAGTATTGAATATTTCAATTCAAACATATAAGAGCATTTCTATACATTTCCAACAAAAACAACATTATGAAATGTAAGTTCTATCTCCTTTTACATTTATGCTCTTAATTCTTGTTTCTTTTCTCGTTTTCTAACTCTAACATTTCTAGGGTTTCTCTCTAGCCCATTCTTCCACTGTATACTTGGCCAGGGTATACGTGAGAGAATAGACAGAGTAGCTTGTACTGGATGATCCAAGTACTCAGATATCGGGCCAGGATATCCAAATACTCAAATCCCCAAAGCTAACATCAAAACATCTCCTATCTGCCACACTTAGGACTCTAACTTACTGAATTAATGATCCTTGACAACTCACCCTAGGCTCTGATACCAAGCTGTTACACCCCGATCTCACAATTTCCTCAAATCATGAGATTAGGGCATAAGATAGGACTTATATGTAACACAAAGAACACCCTTAACTTTTTTCTTTTCTTTAAAACTCTTGTTTCCCCGCATTGAACCACATAAAACATCTTAGCAAGGGAATCTGAACATTTCCTTTACTAATCAAACTTTATTAGTAAAGATACATGTATAAGCATTCACGATGTCTTTCACACATTATGCACATGAAACTTGCTAATTAGCATACATATCAAAGAGGAACAATATTACACATTGTAATTACAACTCTCTCTCTAAACTCTTACTGAGGACCTAGAGTGACAAGGACCGACTGACTCAACTAATCTCGTACTTGACTCTTGTGGCAGATCTACACTGAAGCTCTGACCATCTTCAAGTCCACGCGGTTAACCCTAAAATGTTTGAGTAGAGGGGTGAGCCTACTCGCTCAGTGAATGAGTACTTCATGGAAACAGACTAATGCACTAATGTGATTACAGATATAATTTGAATAAACGATATGAAATTTAACAACAATAAATACTACACTGAGCAATTCTAAAACAATATAATTGAAATAACAAAGAATGTAAATATTGCATCCAAAGAATAACTACAAGAATACTATGCTTCTAGTCTTCCTTAAGTCTTTCATTTATAAAGAACTCTGTGAACCTATATGATCATATTTTAGATTATGCCCTAAACATATGCAGTGTACTCTGCATATGAAGATCCATAGCAAGTTCATGCTACTATCTCACCGTACAAGACTTAGCGACACACCCGGGAAATGCTAAGTCTGACTGCTGTCCTGGTCTGCGTCAGGACTCTCAGGCTCACACGGCCTCACTGCACTCTCAAAAGAGTGTACTCTAGACTCCTCCTCTAACCTGAGCACACAGGCGGAGAGTCTGGGTTACCACCGTGACACACGCACGGATTATTGTTGAATAACCCCTATATATTCCAGTGCCACCGTGACACACGCACGGATTATTGTTGAACACTGCTTGTCTGTCCTCGTGCCACCGTGACACACGCACGGATTATTGTTGAACACGAGTCACCGACCATCTAGACACACGCTAGGTAGGTCGTTTCACCCCAAGGTGCAGACCTCACGAGGGGTTCTACGGTGTTAGGGCACCTAAGTCTATTAATTAGTTAACATATAAATATCATAGCTCATGTATTCAACATATACCATGTCTCAGCAACATCCCTTTCTAGGGCATGTCATATCTCATTACCTGCAATTTACGAGGTATGCATTGAAAATAAGAAGCCCTGCAGTATGTAGATATCAACTCAGAGAGAACAAGCATATAAAGTTAAATGCACTAGAAACATACAATTCAACAGTTAAGTATCACCACATCTCATATCGAGATCTTTCATGTTACCATAACATGATTCATTGAACACCCTATCCTTAGGGTTTCATTTGCCTTATTCATTCATCACATGCCAACACCCTACTCTTAGGGTTTCATTTGCCTCATTCACCTTTTCATTTACCTCATTCACTTGTCACATGGCTCTTATCATGATCTCATAAGATATAAGCATTCACTAAATAAAGATTGTTTCCAACAAATCATATACAATCAATATAGATATGAAATCATGGAAACTTGACTAAATTTAGATTTTCCATATCATTTACTGAGATATCATGTATCAAGAATAAAATTCAATTAAGATAACCCATAAGATACATCCTAACCACTTATAGGATTACTAGTCCTTTTCAATAAGGTTGAAACACTATTGATGTCTCAATTAGGTTAAACCCTAATTACATCATTTGATATAAATCTGAAAAAGCATTCTCACTAGGAAGTGTTGTATACGTTTCTGTTATGAATCTACCATTTAGGAATCATTCAAACAGAGAAGGAATCCACATCATATCAATTTGTAACAATCTTAAATCAAACGGACATTTCAGGATTTAGAATTATATGCTAAGCATTTAGGGATTTGGATGCTATAATCAAATTCGTGCATTACAATGTTTGAAGGAAGAACCCACTCACCCTAAGGTGTGAAAACACCTCACAACTGCAGCTCAACTCAGGGAATCTCGAATTCCTATCAAATCCCTAGCAAATCTCCCAATTCTTCTTCCATTCAACTCGGGAACCTTGAAAATGAGGGATTATGAAGAAAGGGTGAGAAAAGAAGGAATTTCGACATCATCTTGGATCAAATCAGAGCATGGACGGAATCTTGACATGAGAGAGAAGATCCACCATAAAAGTATATGCAAAGGATCCAAACTTACTTGATTTCACCCTTCCTGGAATCGCAAAACCCTAATTCAGCAATTCCCCCACTTTCTCCACTCAAGCCCTAACTCTCCCTCTCTCTCTAGGTTTTCGTTTCTCTGGAGTGAATGACGAAGAATGAGAGCTGTGTGTGTGTGTGGTTTCTCATATAAGTCAATTGAGCTGCTTGGGTCAATTGCATATTGACCCAACACTTAACTTTAATTATATTGGCTGAATATTCAGTTATACAAAAGTTACTGTAATTCGTTTATTTCAGAGATCAAACATTCTCCAACAATTATGGAAATTTAACACGTTGTTATAAATTGATCTATAAAGCTTCAGTTAAAATTTGAGATCATTTGGAGTTACCAATAAATAATTAAAAATATAACAGTGCACTGCTATATTGCAGTCTGCAATATATTCGGCCGAGTTTGTCCTGCACAAAACTCGACCGACACCCTTACTGTAGAGATCAAAAAGTCATCCAAAAATTATGCCAATTTAACAGAGTGTCTAAAACTGTGTTTTTCAAGCACAGTTAAAATTTTAGATCAATTAGATATACCAATAAAAAGATAAAATTCAATTACCACACTTCTGTATAATTCTGGAAATGTGATCGGTCGAGTTTGAAACTCGGCCGCTAAACAGGTCAGAGCATTCTTCAAAAATTCTGATATTTTGCAATATTGTTCAAATTTTATATATTCAAATCATATCAAAATTTGAATTAAATCAGAGTTACCCATAAAATACTAAAAATCATTTAGTGAGACATTCTACTTATCAAATTCTGTATTCATGCATCATTAAAACCCTATTTTGGGCCGATTAGGGTTTATGTTTCTCAAACCCTAATTCACAAGACAAAAGAACATTTACACTTCTTATCATAATTAAAACATCCTAATTGTGTTATCGTCATTAATTAGATTTCAAGAATGATTATTCCAATTAATCTTTGCAATTGTCTAGGTAAACCCTAGTTTACCAATTAAGCTCAGATGGGGTCGTAACATTGAGTCACCTCAAACTGTAGCGAGTGAAAATCCTAATTTTTTATACAAGAATCAATCATGGATCCACCACATACAATTTGGTCAGTTCGAAGTGCAAAACTGATTTGCACAAAGTTATGGCAATATGTGGATCCACATCAGACGTAACAAAACCTTAAATTTTGATCCCAATGGGTCTTGAACCCTAATGGACAAAATTTATACATTGGCTAGGTTAAGGTGAGACTTACAAAAAATTCAAATCTGACCTTACTAATTATGGGTGCAAATCCTCTTTGCACTCAAATTAGACAAAATCTATACCTGGTCCTTTTTTGAAACTTTCTAAGAAAGCGTCTCATTTTTATGTCAAAGGATTTTGCACCCAAATGTGTCAAACCAGACTACACATGCTAGTGTCCCCTTTTATAGACCATAATGAGCATGAAAAGGTTTCACACATAAATGTGTCAAAACAATTCATAAAAATTTTATTTTCTTCAAAATGAAAAACACCTGGCCGCTAAAGGGTTTCACACCCAGCTGTGTCAAACCAAACCACACACATCTGAGTTTCCCATTCAGCAAGTCAGGTTTTGAGTGCCAAAAGGTTTCACACAAAAACGTGTCAGACCATTTTTGCACACTTTTGATTTTTCTCAAAAAAGAATACTTGGGTGCCAAAAGGTTTGACACAAAAATGTGTCAAACTAATTCACACACATTTTATCTTTTTTCATAAAATGAGCAATTGGGAGCCAAATCCTTTCGTGCTAGGAAGTGGCAACAATACCACACCCATCAAAACCATGATGGTCTTGCGAAGCGTGGGAGAGGGCCACTTGGAATCCCATGAAAACCTTAAGAAAGAGTGGGCCGTCAGTTGGGAGAAAGGGAGATAAACTAGCTCGACAACTCCTTTGACTCTAGAAAAGGAGAGAATATACCTGATAAAAGGCCCACTTCCTGAGACCCTGACTAACTAGGAGGAGAGACTAGAGAGAGAGAGAGAGAGAGAGAGAGAGAGAGGGACCACCATAGCCATGTGTGATGCCTATTCCCGCTTAGAAGTGTGAAACCCTATTTCTCTCAATAGTGTGAAACTCATCTGTGCCGAGAAGTGCTAAAGCCATTGGTGCCCAGAAGTACAAAAGATGTCGGTAGTGGGAGAAAGAGATTGGATGGCCATCTTATCTAGTTATATCATTAGAGATTTCTTGAGTGATGATTTTCTTCTTACTTAGAAGTGAAAAACCATTTAGCACATGAGGTACAAAACAAGGTGATAGTAACATCACACAATTGTTTTTCTTATTTTTTATGTAATTTTTTTAGTTTAAACCCCCCACAATACTATCTCGATAGGAGGATTGGGGTACCAATTTCTTAACCTTACTTGATTTATAAATGAGTATGACAATCTTATATTTCAATGCACCATCCTTCCTTATCTGCATGACTCATCTTCGTATGATTTTCTTAGTTTTTACAACTAAAATTCGATGGCGACTCCAAACTTTTTCCCCATTTTCAATTTTCAATGAACATAGGATGAATCCCAATATGTCTTTTATGAATATTTGGTGATGTAAAGTTTAAGGGAGAAAAATGTTTCATGAAAGCCTTGGTTCTAGATCACATAAATATTATTTTGTTACATATCCTAGGGAAACCACGAGATATTACTTGAATAAACCATCTGACAACAAAGTGTTTGTTTCTAGGGATGCGTTATCTCTACAAAAGAGATTTATTTCTAAAGGAATCAGTGGCAAGAAAGTAGAAGTCAATAAGGTTCAAGACCGAAAAGAAAATATTGGACCTCTAGAGGTACATAAGGAAGAAGTAGACTCACAAAATGTTGTAGAATATCAAGTTCCTCATGTAACTCAAGAACATCGTAGATATAGTAGGACATAACTTGAGTGTGAAAGATCTGGTTATCTTATGACTCAAGAAGGAGGTGAGTTGGTCATTGACGAAGAGCCAAAAAACTACCTAGAATCTATCGAGGGACCATATTCTAAGAAATGGCTTGATGCAATGAGATCTCAGATGGACTCCATGTACACCAACAAGGTATGGACCTTGGTGGATCCATTGAAGGAGAAAAATCCATAGGGTGCAAGTGGGCCTTCAAGAATAAGACCGACATGGATGGTAATGTATGAACCTATAAGGACATATTAGTTATAGAAGATTTTAGACAAGTTCAAGGTGTTGACCATGACAAAACCTTTTCACCATTTGCCATGGTTAAATCCATCAGGATCATGCTTCCCATTGCATTTTATTATGACTATGAGATTTGATAAATAGATGTTAAAACCACTTTCCTTAGCATAAATCTTCTCGAGTATGTGTACATGAAACAACCTAAAGGTTTTCTATATCAAAAAGATGCAAATAAATCCTATAAGCTACAAACTTCAATCTAAGGATTAAATCAAGCATCTCAGAGATGAAATCATAGACTTGAGAAGGCAGTCAAAGATTTTGGCTTTAGTCAAAACAAAGATGAATTTTGTGTATGCAAGAAGGTTATTGGGAGCATAGTTAATTCCTCATATTATATGTAGATGACATACTATTGATGGAAATGAGATCCCTACCCTAGAAGTGGTAAATAACTGGTTCAGAAGTACCTTCTCTATGAAGGACTTAGGCAAATCATCCTATATCTTAGGAATCAAAATCTATAAAGATAGATCTGGAAGGCTTCTTGGCCCAAGCTAGAGTACATAAATTGACAAAGTGCTAAAGAGGTTCATCATGCAAGATTCAAAGAGAGGGAATTTGTCAATGTACCACAATTAGCCTCTCTAAGGCCCAGTTTCCCAATTCTTATGAAGAATGGGAACATATGAGTAAGATGCCATATGCATATGTAGTTGGATCTATCATGTATGCAATGTTATGTACTCACGCAGATTTCTTGTATGCCTTGAGCATGACAAATATATATCAGTCAGATCCTAGTCAGAGTCATTGAACTATTGTAAAGAATGTACTTGAGTACTTGAGAAGGACTAAGGATCAGTTCCTTGTTTAAGGTAGTGAGGAAGAGTTAGGTGTAAAGGTTTACACGGATGCAAGCTTCTAAACTGTTAAAAATTATTATCAATCGTAGTCTAGATTTATGTTTTGCCTTAACAATAGAGTCTTGAGTTGGAAACGTTCCAAGCAAGAAACATGTTCTGATTATACAATGGAAGCCGAGTACATTGCTTCCTTGAGTACAACAAAGGAATATGTTTGGATTAAGAAGTTCATCAGTGAACTTGAAATGCTTTCGAGCATTTGTAATGTAGCAATGTTGTACTATGTTAGAAATGGATCATTTTCACAAGCTAGTGAACCTAGACTGCGTCAACGTTCCAAGCACATACTTTGACACTTCCATCTCATATGAGAGATTGTACAATGAGGAGATGTGAGAATTTATAGAGTACCGACTGAAAGCAATATTGTTGACCCGCTGACAAAAGCACTTTCACAACAAAAGCATGATGTTCGTGTTAGATCACTTGGGATAAGATTCATGGGTGATTGGCTCTAAGCGCAACTAGGAGTCTATTGGTATGTATGCCTAAAGATGTACTCACCTGATGTTTGTAATGAGACATAAGTAATTGATTTGATAAATAATAAAGACAATTCCATCTATTTTATTTTGTTTCAGTTATGAGATAATGATATAACATAATGTATGTCTAAAGAACGATGTTACTCAATGACATATGTATTCAAGTTGAGGTCCTAAACAATGAGATCATATGTGTGATAAGAATATATACATTCTTGTTATGTCCTTAGTTAGATATTTCTGTGGAAGCTAAATAGACAACAATAATACATATGATTAGAATGTTTGTTGTTTGATGATAGAACCTCATTAGTCATGATATATCATATCAAGACAAAAACATAGGTACTTGTTAGATAACAATATATCATACATGCCCACCTTGAGAGTGGTACATCTAGTTATTATATGATAGTCAAAATGATCCCTCAAAGTGATAGTGGTGATTGTGGTTCTTAGACCTAGATTTGCAACACCCATCACATATCATTTGATGAACTTTGACTCCATCTAATGTACATTTGAATAAGCGTTGCCAAAAACATGGTACCTCTGTACATTGTGACACATGGAGATTGACAGTGAGTGATGCAGACATGATTTATCCCTCCTTTTAGGGTTAATATCCTAGCCACTTGATAAGAGAGATTGATAAATACATGGCAATGTTCGTATGAATCATAACGTGATATGTGAGCTCACATGTATCTCAACAATCTACTCTGGTTTAAGAAGCATATATTGAGTATTAAGAAGATGACGATTCCATGCCTCACATTCAGATCTAGATATCTAAGATAAAGAAACTACAAGACCATCATAACAATGATAACAAAGTGTAGGTTGAAGTTATTATACAACTTTCCAATCACTTGGTTAGCAATGATGAGTTGCTATATACCACTCATTGTTTGTGACATTATAATCTAGTTATGAACATTCATCACCAAAGAAATTCGAGATGTATAGGGTCACACACATAGGATGCTCTACAAATAGGAGTTTACTCATGGATAATGTGTTACTTGGTTACTAAAGTGTTTAGGTAATAAACTATAACAACATTGTTTGTCAGTTGTCTAACTAGAGTTTGACCAATTGTGAATGTGAGTCAACTGACTGGAGGGTCTAGTCAACCTACTGAAAAGTTTAGTCGACTGATTGGTTTATTAGTAGGACTAGATCAATGATTGATGCCGACGTCATGTCATGCATTAATAATCACACCAAAAGACAATATGTTTGTGTAAAGGAAAACATTCCAATTGACCTATTGGAGTGCCAGTTGACCGACTTGGAGCCCATGATTCACAATTGCCAAAATTCATTCAATTTGTCTCCTCATATCCCTGCATTTGAGGAATCTCTAGCCCATCCATTCCTATATAAAGAGGGATGGGGGTGGTCAAGGATAATAGGACAAGTATTCTAATCTCAACATTATTATAAGGTGAGAGCCAAAGGCATTTTACCCATAACAAGAAGAGATAGACAAAGGGGATAAAAGTTGACACTAGCATCTTGACAACACGAAGGGAAAACTCCTTATTCGTTCTATAAGAAAGACATGAAGTTCTCAGTGGTCCACATGGACTAAGTAGTGGCGTGGAAGTCATTGCCATCATGCTAGGAGAATGCCATCAATAGTTGCCCTTGGTGCTACATTAAGAGGATGCCCGTAACGATCACTTGTTTGCTTCTTGAGAAAGAACCACAATGTTGTAAGGATTGTCACTAGATTTTCTCTTAGACAATGTATATGCCTTACACCCTCCTTCTGCGTTCATAGTTGTTGATGCAATGCTCTGGATATGGAGAATATGGAAAGATTTTTTTGGCTGCCATCTTTGTCACCATATTTTCTTACATTAAGACACTTTCTTTAAGAATTGGAGTGCAAAAAAGGTACCATACACTCAGGTTCCTGGGCCACACGTAAAACACTATACATAGGGGTATCCACCAACCATTGAAGGTGCATTCGACATTATTAAGAAGTGTTGTCTGGTTTCCAAATTATCAACTACCCATCAGAGTCAATAATGAACATGATTGACTAGAACACCTAGCTTGGATTACAATTAACCACTAAGTATCTCCCTACATGTACATATTCATATCTCATTAAGTGAATACACTCTTAGTGTTACACCCCGATCTCACAATTTCCTCAAATCATGAGATTAGGGCGTAATATAGGATTTATATTTAACACAAAGAACACCCTTAACTTTTTCTTTTCTTAAAAACTCTTGTTTCTTCGCATTGAACCACATAAAACATCTTAACAAGGGAATCTGAACATTTCCTTTACTAATCAAACTTTAATAGTAAAGATACATGTATAAACATTCATGATGTCTCTCACACATTATGCACATGAAACTTGTAATTAGCATACATATCAAAGAGGAACAATATTACACATTGTAATTACAACTCTCTCTCTTAACTCTTACTGAGGATCTAGAGTGACAAGGACCAACTGACTCAACTAATCTCATACTTGACTCCTGTGGCAGATCTACTCTGACGCTCTGATCATCTTCAAGTCCACGCGATTAACCCTAAAAATGTTTAAGTAGAGGGGTGAGCCTACTCGCTCAGTGAATGAGTACTTCATGGAAACAGACTAATGCACTAATGTGATTTTAGATATAATTTGAATAAACGATATGAAATTTAACAACAATAAATACTACACTGAGCAGTTCTAAAACAATATAATTGAAATAACAAAGAATGTAAATACTGCATCCAAAGAATAACCACTAGAAGACTATGCTTTTAGTCTTCCTTAACTCTTTCATTTATAAAGAACTCTGTGAACCTATATGATCATATTTTAGATTATGCCCTAAACATATGCAGTGTACTTTGCATATGAAGATCCGCAGCAAGTTCATGCTACGGTCCCACCGTACAAGACTTAGCGACACACCCGGGAAGTGCTAAGTCTGACTACTCGTCCTGGTCTGCACAGGACCCAGGCTCTACGGCCTCAACGCACAACCACGTGTGCTGCACAACCACGTGTGCTCCCGACTTCTCCTTTAATCTGAGTACACCGGCGGAGAGTCACAGGGTTACCTTCGTGACACAAGCACGAATGGTGTTAGATAACCAAGTTTTCTTTTGTTATCGCAGTGCCATCGTGACACAAGCACGATTGTTGTTAGACACTGCCTCTCTCTTTCCTCGTTTGTCCGCGACACAAGCACGGATGATGTTGCAACACGAGTTTCACCCCAAAGTTTCAGACCCGTCTAAGGGGTTCTACGGTGTTAGGGCATCTAGGTCTATTAATTAATCAACAGATAAATATCATAGCTCATGTATTCAACATATACCATGTCTCAGTAACATCCCTTTCTAGGGCATGTCATATCTCATTACCTGCAATTTACGAGATATGTATTGAAAATAAGAAGCCCTGCAGTATGTAGATATCAACTCAGAGAGAACAAGCATGTAAAGTTAAATGCATTAGAAACATACAATTCAACAATTAAGCATCACCACATCTCATATCGAGACCTTTCATATTACCATAGTATGACTCATTGAGCACCCCATCCTTAGGGTTTCATATGCCTTATTCATTCATCACATGCCAACACCCTACTCTTAGGGTTGCATTTGCCTCATTCACTTGTCACATGGCTCTTATCATGATCTCATACGATATAAGCATTCACTAAATAAAGACTGTTTCCAACAAATCTTATATAATCAATATAGATATGAAATCATGGAAACTTAACTAAATTTAGATTTTCCATATCATTTACTGAGATATCATGTATCAAGAATAAAATTCAATTAAGATAACCCATGAGATACATCCTAACCACTTATAGGATTACTAGTCCTTTTCAATAAGGTTGAAACACTAGTGACGTCTCAATTAGGTTAAACCCTAATTACATCATTTGATATAAATCTGAAAAGCATTCTCACTAAGAAGTGTTGTATACGTATCTGATATGAATCTACCATCAAAAAGTCATTCAAACAAAGAAGGAATCCGTATCATATCAATTTACAATAACTTAAATCAAACGGACAATTCAGGATTTAGAATTCACATGCTAAGCATTTAGGGATTTGGATGTCATAATCAAATTCGTGCATTAGAATGTTTGAAGGAAGAACCCACTCACCCTAAGGTGTGAAAACACCTCACAACTGCAGCTCAACTCAGGGAATCTCGAATTCCTATCAAATCCCTAGCAAATCTCCCAATTCGTCTTCCATTCAACTCGGGAACCTTGAAAATGAGGGATTATGAAGAAAGGGTGAGAAAAGAGGGAATTTTGACATCCTCTTGGATCAAATCAGAGCAATGACGGAATCTTGACATGAGAGAGTAGATTCACCATAAAAGTCTATGCAAGGAATCCGAACTTACTTGATTTCACCACTCTTGGGACCGCAGAACCCTAATTCAGCAATTCCCCCACTTTCTTCACTCAAGCCCTAACTCTCCCTCTCTCTCTAGATTTTCGTTTCTCTAGAGTGAATGACGAAGAATGAGATCTGTGTGTGTGTGTGGTTGCTCATATAAGTCAATTGAGCTGCTTGGGTCAATTGCATATTGACCCAACACTTAACTTTAATTATATAGGCTGAATATTCAGTTATACAAAAGTTACTGTAATTCGTTTATTTTAGAGATCAAACATTCTCCAAAAATTATGGGAATTTAACAAGTTATTTATAATTGATCTATAAAGCTTCAGTTAAAATTTGAGATCATTTGGTTTTACGAATAAATAATTAAAAATAGAACAGTGCACTGCTATATTGCAGTCTGCAATATATTCGGCCGAGTTTGTCCTGCACAAACTCGACCGACACCCTTTCTGTAGGGATTCAAAAGTCATCCAAAAATTATGCCAATTTAACAGAGTGTCTAAAACTGTGTTTTTCAGGCACAGTTAAAATTTGAGATCAATTGGATATACCAATAAAAAGATAAAATTCAATTACCACACTGCTGTAAAATTCTGGAAATGTGATCGGCCGAGTTTGAAACTCGACCGACAAACAGGTCAGAGCATTCTTCAAAAATTCTGATATTTTCAAATATTGTTCACATTTTATATATCCAAATCATATCCAAATTTTAAGTAAATCCGAGCTACAAATAAAATGCTAAAAATCATTTAGTGAGACATTCTACTTATCAAATTCTGTATTCATGCATCATTAAAACCCTATTTTGGGCCGATTAGGGTTTATGTTTCTCAAACCCTAATTCTCAAGACAAAAGAATATTTAGACTTCTTATCATAGTTAAAACATCCTAATTTTGTTATCATCATTAATTAGATTTCAAGAATGATTATTCCAATTAATCTTTGCAATTGTCTAGGTAAACCCTAGTTTATCAATTAAGCTCAGATGGGGTCGTAACAACTCTCCCCCCCTTAGAATGTTTCGTCCTCGAAACATAAACCTACAAGAAAGATACATTCAAGGTTATTCTAAGCTTCTAAAGCCTTCCATGTCATTATACTCTTGTATTTCATACCTGAATGTAGTTTTCAACATTAGATCTTTTAATTCTTTACTAAATCACAACATATTTCAAATAGTTCTCAATGATATCAAGCAAATTCTTTATGCCACAGTCAAACATAGAATGTAAAGATAAACCACCACGCTTTCACTGCGCAACTCTGATACTCTGATACAACTATCTCAACTTATGCTGTTCAGAGAGTTCTATTGTTCTGTATCATCTTTAAGTGACAAAAGCAAGTTCACCATGCTGTTTTAAACTTTAATAACATGCTACTCAGATAGCAAAACAGTCTTGAATTAAAAGACTAGATTCAACAATCAATTGCACAATACTACTCTTGGCATCCCCATTGGGTCATGGATGCATGAGGTGAAGCATTACCACTTCATTCCATACTATCCTGTTTCGATCCTGGGACCTGTGGGTTATGGGCCCACACACAATTCAAAGTGTAACCATCATATTATATGATTTTAGAGTTTCAACATCAGTAATAAGGTAATCCACAATTGTATCAGTCATTCAAGCATTAATCATACTCAATTATCATCACTCAATTATATTAGAGCTAGTTATAACAAGCTACACCTCATTAGGGTTACTTGTCCAGACAATCTGATTATCATCCCTTTTCTATTAATATGAGTGAATAAGTTTGACTACCTTGTTCATGATATCACTCCATGTATTCCGTCATCATCCAAACTGTATCACCATATTACAAATACACAATACTAGGATGCATATCTGGTACGAATTACTACAACTATCGTACGCCTTTAGTTTAACATATAGCTTGCACACATACACTGAAATCATATGTAGAACCAACTTTCATACCCTAATATGCCTTCAACAAATCATACATGTAAAAACAAATTCACATATTACACAAAGCTAGTGTTTTCCCATATCTCTCTTCTCATTCATTACTTCTTTACTTTTTTCTACCTATCCTTTTCATATGATTATATACAATAAACATCATTAGCATTGAAGCATTTAAGATAGGAATAGATTATTCATCATTCTTGCTATCACATAAGAATTTATTTCTTATCGCACTTCATCATACTGTATATCACTATTACATTCACTAGATGACCCTACCAAGGTAGTTATGCATCATATATGATTCATTTTCTCTTATCATTTCATTCCCACCTTGCTCTCATTAAGGAATATATGAAAGAGAAGATGATTTTAAGACTTGGAATACTTGTATTCAAACATTCCCTTAATACATTCTCGTATGTAGATTAACTTAGTTATCAACAGAGATATTTGATTAATTAGCACTTGCTTGAATCTCACAACCTCTTTATTTATAACTTTTCCATCATATTTCAAACCCTTTCTTACGTTTCATAGTCCTCTTACCATATACTACTCTTTAACCCGTCATCTTAAATTCTAAATTTTTCTCTTATGACCATGTTTCTTATTCATATGTATGGCCATGTATACCATGTTGCACATATTTCCACCTTTATCTTTATACTATTGTGAAGTTAACATTCTAAATTAATAGTCCTTCTATTAGTTTTTACTCATGTTGAATACATTACATATTCTTCATTTTTACATCAAGTGGATCATGCATGGGTCAAACATAGTTTCTCTTTCAATCAAGTTTTTCTCTTCTGAATACAGTCCACCTTTATATGACTTATTCATTCATTAAACTACACCTATGTTCTTTGCTTAGAAACTAGTTTGTTGTTCTAGTCTTATGAATTACATGTTCATACGATCCTTTTTACTTTTATGGACCTATTGAAAGCTCACTCTATTCTTCTACTTAGCCTTTGCTTTAGAGTTCATAAAAGCATTATACGCTATTATATGATTCATTCTTCATGATTGATTCTTGTTATCTTGAACCATACATACATACATTTCACATATCTTTTCTATATTTCATATGTATAGTTCATGCAAAATTAACCAATAAACTGATTATGAGCTTCATATCATGTTCTATTATTCCCAATTAAGGGTTTCACATTTGAGACCCCAAAGTTGAACCTCAAATATCAGTTTCAACTAATTCTTAGTTGTTCTGATCTTGCCCATCTGTTTCAACATCTTACCGTATGTACATTCTTATTCTGATGTGGGTCTAATTATTCCAATTCTATTCTTATTATGCTATTGATAGGATTCATTAGATCCTAATAACGCATCCTGCCAACCGGACCAGGCCAAACCTGGAGTCCTGAAGCCAGGAACTACAAAGGATTACATTCTTCCTGAACTGCCACTCACAGCTCAGAAACTCGGCCGATTGGTCAGAAACTCGGCTGATTGCTTCACAACTCGGTCGATCCGCTTGAAACTCGGCCGATCAACTTTCTGTTTGATTTCCTGAAAAAGGAAACTCGGCCGAATTACATACAACTCGGCCGATCAGTTTGCTGTTCGATTGCCTATTAAGGAAACTCGGCCGAACCACATACAACTCGGCCGAATTGTGTACAGACTGAAAACCTAAACAGACCTGCTGATGTCAATTTCACTCGAATCAGCGGGCAAAACCATAGAAACAAAAGCTCATTCAAAGGTCAATTCTAGTCTACTTGTTACAAAGAATGAAATCAATAAATGCTACAATTGCATAGTGTACAACAAATATTAAAGACCCATATTTCAAAGTATTGAATATTTCAATTCAAACATATAAGAGCATTTCTGTACATTTCCAACAAAAACAACATTATGAAATGTAAGTTCTATCTCTTTTTTACATTTATGCTCTTAATTCTTGTTTCTTTTCTCATTTTCTAACCCTAACATTTCTAGGGTTCATCTCTAGCCCATTCTTCCACTGTATACCTGGCCAGGGTATACGTGAGAGAATAGACAGAGTAGCTTGTACTGGCTGATCCAAGTACTCAGATATCGGGCCAGGATATCCAAATACTCAAATCCCCAAAGCTAACATCATACATCTCCTATCTACCACACATAGGACTCTAACTTACTAACTTAATGGTCCTTGACAACTCACCCTAAGCTCTGATACCAAGCTGTTACACCCCGATCTCACAATTTCCTCAAATCATGAGATTAGGGCATAAGATAGGATTTATATTTAACACAAAGAACACCCTTAACTTTTTCTTTTCTTAAAAACTCTTGTTTCTTCGCATTGAACCACATAAAACATCTTAACAAGGGAATCTGAACATTTCCTTTACTAATCAAACTTTAATAGTAAAGATACATGTATAAACATTCATGATGTCTCTCACACATTATGCACATGAAACTTGTAATTAGCATACATATCAAAGAGGAACAATATTACACATTGTAATTACAACTCTCTCTCTTAACTCTTACTGAGGATCTAGAGTGACAAGGACTGACTGACTCAACTAATCTCATACTTGACTCCTGTGGCAGATCTACTCTGACGCTCTGATCATCTTCAAGTCCACGCGATTAACCCTAAAAATGTTTGAGTAGAGGGGTGAGCCTACTCGCTCAGTGAATGAGTACTTCATGGAAACAGACTAATGCACTAATGTGATTTCAGATATAATTTGAATAAACGATATGAAATTTAACAGCAATAAATATATCAAGAATAAAATTCAATTAAGTTCTAAAACAATATAATTGAAATAACAAAGAATGTAAATACTGCATCCAAAGAATAACCACTAGAAGACTATGCTTTTAGTCTTCCTTAACTCTTTCATTTATAAAGAACTCTGTGAACCTATATGATCATATTTTAGATTATGCCCTAAACATATACAGTGTACTCTGCATATGAAGATCCGCAACAAGTTCATGCTACGGTCCAACGTACAAGACTTAGCGACACACCCGGGAAGTGCTAAGTCTGACTACTCGTCCTGGTCTGCACAGGACCCAGGCTCTACGGCCTCAACGCACAACCACGTGTGCTGCACAACCACGTGTGCTCCCAACTTCTCCTTTAACCTGAGTACATCGGCGGAGAGTCACAGGGTTACCTTCGTGACACAAGCACGAATGGTGTTAGATAACCAAGTTTTCTTTTGTTATCGCAGTGCCATCGTGACACAAGCACGATTGTTGTTAGACACTGCCTCTCTCTTTCCTCGTTTGTCCGCGACACAAGCACGGATGATGTTGCAACACGAGTTTCGGCCCAAAGTTGCAGACCCGCCTAAGGGGTTCTACGGTGTTAGGGCATCTAGGTCTATTAATTAATCAACAGATAAATATCATAGCTCATGTATTCAACATATACCATGTCTCAGTAACATCCCTTTCTAGGGCATGTCATATCTCATTACCTGCAATTTACGAGATATGTATTGAAAATAAGAAGCCCTGCAGTATGTAGATATCAACTCAGAGAGAACAAGCATATAAAGTTAAATGCACTAGAAACATACAATTCAACAATTAAGCATCACCACATCTCATATCGAGACCTTTCATATTACCATATCATGACTCATTGAGCACCCCATCCTTAGGGTTTCATATGCCTTATTCATTCATCACATGCCAACACCCTACTCTTAGGGTTGCATTTGCCTCATTCACTTGTCAAATGGCTCTTATCATGATCTCATACGATATAAGCATTCACTAAATAAAGACTGTTTCCAACAAATCTTATATAATCAATATAGATATGAAATCATGGAAACTTAACTAAATTTAGATTTTCCATATCATTTACTGAGATATCATGTATCAAGAATAAAATTCAATTAAGATAACCCATGAGATACATCCTAACCACTTATAGGATTACTAGTCCTTTTCAATAAGGTTGAAACACTAGTGACGTCTCAATTAGGTTAAACCCTAATTACATCATTTGATATAAATCTGAAAAGCATTCTCACTAAGAAGTGTTGTATACGTATCTGATATGAATCTACCATCAAAAAGTCATTCAAACAAAGAAGGAATCCGTATCATATCAATTTACAATAACTTAAATCAAACAGACAATTCAGGATTTAGAATTCACATGCTAAGCATTTAGGGATTTGGATGTCATAATCAAATTCGTGCATTAGAATGTTTGAAGGAAGAACCCACTCACCCTAAGGTGTGAAAAAACCTCACAACTGCAGCTCAACTCAGGGAATCTCGAATTCCTATCAAATCCCTAGCAAATCTCCCAATTCTTCTTCCATTCAACTGGGGAACCTTGAAAATGAGGGATTATGAAGAAAGGGTGAGAAAAGAGGGAATTTCGACATCCTCTTGGATCAAATCGGAGCAAGGACGGAATCTTTACATGAGAGAGTAGATTCACCATAAAAGTCTATGCAAGGAATCCGAACTTACTTGATTTCACCACTCTTGGGACCGCAGAACCCTAATTCAGCAATTCCCCCACTTTCTTCACTCAAGCCCTAACTCTCCCTCTCTCTCTAGATTTTCGTTTCTCTAGAGTGAATGACGAAGAATGAGAGCTGTGTGTGTGTGTGGTTTCTCATATAAGTCAATTGAGCTGCTTGGGTGAATTGCATATTGACCCAACACTTAACTTTAATTATATAGGCTGAATATTCAGTTATACAAAAGTTACTGTAATTCGTTTATTGCAGAGACCAAACATTCTACACCAATTATGGGAATTTAGCACGTTATTTATAATTGATCTATAAAGCTTCAGTTAAAATTTGAGATCATTTGGAGTTACCAATAAATAATTAAAAATAGAACAGTGCACTACTATATTGCAGTCTGCAATATATTCGGCCGAGTTTGTCCTGCACAAACTCGACCGACACCCTTACTGTAGGGATTCAAAAGTCATCCAAAAATTATTCCAATTTAACAGAGTGTCTAAAACTGTGTTTTTCAGGCACAGTTAAAATTTGAGATCAATTGGATATACCAATAAAAAGATAAAATTCAATTACCACACTGCTGTAAAATTCTGGAAATGTGATCGGCCGAGTTTGAAACTCGACCGACAAACAGGTCAGAGCATTCTTCAAAAATTCTGATATTTTTCAATATTGTTTACATTTTATATATCCAAATCATAGCCAAATTTTAAGTAAATCCGAGTTACAAATAAAATAGTAAAAATCATTTAGTGAGACATTCTACTTATCAAATTCTGTATTCATGCATCATTAAAACCCTATTTGGGGCCGATTAGGGTTTATGTTTCTCAAACCCTAATTCTCAAGACAAAAGAATATTTAGACTTCTTATCATAGTTAAAACATCCTAATTGTGTTATCGTCATTAATTAGATTTCAAGAATGATTATTCCAATTAATCTTTGCAATTGTCTAGGTAAACCCTAGTTTATCAATTAAGCTCAGATGGGGTCGTAACAACTCTCCCCCCTTAGAATGTTTCGTCCTCGAAACATAAACCTACAAGAAAGATACATTCAAGGTTATTCTAAGCTTCTAAAGCCTTCCATGTCATTATACTCTTGTATTTCATACCTGAATGTAGTTTTCAACATTAGATCTTTTAATTCTTTACTAAATCACAACATATTTCAAATAGTTCTCAATGATATCAAGCAAATTCTTTATGCCACAGTCAAACATAGAATGTAAAGATAAACCACAACGCTTTCACTGCGCAACTCTGATACTCTGATACAACTATCTCAACTTATGTTGTTCAGAGAGTTCTATTGTTCTGTATCATCTTTAAGTGACAAAAGCAAGTTCACCATGCTGTTTTAAACTTTAATAACATGCTACTCAGATAGCAAAACAGTCTTGAATTAAAAGACTAGATTCAACAATCAATTGCACAATACTACTCTTGGCATCCCCATTGGGTCATGGATGCATGAGGTGAAGCATTACCACCTCATTCCATACTATCCTGTTTCGATCCTGGGACCTGTGGGTTATGGGCCCACACACAATTCAAAGTGTAACCATCATATTATATCATTTTAGAGTTTCAACATCAGTAATAAGGTAATCCACAATTGTATCAGTCATTCAAGCATTAATCATACTCAATTATCATCACTCGGTTATATTAGAGCTAGTTATAACAAGCTACACCTCATTAGGGTTACTTGTCCAGACAATCTGATTATCATCCCTTTTCTATTAATATGAGTGAATAAGTTTGACTACCTTGTTCATGATATCACTCCATGTATTCCGTCATCATCCAAACTGTATCACCATATTACAAATACACAATACTAGGATGCATATCTGGTATGAATTACTTCAACTATCGTACGCCTTTAGTTTAACATATAGCTTGCACACATACACTGAAATCATATGTAGAACCAACTTTCATACCCTAATATGCCTTAAACAAATCATACATGTAAAAACAAATTCACATATTACACAAAGCTAGTGTTTTCCCATATCTCTCTGCTCATTCATTACTTCTTTACTTTTTTCTACCTATCCTTTTCATATGATTATATACAATAAACATCATTAGCATTGAAGCATTTAAGATAGGAATAGATTATTCATCATTCTTGCTATCACATAAGAATTTATTTCTTATCGCACTTCATCATACTGTATATCACTATTACATTCACTAGATGACCCTACCAAGGTAGTTATGCATCATATATGATTCATTTTCTCTTATCATTTCATTCCCACCTTACTCTCATTAAGGAATATATGAAAGAGAAGATGATTTTAAGACTTGGAATACTTGTATTCAAACATTCCCTTAATACATTCTCGTATGTAGATTTACTTAGTTATCAACAGAGATATTTGATTAATTAGCACTTGCTTGAATCTCACAACCTCTTTATTTATAACTTTTCCATCATATTTCAAACCCTTTCTTACGTTTCATAGTCCTCTTACCATATACTACTCTTTAACCCGTCATCTTAAATTCTAAATTTTTCTCTTATGACCATGTTGCTTATTCATATGTATGGTCATGTATACCATGTTGCACATATTTCCACCTTTATCTTTATACTATTGTGAAGTTAACATTCTAAATTAATAGTCCTTCTATTAGTTTTTACTCATGTTGAATACATTACATATTCTTCATTTTTACATCAAGTGGATCATGCATGGGTCAAACATAGTTTCTCTTTCAACCAAGTTTTTCTCTTCTGAATAAAGTCCACCTTTATATGACTTATTCATTCATTAAACTACACCTATGTTCTTTGCTTAGAAACTAGTTTGTTGTTCTAGTCTTATGAATTACATGTTCATACGATCCTTTCTACTTTTATGGACCTATTGAAAGCTCACTCTATTCTTCTACTTAGCCTTTGCTTTAGAGTTCATAAAAGCATTATACGCTATTATATGATTCATTCTTCATGATTGATTCTTGTTATCTTGAACCATACATACATACATTTCACATATCTTTTCTATATTTCATATGTATAGTTCATGCAAAATTAACCAATAAACTGATTATGAGCTTCATATCATGTTCTATTATTCCCAATTAAGGGTTTCACATTTGAGACCCCAAAGTTGAACCTCAGATATCAGTTTCAACTAATTCTTAGTTGTTCTGATCTTGCCCATCTGTTTCAACATCTTACCGTATGTACATTCTTATTCTGATGTGGGTCTAATTATTCCAATTCTATTCTTATTATGCTATTGATAGGATTCATTAGATCCTAATAACGCATCCTGCCAACCAGACCAGGCCAAACCTGGAGTCCTGAAGCCAGGAACTACAAAGGATTACATTCTTCCTGAACTGCCACTCACAGCTCAGAAACTCAGCCGATTGGTCAGAAACTCGGCCGATTGCTTCACAACTCGGCTGATCCGCTTGAAACTCGGCCGATCAACTTGCCGTTTGATTTCCTGAAAAAGGAAACTCGGCCGAATTACATACAACTCGGCCGATCAGTTTGCTGTTCGATTGCCTATTAAGGAAACTCGGCCGAACCACATACAACTCGGCCGAATTGTGTACAGACTGAAAACCTAAACAGACCTGCTGATGTCAATTTCACTCGAATCAGCGGGAAAAACCATAGAAACAAAAGCTCATTCAAAGGTCAATTCTAGTCTACTTGTTACAAAGAATGAAATCAATAAATAGTACAATTGCATAGTGTACAACAAATATTAAAGACCCATATTTCAAAGTATTGAACATTTCAATTCAAACATATAAGAGCATTTCTGTACATTTCCAACAAAAACAACATTATGAAATGTAAGTTCTATCTCTTTTTTACATTTATGCTCTTAATTCTTGTTTCTTTTCTCATTTTCTAACCCTAACATTTCTAGGGTTCATCTCTAGCCCATTCTTCCACTGTATACCTGGCCAGGGTATACGTGAGAGAATAGACAGAGTAGCTTGTACTGGCTGATCCAAGTACTCAGATATCGGGCCAGGATATCCAAATACTCAAATCCCCAAAGCTAACATCATACATCTCCTATCTGCCACACATAGGACTCTTACTTACTAACTTAATGGTCCTTGACAACTCACCCTAAGCTCTGATACCAAGCTGTTACACCCCGATCTCACAATTTCCTCAAATCATGAGATTAGGGCGTAAGATAGGATTTATATTTAACACAAAGAACACCCTTAACTTTTTTTTTCTTAAAAACTCTTGTTTCTTCGCATTGAACCACATAAAACATCTTAACAAGGGAATCTGAACATTTCCTTTACTAATCAAACTTTAATAGTAAAGATACATGTATAAACATTCATGATGTCTCTCACACATTATGCACATGAAACTTGTAATTAGCATACATATCAAAGAGGAACAATATTACACATTGTAATTACAACTCTCT
This sequence comes from Alisma plantago-aquatica, assembly GCA_963693085.1. NCBI lineage: Eukaryota > Viridiplantae > Streptophyta > Magnoliopsida > Alismatales > Alismataceae > Alisma > Alisma plantago-aquatica. The sequence continues at coordinate 564,449,614 of OY856410.1, read as the reverse complement.
CTCTTAACTCTTACTGAGGATCTAGAGTGACAAGGACCGACTGACTCAACTAATCTCATACTTGACTCCTGTGGCAGATCTACTATGATGCTCTGATCATCTTCAAGTCCACGCGATTAACCCTAAAAATGTTTGAGTAGAGGGGTGAGCCTACTCGCTCAGTGAATGAGTACTTGATGGAAACAGACTAATGCACTAATGTGATTTCAGATATAATTTGAATAAACGATATGAAATTTAACAGCAATAAATATATCAAGAATAAAATTCAATTAAGTTCTAAAACAATATAATTGAAATAACAAAGAATGTAAATACTGCATCCAAAGAATAACCACTAGAAGACTATGCTTTTAGTCTTCCTTAACTCTTTCATTTATAAAGAACTCTGTGAACCTATATGATCATATTTTAGATTATGCCCTAAACATATGCAGTGTACTCTGCATATGAAGATCCGCAGCAAGTTCATGCTACGGTCCCACCGTACAAGACTTAGCGACACACCCGGGAAGTGCTAAGTCTGACTACTCGTCCTGGTCTGCACAGGACCCAGGCTCTACGGCCTCAACGCACAACCACGTGTGCTGCACAACCACGTGTGCTCCCGACTTCTCCTTTAACCTGAGTACATCAGCGGAGAGTCACAGGGTTACCTTCGTGACACAAGCACGAATGGTGTTAGATAACCAAGTTTTCTTTTGTTATCGCAGTGCCATCGTGACACAAGCACGATTGTTGTTAGACACTGCCTCTCTCTTTCCTCGTTTGTCCGCGACACAAGCACGGATGATGTTGTAACACGAGTTTCGGCCCAAAGTTGCAGACCCGTCTAAGGGGTTCTACGGTGTTAGGGCATCTAGGTCTATTAATTAATCAACAGATAAATATCATAGCTCATGTATTCAACATATACCATGTCTCAGTAACATCCCTTTCTAGGGCATGTCATATCTCATTACCTGCAATTTACGAGATATGTATTGAAAATAAGAAGCCCTGCAGTATGTAGATATCAACTCAGAGAGAACAAGCATATAAAGTTAAATGCACTAGAAACATACAATTCAACAATTAAGCATCACCACATCTCATATCGAGACCTTTCATATTACCATAGCATGACTCATTGAGCACCCCATCCTTAGGGTTTCATATGCCTTATTCATTCATCACATGCCAACACCCTACTCTTAGGGTTGCATTTGCCTCATTCACTTGTCAAATGGCTCTTATCATGATCTCATACGATATAAGCATTCACTAAATAAAGACTGTTTCCAACAAATCTTATATAATCAATATAGATATGAAATCATGGAAACTTAACTAAATTTAGATTTTCCATATCATTTACTGAGATATCATGTATCAAGAATAAAATTCAATTAAGATAACCCATGAGATACATCCTAACCACTTATAGGATTACTAGTCCTTTTCAATAAGGTTGAAACACTAGTGACGTCTCAATTAGGTTAAACCCTAATTACATCATTTGATATAAATCTGAAAAGCATTCTCACTAAGAAGTGTTGTATACGTATCTGATATGAATCTACCATCAAAAAGTCATTCAAACAAAGAAGGAATCCGTATCATATCAATTTACAATAACTTAAATCAAACAGACAATTCAGGATTTAGAATTCACATGCTAAGCATTTAGGGATTTGGATGTCATAATCAAATTCGTGCATTAGAATGTTTGAAGGAAGAACCCACTCACCCTAAGGTGTGAAAACACCTCACAACTGCAGCTCAACTCAGGGAATCTCAAATTCCTATCAAATCCCTAGCAAATCTCCCAATTCTTCTTCCATTCAACTCGGGAACCTTGAAAATGAGGGATTATGAAGAAAGGGTGAGAAAAGAGGGAATTTCGACATCCTCTTGGATCAAATTAGAGAAAAAACGGAATCTTGACATGAGAGAGTAGATTCACCATATAAGCCTATGCAAGGAATCCGAACTTACTTGATTTCACCACTCTTGGGACCGCAGAACCCTAATTCAGCAATTCCCCCACTTTCTTCACTCAAGCTCTAACTCTCCCTCTCTCTCTAGATTTTCATTTCTCTAGAGTGAATGACGAAGAATGAGATCTGTGTGTGTGTGTGGTTGCTCATATAAGTCAATTGAGTTGCTTGGGTCAATTGCATATTGACCCAACACTTAACTTTAATTATATAGGCTGAATATTCAGTTATACAAAAGTTACTGTAATTCGTTCATTTCAGAGATCAAAAATTATCCAACAATTATGGGAATTTAGAAAGTTATTTATAATTGATCTATAAAGCTTCAGTTAAAATTTGAGATCATTTGGAGTTACCAATAAATAATTAAAAATAGAACAGTGCACTGCTATATTGCAGTCTGCAATATATTCGGCCGAGTTTGTCCTGCACAAACTCGACCGACACCCTTACTGTAGGGATTCAAAAGTCATCCAAAAATTATTCCAATTTAACAGAGTGTCTAAAACTGTGTTTTTCAGGCACAGTTAAAATTTGAAATCAATTGGATATACCAATAAAAAGATAAAATTCAATTACCACACTGCTGTAAAATTCTGGAAATGTGATCGGTCTAGTTTGAAACTCGACCGACAAACAGGTCAGAGCATTCTTCAAAAATTCTGATATTTTCCAATATTGTTCACATTTTAAATATCCAAATCATATCCAAATTTGAAGTAAATCCGAGTTACAAATAAAATACTAAAAATCATTTAGTGAGACATTCTACTTATCAAATTCTGTATTCATGCATCATTAAAACCCTATTTTGGGCCGATTAGGGTTTATGTTTCTCAAACCCTAATTCTCAAGACAAAAGAATATTTAGACTTCTTATCATAGTTAAAACATCCTAATTGTGTTATTGTCATTAATTAGATTTCAAGAATGATTATTCCAATTAATCTTTGCAATTGTCTAGGTAAACCCTAGTTTATCAATTAAGCTCAGATGGGGTCGTAACACTTAGAAATATTTATCCCATACTTTTTTTCTTGATTGTTTCACTGAAATGATTAGCTACTATTTTTTGATGTTTGATTTCTAATTCACCTAAAGAGTAGGATTAGTTTATATATCAAGTTATGAAGTAGTATAAATGTATGAAAGTGTTCAAATACTAGAGATTATGCTCATATGTTTTGATTTTGAATTTTATGTTTGCTATCTGGAGTGAGAGACATGTTCATGATCTAGATGTATCTGATCTAGAAAGAGAAGGGTATGGACACTAATGATAAACATACTATGTTTTGATCTATCAATGTTTGGTTTATGGTCAACATACTATGTTTTAGGATTAATCGATATGATCAGTTTTGGTTTTTTGCCATTTAACTATTGCATGCGATGAGAATACTTTAATTGGCTAATGTGCATATCTATTTAAAAACCACAATCCATTATATACATATATGATATCGTATATATATGCAATCGATACACGTCATCCTAAAATGGATTTGATGGTGGATGTGTATCATGGTTATGGCCTATAAACCCTATGTGAGTGCATGGTTGGTTGTGGTTGTTTGTGTCTCGATCTGTGAACCGAACCTCTATCTTCTATTCCAAATGTATCTCGAGATAACTCAAATCTTCTTTTCTACCTTTTCTCCCCCCCCCCCCCCCGAATGTAACTCGGGGTTTCCTAAAGTTTTATGTAAAAGTAGGATAGTTTGATTTCGTATTATGTCAAAGAATGATGGGCGCCCAGACAAGTTGTTGAAGGACTGAGATGACCGGTTGATCATATGAGACTAGAAGTTGCTGGACTGATGAGGAGCCCGAACAACTTGACAAGCTGACCATCTAGAGGAGCCAGACGAATGGTTGGAGGCAACCAACCGACCGTCCAGGAGGCGAGCCAATCAGTCAAAGGATGAGTCGATTAACCCAGAATGGTCCGAGCACAAATCTTCATCAACAACAAGTTACTGCATATGATGTAGACCTAAATGACTATAATTCCTTTTAGCTCAAGGAATTACAATAGGATGGCCATTTATTGCTATTATCGCTTCACATGTTTTTCTTGTTGGATATAACATGTACATGATACATACTATATATGTGCTGATTGGATATGTATATGTATAAAAATACCAAACCCCTCAATATAATATTAAGTCATAGATGTTTTCCATAAGCAACACACATGAAAAGCTTGATCTACCAAGAATATGTTACGCCAAAGCGTGGTGCGCAGTCCATCTTGTGGAAGTGTGATGGCAGATATGTAGGTCTGCCAAAGTAGGGTACATAGTCTATCGTGTTGGCTTTTGGGTCAGGCTTAATTAGGCGATTTTAATGAGATTAAGTACCTGAAGAATAAAGATGGATCGTGACAAAGAGTTGTGTACACCATCTATCCGGGAGTTGCATTTAGATGTAATTGGCAAAAGTTTCCTACCTAAATAATCTAGTTATGGGTGATCAGCCAAAGATGACACATGCTTAGATGAAATATGGATCTTGGTTCACTAGAAGGTTGTATGCTACAATCTTCCAAATTGATGGTGAGGGCTATCAATTTTATGAAAATAGTGGGAGTGATAATTAATTAAAGGCCTAATTAAATATCATCCACTTTTATTCAAATCAAATCAAATCAAATCAAAAAGGAGTTTTGACAAAATTCAATTTTTTCTCTTATAGAATATAATGGCTAAGAAATCATTGTTAAGAAATATTTCCATAACTGGTTAAGGAGCATGAGAGGTGTTCTAAATATTCCTAAGATACCATTGACTGTAGAATCCACTCTATGTATGCCTAAGGATGAAACAGATGCTTACTTGAAGCATGTTGATGATGCTATAGACACCAAGAACCCTATACTAGCATGTATGGACTATGAGTCACATGAAAATTAAGAAAGGGATAATGTCTCAAAGGCATTGTTTAAGTGCAAACTGACAGAGGGATATCCAATTAGACCCCATGTGATCAATATAATTGGGCATATAGAACGTCTAGAGAAATTGGGATTTCCTTTGGGTCAAGAGTTGGCCAGAATTATGATTTTGCAATCCTTGCCTACATCATATAACATGTTTATCAAGTACTATCACTTGTGTAACATGGATAAATTGCTGTCACAGTTGCTTGACATCTTGAAAAATGGCAAAGAACAAATGAAGAATGATATTTCCATGATAATTATCAATGGAATGGAATCCAAGGACACATGCAAGGCTAAGAAGCGTTCTCACACCAAGCTGAAGTCCAAATCTTCTATACTCAAAATATGGAGAGAATTAAGGGAATCAAGGAAGATGAAGGAAGGGATAAAGATCTATACTTCCGACATATACATAGTTGAGATTAACTTTACTACTTCTTTGTCATGGGTCCTTGAAATCGGATGTGGATCACCCATTTTTTCAAACGTGAAGGATCTAAAAAGAAGTAGGCATTTAGTGAAGGTGAGGTTGAACAATGTGTTACTAATGGAGCAAGAGTTGTTGCTAGTGTAGTAGGAACCTATGAGAACCCGTTACACTTAATGAAATTACTCAAAACATAAAACACAATCAATCACTAATTAATCACATAACCAAAAATATGGGTAAATTAAAACTGATTTCAACGTCATCACCCACTCAAAAACATTTGCATGAGAGCCCAACATCTCTAAGAATTTGATACAAATCGTTCTATCGTCTTAGACAAAACACATATACTTAGGAGAACAATATTCGTATATGCCACACAAGCAAGCATTAATATGCTAACAAAAGTTTGATTCATTTGAAACACCATATACAAACTTTTCCTGCCCGGACCTGAGAGTATAGGGATAACTCTAGGACACACTAGACATCTAATCAACTTTATCGAAGATTCATTACAATAGCTCTTATTTTCTTCCACATGTTTGTTTTTGTCACTTTCGATTACCTTAAAAAAATGTGGCGAACCACAAGGGTGAGACCCATGTCCCACCAAGAGATATAACGTCCAACAACATTTATTGATTACAACATTTTCAAGTAATTAAATAGTTAAATAGTTTAATCAAATATAACAAATAAGATCAGCAGTATTGATGATTATCAAAATACATAAGGAGCATATAATAACTCTCATCATTAGCCAAACTATCATCTTTTATATTGTTGACAATATAATCAATTCAGTAGCATATGCATATCTAGCATCATGAGCAAGTCTAGTAGCATATAATCTCTATCATTATGAATAAGTCTAGCTACATAAGCATAGCTAACAACATTAGCATGTCTAATAGGTTGAACATATCAACATCATAAAAAGATCTAACAACATAAGCACAATTATTTGGATAGGCATGATTAGCAGTATATGCATCTCAAGTTACAAAGGCATGGCTAGCACGCTAAACATAACTAACAACATGAGATATCTATCATCATGATTATAATCAGTAGTAGAAGTATAGTTATCAACATAATCATGTCTATTGTATGTATGCATCTACAATCTTAAGCATATCCACACTATAAGTATATCTACTTTCTCTTAATTGCACTAAGCATCGTGTTTATGTACAGAGAACAAACAAGGGTTATCATCCAATGTGAAGCATTGAGTATAACCCTAAATAGATATGTTATACAGTTGTACTACATCTTTTATTATGCCCTGAGGCAATTGAGGATACCACTCAAAATCTAACTGACCACTGCTAAGTCAAAATCAGTGCCATACAAGATCTAGGAAGAGCCAAACTTCTAAGATCTTCTCTGCCCTCAGTCAGTATGGGTCCTCCACAATGACACATAATGTCAAGCTACTAACAACCTAGTCCATCCTTGGTACAGGTCAAGACACTAGTGAAAGGAGGTGGGTACACATACCCTACCATATGAGGTACAACAGTAGTTGTCCTCCAAGCTTGTCACATAAATAATGACCAAGACATGACAACAACCATTCTCAAACTGAGGGCTAGGTATGACCATAGTCATCCTCCCTAAACACTTAAATTTAGGATGACTAACACCCCACATAATTATCAGTATGCGCTCTGAGTTTTCCTTAGGAATACTCATTTCACCATCTGGCAAGTTTTGAAACTTAGATGGATCTAGGGCACATGGCACTACATGATTAGAGTTTCACTTGGTTATTTATGCCAATTGGGTGAATTAAGGCTGCATCAAACAAGTGTACATACAAATCCTAATTCACTTCTAACAAGCATATAAATATCATAACTTCAAAAAATATAAATGTGTGAAGCATAATTTCTCATCTCATCATCACATGATACTATTCACTTGCCATTCATGGGACTACACAAGTCATCATACTATCACAAGATATAAATCCTTTGCACTATATCACAGGGTATCAACCCTTATCAACACAAGAGGGTTACACCTCATTCAGGGCTCAACCATGCTCAAAGGTCATTAAGACCATCATATTATTCCCTGTGAGATCATCATTATCTTTCGATGCCTTATTGCATTAATGAGCTAGGAGATATTCATAAACAATCATAACAAGGCAATATTAACATTAAGAACATTCCTTTATTACATCAACATGCAAGGAATCTAGATATGATTAACCCTCATCATATTCATAATGCACTTGTTTAGCATAAGAAAGTATCAACCATGTGGCTATGATAACCACAAATGAACACATTAAGGTTATGATCATGTTAAGGAGGTTATTCTACCATCATATAAGAATTTTAAACATGAATACTCATTTTTATGTATTTGCATTAGAGTTAGGTTCAACATGATAAATTATATCAATGTTACTAATCAACACTCATACCCAAACCCTAACTCACAGCATCCCCATTGGATCATGGATGCATAAGGTGAAGCATCACCATAACATTCCATTCTATTCTCAAGTATGAACTCACACATAAATCAAGGTATAACCATTGGGTTATAGCATACTAGGGTTTCAACAACAGTAACATAGTACTCCATGATTGTATTAGTCATTCAAGGACTATTCATACCCAATTACCATCATTTAGTTATATTAAAGCTAGGTATAATGAGCTATACCTCATTAGGGTTACATATCAACAGAATATGGCTATCATCCCTTCTATTCATATTAGTGGATAGGTAAGACTACCTTATTAAGGGTAACCCTCTATTTGTTCCATCATCATTCAACCTATACCGCCATACTACAATGTCACCTAGAACCATTGAATGTTTAAATGGTAAGACCATTGTTTGTTTACATAAGTAAACACCTTGGATAAACCACCTATGAAGTCCTTGATTTGTTCTCTATAAAGATTCACCATCTAACCCAAGACATCCCTTGATTGACAACACAAAAAGTTCCACTGAGAGTAGGGTAAAACCCACAATCGACTGTTCATTTAAAACAAACCATCCATTGTCAAAAAGTAAGCTCCTTAAGTTGATCATATAAAGGAAACCATCTAAATCACATTATTATGGAAAACATATTACATTAGCCATCATTCCACTTTATTGGAGGAATAAACATTATATCTTGACCATTGAGTCAAGTTCATATATTAAAACCATCAATTATAGTATAGGTCCCACCATTGCATCAAATGACCCATGAAACCATTGGTCTAAGGCTTAATTGATGCTAAAACTACAATGCTTGACTCAACATAGGTTTTAGAAACCTGATCCACCATAATTAGTGACCATTAAATCACCATAGGTTGTTAGATCAATACTATATTCATTAATCAACATCAAATATCAAGCTAATATCATCATTGATTGATAACATCAGTAGGGTACTTAATGGCTGATCATTAAACTTCTAATTGGTCCAAAACCTGACCTAAGGGGGTGACCATTGGTTTTCACCATCATTTTACACCCTTGATCACGACCATCAGTTGTTATGAAGACAACACCATAGGGTTGATGCAATGGTACCATCATCGGGTCATGGTTTACAAAAGAAATCATCTTTAAACCCTAAAATTGACCATTGTTTGATAGGTGCTTAGCACCATAGGTGGTCAAAACAACCTGATCCAAGTCATATTATACCTTAGGAATAACATACGCATGATCACAGGTTCATCTAGAACTGAAATCAGAATAGGGAACATTATAAAAATCAAAATCCAAGTCAAGCATAGCTTTTTAGTCCATAAATCATCATTTTCAAGCAAGAACATGAGCTAGTAAGCTTATGGTAAGCAATAAACATGGATAAAGTTATAAAACTTGCCTTTAATGAGAAGATGAAATCCCACACAGAAGAAATCCCAAGCAGGTAGGGAAGAAAATCCAAGAATAAGCTTTGAATTCGTCCATCTAGCACCTTTCTTCGTCAAATGAGCAAACCCTAAGCATAAGGAGAAAGAAAGGCAGGGTTTTAGAGCTTTAGAGCAAATTCTACCATGGAATGGCAAGGTTTGACCTGGAGAAAGGTCTAAGGAAGGAGAAGAGCAAGAGAAATGGAGAAGGAAGGAAGAAAACAACTTGCCTTGGTCTAATTCCCTAGAAGATGACCTTGGAAACCCTAGATAGGGCTAGATGGAGCTCTAGGAGACCTTATTCTCCAAAAAGAGGTTGTCTTTTACCTTAGAGTAGTTAGATCTGCAGTGAAACAGAGTGGATTCGTTGCTCCAGGTTAGAGGAAAGAGAAAGAAAGCATAGTTTCAAATTTGGGCAAGGAAGAGGTAAATATAGCCCATGGATAGGGATAGAAGCAAGCATGCAGTGTAAAAGTAGCTTTCCCATGTGTATGGCCTTAAATTATTAAGAATATATAAGCGCACACACAAGCAACTCCCCCACTTTCCCTATTGACCTGCTTGGCTTTCCTTTGTCGAATTTCCCAGCCAATCACATAATTTACTAGCTGATAACTAGTAAAGGTAGCTCACCCGTGAAGGGTCACTGTCCCTATTGACCTGCTTGGCTTTCCTTTGTCAAATTTCCCAGCCAATCACATAATTCACTAGTTGATAACTAGTAAAGGTAGCTCACACATGTAGGGGTAAACCCTAAAATACCCTTAGAGAAAATACCTTCAAACAATGGCTCACCTAGGAGCCCCATGGAATAAAACACTCAAAAATGATAATATAACATCTGAATAACATAATGTATGTGAAAAATTGCAAATAAAACCCCTCAATTAGGTAAATTGTAGAAAAGTCCAAAATGTACAGAAAATTGCATAACTTGCTCAAACAATGTTCAAATTGGACCAAATTTGAAACTTAAGCTTGTCTTATGATTTCAAAACATATAAAAAGGTTATATTTGGATTCTCAGCATTCAATTATGGTAATTAAGCTCATTCAACTTATTAAGCAAGTTCAGGGGCCTTACAACTATAAACCCCTAACAAGGATTTTGTCCTGAAATCCTACGCAAAAAGAGATGGGTATTTTCTACGCATCTCATTCTATAGTTACCATGTGGCTTCCTCTATGCCATGGTGATTCCATAAAGAAATTTAATCGACCCCATCTCACTATTGTTCAACTTGTCTCATAGCTATTGTTGCTTTGGGAACCCTAAGGTTGTTGAAGAAATACTGATCATATTTTTGACAATATTTGAAATACTTTGACATGTCATCATTCAAAGCTTGATATAACTTGAATGACATGACTGGAACACTCTGTTCCTCCTATTCATAAATTCAATTTGTACTTTGGTTAGTCTGAAGGACATAACCATAAACTCATCATGGTCATGTGAATTATGTCATCCAATCTAACTCTTATGCATTGATATTTGATCATTGGTTTATCTTAAAGGAACAAGACACACATATCTATAGACCAATAAACCATCTATCCTTGATAGTGGTCTTGCCCAACTATCATTGTACCATACACAACATTATAGAATCACTTTTGTTTTTCCTTCCAAACAACATTTAGAGGGTCATCATCAACTCTCTATCCCTCTCTTTAAGGGGGAGGAACACTTGGAATGTTCATTTAATAAACATCTCCAACCTTCACATATTTCTCATACTATTGATACATCTTGGATACTAGGATTCATTACCTTAGTATCCACCTCATGATAAGGAACTCACATCATTATCTCATCTAGTTTTACCAACTTAACAAATATCAAGACATATAAGAGGAGATTTCCTAATTATTGGAAGGCTCAAAAGAAAACTCATCACGAACTTTATGATCTTGGAACCATAGTCCAAACAACCTTATGCTATAATAAGCTATCCACCCTCATGTTTACAATGAATCAAACATACCAAGTGCCAATGATACACCTAAAAGTTATGTCCTAGAATGGAAAGACACAAAGGGATACATACTTCCCACGTCATAGAAGCATTGTTTAGGGGTCACTAGCAAAAAGGTAACCAATTCTATTTTCATTATGCATATTACAACTTCTTATGTATCATTTTACCTTTTTCATTTTTGGTTCCTTTCCATTAGCATATGAATCATCATAATTAACATATGTCATTACTCCTTCCTTGATAACTATTTATCACACTTGGATATGTTCTCTTATTTTATTATATTTTTCAAGCACTTATCAACCGGTAAATACTCATATTCCACATTTGCTTCATTAAATAGGGATCATCTCCCTTAATTTCTTTCACATACTATGCTGATTTTAGATTAACACTTTCTTACACACATAGGTTGGTGTGAGATAAACTCAGGTTCCACTTTATTCCTTTGTCATTATTCTCATTTGTCTTCTCATTTTATACTTATCATTGGAGTTCTCTCCAATGTGAATTGCATACCTTGAATCACTTTATAAGCATAGAATTATCTATGTTTTACTTCATTATCTTCTTGAATCACATATTCAACAACTCCTCCTTTTCTTATCTCTATTCAGATTTAGATTTCATGGTGTTGTATCTTTCTCTTATAGTAACCAAACATTCAAGTTTTGATAGACAATGATTCAATTCTCATCTTCTTTAAGGTAGGTGTAACATCCCTGACCTGGGTTATGTTTTAATCCTAGGTGTTTTGTTTAATAAAATTAATTATATGATTGCTCTTATCTTTTTAAAAGTATTTAAGGCTCAAGAGGAACTTTTATTGCAATTTTAGTCCTTTTTGAATATTGTTAAAATCAATGTGTTGCTTGTTTTGGACTAAAGTGCAAATTACTCAAGTTGAGGGGTTTATTTACAAATTGTGCATGATAATATGTTCCTCGTGTGTTTAATCATGATGAGTGTGAAGATGATGCAAAGGTATGGCTTGTGATAGCCTGAATACCAAGAAAGAGCTTATAAGGCTATGTTTGTGCATTAAAACCTAATTTTGGTGTAATGTGAAATTTACCCAAAATCTAGGGTGAAATATGCCAAATAGCACTTCTAGAGGGTCCTCCATGTTTCTTGTCATCATATAGAGTAAAGAAAATGAGAGGTGCGCCTCATTTGAATTATGTGGGAGGAGAGAGAATCTTGATATTAAAGTAATCAAGATTTAAGGATAAATGGAACTTTAATTCTTTTTAATGCAAAAAGAAATATATTAATTGGAGAGCCCTTCAACCAAAAGTTGAGGGATGAATTTTCAAATGGTTGGACGAGCTTTTTCCTTGAAAAGGCACGGAAATATCTTATTTGAGTGGAATCCCACTCACATTATCTTAATAAAAAGTAATATCCACTAAAAGTGGGATATTAGTATAAAATCATTAAGGTGCTAAATTTCTTTTCTTTTAATTCTTGGATAATGATGAAGTTTTGCAAGAAAAATAAGATAGCTTCATGGCCAAGGAGTTGAGGGGAAAATGTGGCAATAATTTCGGAAATTAAAGGAATTAATTTCATGTTCTCCTTCCATGGAAATTGCTTATACATATCTCATCTCCAACCCACATAAGGATCTTTTTCAGAATCTCCTTTCTCTTCTTTCCTTGGCCAACCACAAGAGAACTTGGGAGCAGGAGAAGGACGCCCCCAACCTGTTGGTAAGTTCTTGACCTTCTTTCTTCTTGATTTCATGGGGAAAATCATAAAACAATGCATAATTTCTTCTTTTCTTCACTCCATCTTCAACCCTAGCCGATCCTTTCACTCCAAAAGCTTGAGAATGGAACTTGGGCAGTTGTTAAAGATTCATCCACCATTGGATCCATGGAGCTCGTAGCTTGGATTCAAATTAGAAGGCGGGTTATATAACTTGAACCCTTAACTATTGTTATTAAACTCAATTTCCTCAATCCAATTGATTCAATTGTTGTTCTTGCAATAGCTTTGATTAGTTGATGAAGTTTCCATGGAAATGGCAGTAGTTTTCATGAGATGGAAGGTTGATGATGACAACCTGATCACAAGCACACACCTCAATCAAGAATAGGAGCAAACAGTTTGCAAAACCGCATGAACCAATTCGGTTTCAAAACCGAATGAGTAGATTAGGTTTCAAAACCGAATGAGTGGATTCGGTTTCAAAACTGAATGGTCAAATGAGTGCAAGACTGAATGGGTATATCACCCAAGGCCGAATGGGTAAATATACATAGGACCGAATGGGTAATTGTACCCATGATTGAGTTAATAATCCATTTCAAAACCGAATGCGTTTTTGACTTCAAGATCGATTGGGTAATAGAGACCAAAACTGAATAGGTAATGAACCTTGAAACCATTTGAGGTCAAGCACCTCAATACCGTTTGGATAGTCAAAGCACCTTAAAACCATTTGGATGGTCAAATCACCTCAAGACCGTTTGGATGGTCAAGGGTGAGGATTGAAGGATTAAAAATCCAAGGGGCCAATGATTGTTCATTACAATAACTAAATTGATTAAAGATTTCAATGTTGTAAATTGTATTCAATTGATTGATGAAAGTACCTAAAGAACCCTTGTGGTTTTGAAACTGATTAGGCCCAAATGGTCTTGAGATTGTTTGAGCCCAAATGGTCTTGAAACCGTTTGGGGTCAAACGTTTTCAAAACCATTTGAGGTCAAATAATTTCAAAACTGTTTGGTGATAAAAGTTCAAAACCGAATGAAGGTCTATTGTGATTCTATCATTTGGAAATTGAAGGTAATAATTGTTCCAAAAATCCAATGATGGATAGTAATGACAATCAATGATAAGGTACAAAGGTTGAATCCCTGAAGTACCTAATTGATTAATACCTTTAAAGGGATAAACCCTAATTTCTTATAAAACAATATCCTAGTACACTATGTCAATCATAGTTGTATGTACTTGATTGAATGGATGATATATCCTAATCAAGTTTAAAGGATGATAGAATACAATTCATACATGAGTATGATTCATGTGGTGATTAAGGGTATGATCCTTAGCAAAGAGATCATGAAACCCTAATCATAAGCATAAACCCTAATTGACAAGGTTATTGAACCCTAACCCAAATTTAGGGCAATTCTAAGTGAAACCCTAATCTAGGGTAAGGATGTAACCCTAATCCATGGTGATGATATGTGTAAACCCTAATTATGGGTAATGGAACATGAAACCCTAATTGGAATGAATAGTAAATCCTAATTGTGGGTTATTGAATGTAGACCCTATTTTGGGGTGAAATTTATGTGAAACCCTAACTTAGGGTGGTTTTATGAGAAACCCTAATGTTTAATGTGATGTGGAGCTCAAATCTAGGATGTTGCTATGTGATGTTTTAATAAACCCTAATATTGGGCAACATGGTGATAAACCATAACCTTGATCTGGGTAATGGGATGAATGTTCCCAAATGACATGAAATGGGAAACCCTAACCCTGGTAAGGGAATAGTGGTGTTACCCTTGAATAGTGAATATATATTTGTTTTACATGGTAATATTATGCAATTGATATTACTGTTATCATTTGTGTTGACCATGCAGGTATTTTGAAATGATGATCATAGTCAGGTATGAACTATGATGTTTAATTCACTATTGTGATTGGGCCATGTATGCCATAATATACCTTGCTGCCTGGTAAGAGGTAATAAGAGAGTTAATGGGCCTCAAGTACCATGAGTGATGCTTGTAATAGCAAGTATCATGTTTGCCTTGGTCATATGACCTGAAGGTGATAGTTACCTGAAAAAGTGGTAACAATGCTCAATGATGAGCTAAGGGTTTGAATACCCAGAACCATATGACTATGGTAATAAGATTGTGAAGGGATGAGAATTCCCAGTATTGAAATGAGGGACTGAGTTCCCAATGCCTTTTAAAGACTGATAATTAATTAATGCAAACAGTACATGTCTCTTTATAGCATTGTTATAATAAGTCATGTTTGAGAACTTGGCTGATGCTAAAAGGAATATGAAAATGTACTTAATTAATCAAATGAAATCTGTTCATGTAGTGCTCTGACCATAGATCCATCATCGTCAGTAGTTGGTGATGGTGAAACAAGTTTCCTTATGGAATTTCCTGGAATTTGCATATTTTGAATATGCGGGGGTAAATGGGTGAAAAATATCCTTACGTCCTGGTGAAGAGATTGATGGAAGGTAAACATTAAACGTCTCAAATCTTCATGTGTCAGGATGGATGTATCATAAATCTCCTGATGGTTGGGATGTATGTATCACTAATATCCCAATGATATTCAATGTCGGGTCGATGGAGATAAACATTAAATCTATCGATTGTCGATGAGATTGTAGTTGATGCTGTAACTCTATAGCGAAGTTGCCAGTATACTCTGGAAAGCTATTTTGAGTAGTAGACATAGTCCTACTTGTGGTCCCGTACTAACCGGGATGTGGGAGGTCATGAGAATGTGGCTCTTCCATTGACCTATATATGGTACCGATTTCAATTTAACAATGGTTCGTTCGAGTATGAGCGGTAGACCTCATCTCCTCAGAGCTTAAATACATTTGTAAAATGTAATCAGCCGTGTAGCGTATTTGCATAAGATTGAAATATGAGAATCACTGGTTGATGTTATACTTCTTAGCATATCCTTGATACATAAAAGTTATGTATGTTCTTCAATTCTTTATTGAATATTAGACATGCTTCTTATCAAGTCATAGCTGAAGTACTTGCATAAAAATGTTTCTTTAATCTGGGTAGATGTAGAATTATCTGTTGTTAAGCTTATGATTCCACTACTCAGTTTATTTTATTAAACTGCTATAATGATGTTATCAGCGGAGAGTTATATCTCCCGCTGGGGCAATGTTTTATAATTGTCTCACCTCGTGGGATCCAACATTTTTAGGTAGACGCAGACAAAGAGGCAGAAACCCTACTAAAGGGGAAGAGCAACAGTAGTAATAGGGACATCAGTGATCAATCAGGTGGAGTTACCGGTTGTCTAGTTGTGTATAGTTAGTCCTATGTGTCATCTCTATACTCTCAGGTCCTAGGAGTTAGTGCTTTTGATAATTCGAACCGAGATTTTTGGGCTTCAAGCCTCGAGGTTCTTATACTACCTGTGTACAGTTAAGACAGAGTACTTTATGTTGTACTCCTCGAGAGGTAATGACACATGATATGTATATATGAATCAGGTCGTAAATGTTTTACTTTGGTTCTGAATGAAAGAGTTTTCCTGTGAATGGACCTCTTGATAAATGGTTTTAATTTTTAGTGATTTTCCGTAATTTCGTTGTTAATCATACGCTTCTGCATTAGTTAACCTCATTTTTGTGAATCGTACGCCACAAATTAGTGGTATCAGAGCTCTAGGTTCACTGAGTCTACAGATACATAGGATTAAGGTTGTTGAGTCTGTTCTAGTGTCTTCCAATCTGTCTGATAGTGTCTTGTGCTCATATAGGAGGAGAAGAAGAACTAAAGATGTCTGGATCGCATGATGAACATGTTGCAGATAGCAGTGTTGTTGCACCAGGAGGAGGTGCAAGAGATCAAGATAGGGAGGAGCCTGTACTTGATCAACCCCAGTACAACCCAGCTGATATGGGGAACCCACCTTTCCAAGCTATGTTTGGATAGTTTATAGCAGCAATGACCCACATGACGGACAGGATGCCATTACCTGCACCTAGGTAACCAGCCCATGATGAAGGACATGGGGCCGGTAAGACTTTTAAATGGCTTAGGAGGGTAGGAGCCCTAGAGTATGTTGGAACAGCCGACCCAGTAGATGCTGACCTATGGTTAACTGAACTGGAGAAATACTTTAGAATCCTCATGATTCCTGATGATGAGAAGGTGAGGCATGTTGTATACCTCCTAAAAGGGAGTGCTAGCCACTGGTGGACCATTGAGGAAGGCAAAAGACCTGGTGTTCTGATCGGATGGGATGAATTCCCACGTGAATTCGTCGCTAGATACTTTCCTAAGACTTTTTTGGATGAGAAAATAACTCATTTTGAACGGTTTATGTAGGGACAAATGAACATTAGTGAGTATGAGGCTAAGTTCATGGAACTTTTGTAGTTTTGTCCGCATATGGCATCTAAAGATGAGGATAGAATTCGACGATTCGAGAAGGGGTTGAACGCTAAATTGACCACTCCGGTGTCTGCTCTGGAAAACCGGGAGAGGTTTTCCACTTTTGTAGAGTCTATAAGATGAATAGAGAGGTCTGTGATTGTGAAGCGATAGACCAAGGGTAAGAAAGAGTACCCACAATTTCAAGGACAGAGTTCTGGCAGTTTTAAGAAGCCAAGGTATTTTGTGCCTACACCACCACCAAGGTGCAATACCCAGACGCAATGGACATCAAGTAAGGGTAGAGGTCGTAGTTTACCACTGAAGGGAGCTCACAGCTCAGCCTCAATGTTAGTAACAGGGCCACCCAGACCACATAAGGGAAATGTAACATGTTATAGATGTGGGAGAGAAGGCCATGTGGTGAGGGATTGTCCTGAAAAAGTCAGGAATGTGACCCAGCAATCGAGGCAGAGTCAGGAAGGCTCTCAGAGGCAATAGTTTAGTAGTAGTGCTAGAGGACATGGACAAGCATCCCAAGCTGGATCGTCAACATCCAACAACCAAGCATAGGGTCAACAGTAGGTAACGACTAGATTCTATGCAATGAATCATCCTGAAGCAATTGTCAACCCTCGGATTGTGACAGGTCAGATGGAATTATTTTATTATGATATGTCTTTATCCTTCTTTGTATCCGTGTTAATTGATCCGGGTGCTACGCACTCTTTTATCACTCGAGAAGTGATTCATGACTGCAACATGATTGTCAGTCTAGAGCAGATAGCATGTTGTTAGAAACACCTTTGTTGGAAACTGTAGTATTGCGGGAAATGTGTTCTCCCAGCAATCTTTCCTTTTCTGATCATCACATACAAGTGGATCTTATACCACTTGAGATGCAGGGTTTTGATATAATCCTTGGGATGGACATCTTAGAGAAGTATAAGGTTGTCTTGGATTGTGGTTCCAAGTAGGTTGTGTTCACAGATAATGGTAACACATGGATCTTTCAGGGAGATAGAAAGATTCTTCCAATTTGTCTTGTGACAACCATGGTAGCTGAGAAGTTGATGAGACAAGGATGCTTTGCATTCTTATCCCATGTGGTTGATACCACAATGGAGATCCCTCATCCTTTTAAAGTTCTGTTAGTCAGGAAATTTAAAGATGTATTTCCTGAAGAACTTCAAGGAGTTCCACCGCCCCGAGAGATTGATTTTGAAATTAATATAATCTCAGGCATGCAACCAATAACACAAATGCCTTATAGGATGGCAACTGCTGAAATGGCAGAGCTTAAAAAGCAATTACAAGAGTTGCTTGAGAAGGGTTTTATTCGACTGAGTACTTCACCATGGGGTGCTCTAGTCCTCTTTGTTAAGAAGAAAGACGGATCAATGCGTTTGTGCATTGACTATAGACAATTAAATAAAGTAACTATAAAGAACAAGTATCCTCTGCCAAGGATTGATGACTTATTTGATCGGTTGCATGGTGCAACTATCTATTCTAAGATAGATCTGATGTTAGGATACCATCAGTTACTTATTAAGTAGAGTGACATACCTAAGTCTGCCTTTAGGACAAGGTATGGTGACTATGAGTTCATAGTTATGTCATTTGGACTAACTAATGCACCAGCTGCATTTATGGAACTCATGAATAGAATCTTTCGACCTTTTCTTGATCTATGTGTAGTCGTCTTTATAGATGGCATCTTGATATATAGTAGAGATGCTCAACAACATGATCAGCATCTCCGTCAAGCTTTGACTTTGCTAAAAGAGCATGAGTTGTCTGTTAAGTTTAGCAAATGTGAGTTCTGGTTACCAGAAGTTTCATTTCTTGGACACGTAATATCTGCTTCAGGTATTTGTGTTGATCCTAAGAAAGTAGAATTTGTCCTACAATGGGAACAACCAAAGACACCGACAGAGATACGTAGTTTTCTAGGACTGGCAGGTTATTATAGGATGTTCATTAAGAACTTCAGTTCTATAGCTTTAACCCTAACCAAGTTGACCAGGAAGGAGATTCCTTTTGTCTAGAATGGCAAGTGTCAACAATCTTACCAGTTGTTGAAGGAAAGGTTAACCAGTGCACCTGTGCTGGTGTTACCTGAGCAAGGAAAGGGGTACATAGTCTTCTGTGATGCATCTAAGAATTTCTTAGGATGTGTGTTGATGAAGGATAAACAAGTGATTTCTTTTGCTTCTAGATAGCTTAAGAAACACGAGGTGAATTATCCGACACACGATCTAGAGCTAGCTGTTGTGGTACATGCCTTGATGATTTGGAGACATTATCTCTATGGAGAAACATTCCAGATCTTCACAGACCATAAGAACCTAAAGTATATCTTTTCCCAGCATGAGCTAAACATGAGGCAACGCCACTGGATGGAGTTAATCAAGGACTACGAATGTATAATTGATTATCATCTAGGGAAAGACAATGTGGTTGATGATGCACTAAATAGAAAATTAGCAACACCAGCCTTAAACAAAGCACATCTAAACTCCTTAGTGTGCTCTAAGAGAGATATTCTTATCTCTTTGAGACAAGATAATATACAACTCAAGGTATCGTTGTTATATGGGTTGTTAGCAGAGATGCAAGTAAAACCTACACTGAAACAACATATTAAAGAAGCACAACAAGCCGATGTTGTAGTTCAACAGATCAGATCAGAGTATGGTAGTGAGAAATGAGATGGTTTCCATGAGTCAGAGGATCAGGTAGTCTGTTACCATGATAGGATGGTAGTACCTGATGTTGATAACTTAAGGAAGTTAGTTCTGGAAGAGGCTCACTCTTTGATGTATGTTATGCATCCAGGAAGCACCAAGATGTATCATAACTTGAAAGATATGTATTGGTGGCCTGGATTTAAGAATGATGTTGCTGAGTTTGTTATGTGGTGTCCGATATGTCAGCAGGTTAAAGCTGAACATCAAAAGCCCGCAGGAACAATGCAACCTTTGCCTATACCACAGTGGAAATGGGATCATGTAACCATGGACTTTGTGGTTGGTTATCCTAGAAGAACCAAAAGTCATGATTCCATATGGGTGGTAGTTGATAGGTTGACAAAGATAGCACATTTCATACCTGTCAAAACAACCTACACTGTTGAGAAGCTTGCACAGATATACACAGATGAGATAGTGTGTTTGCATGGGTTTCCAGCTACTATCGTTTCTTATAGAGGTCCCCAGTTTACAAGTCATTTCTAGGAACGACTGCATAAATCTTTGGGTACACAGTTAAGGTTTAGTACATACTTTCATCCTCAGACAGATGGACAATCTGAGAGGACTATACAAACTTTGGAGGACTTTCTTAGGGCATATGCCCTTCAGTTTGTAGGAAGTTGGGATCTACATCTGAGCTTGATAGACTTTGCTTATAATAATAACTATCAGCACAATATTGAGATGGCACCATATGAAGCATTATATGGTAGATGTTGTATATCTCCCTTATGTTGGTATGAAACAGGGGAGTACCAACTCTTGGGTCCTGAGCTGGTTCAGCAAACAACTGAAAAGATTAAAGTCATACAACAATAGTTGAAAGTTGCCTAGGATAGGCAGAAATCATATGTTGATAAGCGTCGTAGACCCTTAGATTTCCAAGTTGGAGACAGAGTGTACCTCAAGGTCTCACCTTAGAAAGGTATCCTTAGATTTGGAAAGAAGGGAAAGTTAGCTCCTAGATTTATGGGGCTTTATCCAATCATTGAAAGGATGGGAAAGGTAGCCTATAAGCTGGAGTTACCACCTGAGCTGCATAGATTGCATCTATTTTTCCATATTTCCATGTTGAGGAAGTGTCATCCTGACATAGAGTTAGTTCTACAACCTGTGGAGGTAGAACTTAATGATGATATATCTTATGTTGAAGGACCCGTGTTGATTCTTGACAGAAGAATCAAGAAGTTTAAAAAGGAAGACGTTTGTCTTGTAAAAGTTCTTTGGTGTCACCATGGCATTGAAGAAGCTACATGGGAGCTAGAGGAGGAGATGAGGAGGAAGTACCCTTCTCTTTTCTCTTCATGTTTTAGTTGATGATTTCGGGGATGAAATCCTTGTAAGGGGTGGATAACTTGTAACATCCCTGACCTGGGTTATGTTTTAACACTATGTGTTTTGTTTAATAAAAGTGATTATATTCTTTCTCTTATCTTTTGAAAAGTATTTAAGGCTCAAGAGGAACTTTTATTGCAACTTTAGTCCTTTTTGAATATTGTTGAAATCTATGTGTTGCTTATTTTGGACTAAAGTGCAAATTACCCAAGTTGAGAGGTTTATTTGCAAATTGTGCATGATAATATGTTCCTCATGTGTTGAAGCATCATGAGAGTGAAGATAATGTATAGGTATGGCTTGTGATAGCCTGAATACCAAGAAAGAGCTAATAAAGCTATGTTTGTGCATTAAAACCTAGTTTTGGTGTAATGTGCAATTTACCCAAAATCTAGGGTGCAATATGCTAAATAGCACTTCTAGAGGGTCCCCCATGTTTCTTGGCATCATATAGAGTAAAGAAAATGAGAGGAGCACCTCATTTGAATTATGTGGGAGGAGAGAGAATCTTGGTATTAAAGTAATCAAGATTTAAGCATAAATGGAACTTTAATTCTTTTTAATGCAAAAATAAATATATTAATTGGAAAGCTCTTCAACCAAAAGTTGAGGGATGAATTTGCAAAGGGTTGGAGGATCTTGTGCTGCAAAGTCACAAAAATATCTTGTTTGAGTGGAAAGCCCACTCACATTATCTTAAAAAAAAAGTAATATCTACTAAAAGTGGGATATTAGTATAAAATCATTAAGGTGCTTAATTTCTTTTCTTTTAATTCTTGGATAATGATGAAGTTTTGCAATAAAAAGAATATAGCTTCGTGGCCAAGGAGTTTAGGGGAAAATGTGGCAATAATTTTGGAAATTAAAGGAATTAATTTCATTTTCTCTTTCCTTGGAAATTCCTTACACATATCTTATTTCCAACCCACATAAGGATCTTTTTCGGAATCTCCTTTCTCTTCTTGCCTTGGACGACCACAAGAGAACTTGGGAGTAGGAGAAGGACGCCCCCAACCTGTTGGTAAGTTCTTGACCTTCATTCTTCTTGATTTCATGGTGTAAATCATAAAACAATGCATAATTTCTTCTTTTCTTCACTCCATCTTCAACCCTAGCCGATCCTTTCACTCCAAAAGCTTGAGAATGGAGCTTGGGCAGTTGTTAAATCTTCATCCACCTAACTCGATTTCCTCAATTCAATTGATTCAATTGTTATTCTTGCAATAGCTTTGATTAATTGATGAAGTTGCCATGGAAATGGCAGTAGTTTTCGTGAGATAGAAGGTTGATGATGACAAACTGATCACAAGCACACACCTCAATCAAGAATAGCAGCAAACAGTTTGCAAAACCGCATGAACCAATTCAGTTTCAAAACTGAATGAGTAGATTCGGTTTTAAAACCGAATGAGTGGATTCGGTTTCAAAACCGAATGGTCATATGAGTGCAAGACCGAATGGGTATTTCATCCAAGACCTAATGAGTAAATATACACAAGATCGAATGGGTAATTGTACCCATGATTGAGTGAATAATCCATTTCAAAACCGAATGGGTTTTTGACTTCAACATCGATTGGGTAATAGATACCAAAACCGAATGGGTAATGAACCTTGAAATTGTTTGAGGTCAAGCACCTCAAGACCGTTTGGATAGTAAAAGTACCTTAAGACCGTTTGGATGTTCAAAGCACCTCAAGACCGTTTGGATGGTCAAGGGTGAGGATTGAAGGATTAAAAATCCAAGGGGCCAATGATTGTTCCTTAGAATAACTAAATTGATTGAAGATTTCAATGTAGCAAATCATATTCAATTGATTAATGAAAGTACCTAAAGAACCCTTATGGTTTTGAGACTTATTAGGCCCAAACGGTCTTGATACCGTTTGAGCCCAAACATTCTTGAAACCGTTTGGGGTCAAACGGTTTCAAAACCGTTTGAGGTCAAATAGTTTCAAAACTGTTTGGTGATGAAAGTTCAAAACCGAATGAAGGTCTATTGTGATTCTATCATTTGGAAATTGAAGGTAATAATTGTTCCAATAATCCAATGATGGATAGTAATGACAATCAATGATAAGGTACAAAGGTTGAATCCCTAAAGTACCTAATTGATTAATACCTTTAAAGGGATAAACCCTAATTGCTTATAAAACAATATCCTTGTACACTATGTCAATCATAGCTGTATGTACTTGATTGAATGGCTGATATATCCTTATCAAGTTTAAAGGATGATAGAATTAAATTCATACATGAGTATGATTCATGTGGTGATTAAGGGTATGATCCTTAGCAAAGAGATCATGAAACCCTAATCATAAGCATAAACCCTAATTGACAAGGTTGTTCAACCCTAACCCTAATTCAGGGCAATTCTAACTGAAACCCTAAACCAGGGTAAGGATGTAACCCTAATCTAGGGTGATGATATGTGTTAACCCTAATTATGGGTAATGGAACATGAAACCCTAATTGGAATGAATAGTAAACCCTAATTGTGGGTTATTGAATGTAGACCCTATTCTGGGGTGAAATTTATGTGAAAACCTAACTTTGGGTGGTTTTATGAGAAACCCTGATGTTTAATTTGATGTGGAGCTCAAATCTAGGGTGATGCTATGTAATGTTTTAATAAACCCTAATCTTGGGCAATATGGTGATAAACCATAACCTTGATCTGGGTAATGGGATGAATGTTCCCAAATGACATGAAATGGGAAACCCTAACCCTGGTAAGGGAATAGTGGTGTTACCCTTGAATAGTGAATCTATATTTGTTTTACATGGTAATTATATGCAATTGATATTACTGTTATCATTTGTGCTGACCATGCATGTATTCTAAAATGATGATCATAGTCATGTATGAACTATAATGTTTAATTCAGTATTGTGATTGGGCCTTGTGTGCCATAATATTCCTTGCTGCCTGGTAAGAGGTAACAAGACAGTTAATGGGCATCAAGTACCATGAGTGATGCTTGTAATAGCAAGTATCACGTTTGCCTTGGTCAGGTGACCTAAGGTGATAGTTATCTAAAAAAGTGGTAACAGTGCTCAATGATGAGCTAAGGGTTTGAATACCCAGAACCATATGACTATGGTAATAAGATTATGAAGGGATGAGAATTCCCAGTATTGAAATGAGGGACTGAGTTCCAAATGCCTTTTAAAGACTAATAAGTAATTAATGCAAACAATACATGTCTCTTTATAGCATTATTATAATAAGTCATGTTTGAGAACTTGGTTGATGCTAAAAGGAATATGAAAATGTACTTAATTAATCAAGTGAAATCTGTTCATGTAGTGCTCTGACCATAGATCCATCATCGTCAGTGGTTGGTGATGGTGAAACAGGTTTCCTTATGGAATTTCCTAGAATTCACATATTTTGAATATGCAGGGGTAAATGGGTGAAAAAGATCCTTACGTCCTAGTGAAGAGATTGATGGAAGGTAAACATTAAACCTCTCAATCCTTTATGTGTCGGGATGGATGTATCACAAATCTCCCGATGGTTGGGATGGATGTATCACTAATCTCCCAATGATATTCAATGTCGGGTCGATGGAGATAAACATTAAATCTCTTGACTGTCGATGAGAGTGCAGTTGACGGTGTAACTATATAGCGAAGTTTCCAGTATACCCTAGAAAGCTATTTTGTGCAGTACACATAGTCCTGCTTGTGGTCCCGTACTGACTGGGATGTGGGAGGTCATGAGAATCTGGCTCTTCCATTGACCTATGTATGGTACGGATTTCAATTTTACAATGGTCGGTTGGAGTATGAGAGGTATACCTCATCTCCTCAGAGCTTAAATATGTTTGAAAATGTAATCAGCCGTGTAGCGTATTTGCATAAGATTGAAATACGAGAATCACCGGTTGATGTTATACTACTTAGCATGTCCTTGATAAATAAAAGTTATTTATGTTCTTCAATTATTTATTGAATATTAGACATGCTTCTTATCAAGTCATAGCTGAAATACTTGCATAAAAATGTTGCTCAAATCTGTGTAGATGTTGAATTATCTGCTATTATGCTTATGATTCCACTACTTAGTTTATTTTATTAAACTACTATAATGATGTTATCGGCTGAGAGTTATATCTCCCATTGGGGCAATTTGTTATAATTGTCTTATTCCGTGAGATCCAACATTTTTAGGTAGACGCAGACAAAGAGGCAGAAACCCTACTGAAGGGGAAGAGCAACATCAGTAATAGGGACAATAGTGATCCATCAGGTGGAGATATCAGCTGTCTAGTTGTGTATAGTTAGTCCTATGAGTCATCTCTGTACTCTTAGGTCCTAGGAGTTAGTGCTTTTGATAATTTGAATCGAGATTTTTGGGCTTCAAGCGTCGAGGTTCTTATACTACTTGTGTACATTTAAGACAGAGTAGTTGATGCTTGTACGCCTCGAGAGGCAATGACACATGACATGTATATATGAACTAGGTTGCAAATGTTTTACTTTGGTTCTAAATGAAAGAGTTTTCCTGTGAATGGACCTCTTGATAAATGGTTTTAATTTTTAGTGATTTTCGGTGATTCCGTTGTTAATCATATGCTTCCGCATTAGTTAACCTCATTTTTGTGAATCGTATGCCACAGTAGGATTGAGATATTCACACCATGATTTCTTATTCATTATGCTCTTTAGATTGTTTCAAAATGACTACTTGATCAGAGTAATCAGAAATATAACAATCTAAGTGTTCCATACTTACCTTTCTTCAATAACTGAATACCTGGCTAGGGCTCATAAATATTGAGATTAGGGAGTATGCACCATATTTTGATGTCATATTCCTAATTTTGACACAATCCTAGTCCTAAGTCCTAGTGTCACTGTAGACTCAGTGAACCTAAAGCTCTGATACCAACTTGTGAGAACCCGTTACACTAAACGAGATTACTCAAAACATAAAACACAATCAATCACTAATTAATCACATACCCAAAAATATGGTCAAATTAAAATTGATTTCAACGTCAACACCCACTCAAAAACATTTGCATGAGAGCCCAACATCTCTTATATCCATACTATGATAAGAATTTGATACAAATTGTTCTATCATCTTAGCAAAAACATATATACATAGGAGAACAATATTCGTATATGCCACACAAGCAAGCATTAATATGCTAACAAAAGTCTGATTCATTTGAAACAACATATACAAACTTTTACTGCCCTGACCTAAGAGAACAAGGACTACTCTAGGACACACTAGACATCTAATCAACTTGATCAAAGATTCATTACTATAGATCCTCTTTGCTGCCACATGTTTGCTTTCATCACTTCCGATTACCTAAAAAAATGGTGTGAACCACAAGGGTGAGACCCATGTCCCAGTAAGAGATATAACCTCTAACAACGTTTATTGATTACAACATTTTTAAGTAATTAAATAGTTAAGCAATTTAATCAAATATAACAAATAAGATCAACAGTATTGATGATTATCAAAATACATAAGGAGCAGATAATAACTATCATCATTAGCAAGACTATCATCCTTTATCTTGTTGACAATATAAGCAACTCAGTATCATATGCATATCTAACATCATGAGCAAGTCTAGTATCATAGAATCTCTATCATTATGAATAAGTCTAGCCACATAAGCATAGCTAACAACATTAGCATGTCTAATAGGTTGAACATATCAAAATAATAAAAAGAGCTAACAACATAAGAACAATTATCTGGATAAGCATGATCATCAGTATATGCATCTCTAGTTACAAAGGCATGGCTAGCATGCTAAACATAACTAACAACATGAGATAGCTAGCATCATGAATATAATCAGCAATAGCAGTATAGTTATCAGCATAATCATGTCTACTTTATGTACGCATCTATAGTCTTAAGCATATCCACACCATAAGTACATCTACTATCTCTTAATGCACTAAGCATCATCTTTATGTAAAGAGAACAAAGAAGGGTTATCATCCAATGTGAAGCATCGTGTATAACCCTAAATAGATATGATATACGACTGTATTATATCTTTAATTATACCCTGAGGAAATTGAGGATACCACTCAAAATCCAACTGACCACTGCTAAATCGAAATCAGTGCCATAGAAGATCTAAGAAGAGCCAGACTCCTAAGATATTCTCTACCCCCGATCAGTATGGGTCCGCCACAGTGACACATAAGGTCATGCTGCTAACAGCATAGTTCGTCCTTGGTATAGGTCACGACACCAGTGAAAGGAGGTGGGTATGCATACCCTACCATCCGAGGTACAACTATAGTTGTCCTCCAATCTTGTCACATATATAATCATCGAGACACAACATCAACCATTCTCAAACTGAGGGCTAGGTATGAGCGCAGTCATCCTCCCTAAAAACTTGAATTTAGGATAAAAAGCACCTGACATACTCATCAGTATGCGCTCTGAGTTTCCCTTATGAATACTCATTTCATCATCTAGAAAGTTTTGACACTCAGATGGATCTATGGCACATGGAACTACATGATTAGAGTTTCACTTAATTAGTTATGCCAATTGGATGAATTAAGGCTGCATCAAACAAGTTTACATACAAATCCTAATTCAATTCTAACAACCATATAAATATCACAACTTCAAAAATATAAAATGTGTGAAACAAAATTTCTCATCTCATCATCACATGGTACTATTCACTTGCCATTCATGAGACTACACTAGTCATCATATTGTCACAAGATATAAATACTTTGCACTATATCACAGGGTATCAACCCTTATCAACACAAGAGGATTACTCCTCATTCAAGGCTCAACCATGCCCAAAGGTCATTAAGGCCATCATACTATTCCCTACGAGATCATAATTATCTTTCCATGCCTTATAACAAGGCTCAACAACATCACTTACATATAATACACCATATTAGCACGATATTGCATTAATGAGCTAGGAGATATTCATAAACAATCATAGCAGGGCTATATTAACTTTAAGAACATTCCTTGATTACATCAACAAGCAAGGAATCTAGATATCATTAACACTCATCATATTCATAATGCACATGTTTAGCATAAGAAAGTATCAACCATGTGGCTATGATAACCACCAATGAACACATTAAGGTTATGATCATGTTCAGGAGGTTATTCTACCATCATTCCATCATATACGAATGTTAAACATGAATACTCATATATATCTATTTGCATTAAAGTTAGGTTCAACATGATAAATTATATCAATGTTACTAATTAGCACTCATACCCAAACCCTAACTCACGACATCCCCATTGGATCATGGATGCATAAGGTGAAGCATAACCATCACATTCCATTCTATTCTCAAGTATGAACCAAACATAAATCAAGGTATAACCATTGGGTTATAGCATACTAGGGTTTCAACAACAGTAATAGAGTACTCCATGATAGTATTAGTCATTCAAGGACTATTCATACCCAATTACCATCATTTAGTTATATTAAAGCTAGGTATAACAAGCTATACCTCGTTAGGGTTACATATCAAGACAATATGGCTATCATCCCTTCTATTCATATGAGTGAATAGGTAGGACTACCTTATTAAGGGTAACCCTCCATTTGTTCCATCATCATTCAAATATCGCCATACCACAATATCACCCAGAACCATTGGATGTTTAAATGGTAAGACCATTGATTTTTTCATAAGTAAACACCTCGGATAAACCACCTATGTAGTCCTTGATTTGTGCTCTATAAAGATTCACCGTCTAACCCTAGACATCCCTTGATTTACAAAACAAAAAGTTACACTGAGAGTAGGGTAAAACCCACAATCGATTATTCACTTAAAACAAGCCATCCATTGTCAACAAGTAAGCTCCTTAAGTTGATCATATAAAGGAAACCATATCAATCACATTATTAGGACAAACATATTCAATTAGCCATCATTCCACTTTATTGGAGGAATAAACATTATATCCTGACCATTGGGTCATGTTCCTATATTAAAACCATCAGTTACAGTATAGGTTTGACCATTAGATCAAATGACTGATGAAACCATTGGTCTAAGGCTTAATTGATGCTACAACTACAATGCTTGACTCAACATAGGTTTTAGAGACCTGATCCACCATCATTAGTGACCATTAAATCACCATAGGTTGTTAGATCAACACTATATTCATTAATCAATATTAAATATTAAGCTAATATCATCATTGATTGATAACATCAGTAGGGTACTTAATGGTTGATCATTAAACTTCTAATTGGTCCAAAACCTGACCTAAGGGGGTGACCATAGGTTTTCGCAATCATTTGACATCCTTGATCACGACCATAAGTTGTTATGAAGACAACACCATAGGGTTGTTGCAATGGTACCATCATCCGGACATGGTTTATAAAAGAAATCAACTTTAAACCCTAAAATTGACCATTGTTTGATAGATGCTTAGCACCATAGGTTGTCAAAAAAACCTAATCCAAGTCATATTATACCTTAGGAATAACATGCACATGATCACAGGTTCATCTAGAATAGAAATCAGAACAGGGAACATTATAAAAATCGAAATCCAAGTCAAGCATAGCTTTTTAGTGCATAAATCATCATTTTCAAGCAAGAACATGAGCTAGTAAGCTTATGGTAAGCAATAAACATACAGAAAGTTATAAAACATGCCTATAATGGCAAGATGGAACCCCACATAGAAGAAATATCGAGTTGGTAGGGTAGAAAATCCAAGAATAAGCTATGAATTCGTCCATATAGCACCTTTCTTCATCAAATGAGCAAACCCTAAGCATAAGGAGCAAGAAAGGTTGGGTTTTAGAGATTTAGAGCAAATTCAACCATGGAACAACAAGGTTCCGACCTGGAGGAATGTCTAAGGAAGGAGAAGATCTAGATAAATGGAAAATAAAGGAGAAAATAACTTGCCTTGGTCGAATTCCCTAGAAAATGACCTTGGAAACCCTATGTAGGGCTGGATGGAGCTCTAGGAGACCTTCTTCTCCAAAAAGAGGTTGTGTTCTACCTTAGAGCAGTTGGTTCCATAGAAAAAGAGAGTGTATTCATTTATCCTGGTTAGATAAAAGATAAATCAAGTATAGTTTTGAATTTGGGCAAGGAAGAGGTAAATATAGCCCATGGATAAGGATAGAAGCTAGCATGAGGTGTAAAAGTAGCTTTTCCATGTGTCTATGGCCTTAAATTATTAAGAATATATAAGAACACAGACACAAGAAGCTCCCCCACCATACCTATTGACCTTCTTGTCTTTCCTTTGTCGAATTTCCCAGCCAATCACATAATTCACTAGTTGATAACTACTAAAGGTAGCTCATCCGTGAAGCGGTAAACCCTAAAATACCCTTAGAGAAAACACCTTCAAACAATGGCTCAACTAGGATCTCCATGCCTTAGAACACTTAAAAATGATAATATAACATCTAAGAAACATAATGTATGTGACAAATTGCAAATAAAACCCTTCAATTGGGTAAATTGTAGAAAAGTCCAAAATGTATAGAAAATTGCATAACTTGTTCAAACAATGTCCAAATTGGACCAAATTTGAAAATTAAGCTTGTCTTATGATTTAAAAACATATCAAAAGGTTATATTAGGATTATAAGCATTCAATTATGGTAGTTAAGCTCATTCAACCTATTAAGCAAGTTCAGGGGCCTTACAGAACCTATGAGTTATCTCTACCAAATGGGATGATAATAGAGTTAGAGAACTGCTATTATGTACTTGTGAGTAATAGGAATATAATTTTGGTATCTTGTTTGGACAAGAATGGATTTGAATTTGTTATTAAGAATGGAAAATGTTCCATTTCTAAAGATGGGATATTTTATGGCAGTTCCCTAATGTCATATTGTCTATACTTGATAGATCCACAAACAAGTGTGTACAACGTAAACACCAAAAGGAAAAAACTCAATGACTCAAACCTAACATATCTTTGGAATTTTCTTCTAGGGCACATAAATGAGAACCACATATCTAGACTCCATAAAGATGGATATCTGGACTCTTTTGATTTTGAATTAATAGAGACATGTGAATCTTGTTTGTTGAGTAAGATGACAAAGAATCCTTTCTCAGGTAAAAATGAGAGAGAGAGTGATCCATTAGGACTCGTACATACTGATGTATGTGGGCCTTTTAGAACAAATGCTAGAGGTGGGCATCAATACTTCATTACCTTTATTGATGATTTCAGTAGGTATGGTTATGTTTATTTGATGAAACCTAAATAAAAAACCCATGAAAGGTTCAAGGATTTTATGAATGAAGTACAAAACCAACTTGTTAAATTATTAAGGCACTTTGATCTGATTGAGCTGGAGCATACTTAAGCCAAGAGTTTGAGGACCTTCTCAGAGCCCTTGGTATCGTATCATGATGGACTCCACCTAAAAAACCACAACACAATGGTGTGTTAAAAAGAAGGAATCATACATTACTTGATATGGTGTGATCTATGATGAGTTTTTCTAATCTTCCAACTTCCTTTTGGGGACATGCTCTAACAACCGCCCCACTTACTCTTTACCGCGTACCATCTAAATCGGTTCAAAAGACACCATATGGGATATGGAAAGGGAAGCTTCCCAAAATGTCTTTTATGAAGATTTGGTAATGTGAGGCTTATGTCTAGAAAATGTTTCCTTAAAAGCTAGGCCCTAGATTTGATAAATGTTATTTTGTTGGATATCCTAAAGAAACTTAGGGATACTCCTTATACAACCCAACTAACAATAAAGTGTTTGTTTCCAGGGATGCTATATTCCTAGAAAAGGAATATATTTCCAAAGGAAGTAGTGGGAGGAAAGTAGAGCTTGAAGAGGTTCGAGACCAACAAGAAAACATTGAACCAATATATGAACAAAAGGAACATATGAATCACAAGCTGTTACGAAATCTCAAATTCCTCAAGTAACACATGAACCTCATAGATCTAGTAGGTTATGCCTTGAGCCTAAAAGATTTGGATATCTTGTGACTCAGGAAGGTGGTGAGTTGGTCATAGAAGATGAGACAACTACCTATCTAGATGTTACTAAGGAGCCAAATTATGAGAAATGGCTTGAGGCCACGAGATATGAGATGGAATCCATGTGTACCAACAAAGTATGGACCTTGGTGGATCCACCTGAAGGGCTAAACTCATAGGGTGCAAGTGGGTGTTCAAGAAGAACAACAACATGGATGGCAATGTGCAAAATTATAAAGGTAGATTTATTGCAAAGGGTTTCAGACAAGTTCTACGTGTTGACTATGATGAAACCTTTTATCCAATTGCCATGATTAGTCTGTCAAGATCGCTTGCTATTACAACCTACTAAGATTATGAGATTTGGCAGATGGATGATAAAATTTCATACCTTAAAGGGAATCTGGCCAAGGATGTGTACATGACACAACCTAAAGATTTTATAAATCCAAACGATGCAAATAAAGTCTATAAGCTACAAAGCTCAATCCATGGATTGAAGAAAGCATCTCAAACCTGGAATCTTCAATTTGACGAAGTAGTCAAAGAGTTTGGCTATAGTCAACATGAATATGAACCTTGTGTGTACAAGAAGGTTAGTGGGAACATGAATACATTCCTCATATTGTATGTAGATCACATACTATTGATGGGAAATGACATTCCTACTTTACTAAAGGTAAAGACATGGCTTGGAAACACATTCTCAATGAAAGACTTGGGAGAAGCATCCCATATTTTGGGGATCAAGATCTATAGAGATAGATCTAGAAAGATTCTTGGTCTAAGTCAGAGCACATACATTGACAAAGTGTTGAAGAGGTTCAACATGGAGAACTCAAAGAGAGGAAACATACCCATGGTACATGGGGTTTCTGTCTCTAGAGCTCAATGTCCCAAATCTTGTGAAAATAGGGACCACATGAGTGGGTTCAATATGCATCAAAAATTGAATCCATCATGTATTCAATGTTATGCACACATCTCGATGTCTCGTATGAACTCAACATGACAAGTAGATACCGGTCAGATCCTGAAGATGCTCACTAGACAATCATGAAGAACATCCTAAAGTACTTGATAAGAACTAAGCATCAGTTCCTCATCTACGGCGGTGAGGAAGAGTTGGTGGTAAAGGATT
Organism: Alisma plantago-aquatica; assembly: GCA_963693085.1. Taxonomy (NCBI): domain Eukaryota; kingdom Viridiplantae; phylum Streptophyta; class Magnoliopsida; order Alismatales; family Alismataceae; genus Alisma; species Alisma plantago-aquatica. The sequence continues at coordinate 564,416,018 of OY856410.1, read as the reverse complement.
ACACCGATGCAAGCTTCCAAACCGATAAAGATGATTACATATCACAATCAAGATTTGTGCTTTTCCTCAACAAAATAGTTGTGAGCTGAAAAAGTTCCAAGAAAGAGACAATTGCAGATTCTATGACAGAGGCTGAGTATATTGCTGCATCTAATGCAGCAAAGGAGGCCGTTTGGATCAAGAAATTCATCTCTAAAGTTGGGGTGGTTCCTAGCATCAGCGATGCAATTGAGCTTTATAGTGACAACAATTGATCTATTGCACAAGATAAAGAAACCACATCACATTATCGCTCCAAACATATACAGAGGTGTTTCCATGTCATACAAGAGATCGTACAATGAGGAGATGTGAAGATTTGTAGAGAACCAACCCAAGACAATATTGATGATCCCTTGACTAAGGCACTTTCTGTGACGCTCTACTTGTGAAAACGAGATCAACGAATGCGGAAGCAATTAATTAGCAGCGGGAATACTAAAAATCACTAAAAATTAAAACCTTTTTATAAAGAGATCTACAAACTGTGAAACTTATTCATAAAAGAAACAAGTTTAGTTATTTACAACTGATCCATCATTACATTTCAGTAATATCACATCTCGAGAGTCATAACACTGGCTGGCCTATTAAGCTGTACATGAGCAGTACATAAAAATCTTGAGGCATTACGCCAAAAATCTCAGATCTTATATCAAACCATCTCCTAACTCCTAGGACCTGAGAGTACAGAGACGACACATAGGATTCTCTATATACAAGACTTGATAGATAGTGTCTCCACCTGAGGATCACTACTGTCCCAGATGTTGCTACTGCTGTTGTTGTTGCTCACCCACTAAAAGGTTCCTTCATCCTCGGTGTCTACCTAAAAAGTTGCATCCCACAGGGGTGAGACAACTGAATAATTGTCCCAGCAAGAGTTATAACTCTCCGCTAGAAGCATTGTTATTCCAAATATTAAAGTAACAATGAGTAGCAGAACTATAATTATTCAACAGCAGGCAATTCATTGAATAAGTTAAGTAGAGCAGTAATTGCTATGCAGTCATTTCAATTATAACTTGAATGAATGACAAGACATATATCAATAAGGAATATAAAGAACATGTATACTAGTTATTCAACTAGAGCACTATAAACAATGTATCAACAATCATTGTTTCTCGTAGTTCAACCTAAGCAATTATTCTATATGATTGATTACATTTTTTTCAAACATATTTATGCCCTGAGGAGATGAGATATACCGTTCATACTCCAACCGACCATTACAAAATCGCAATCGGTACCATACATAGGTCATCAGAAGAGTCAGATTCCTATGACCTCATCTTCCTCAGTCAGTGTGAGGATCAACATGCAGGACATCTTGTGTCTCTGCCATAATAGCTTTCCAGGGTATTCTGGCAACTTTGCTATTAGAGTTATAGTGGCATGATGTACTCTCTTAGCCATTGAGGGATTTCTTGTTTATCTCTCATCGATGCGGCATTAACAACATCATCAGGAGATTAGTGATACATCATCCCGACATAAACACATAATGAAGGATTGAGAGATATAATGTACATCTCACATCAATTCCCTCATTAGGACGTAAGGATATTCGCGTACATAACCCCCACATACTCAAAAGTATGCTCTCCAGGAGTTCCCTTAGGAAAACCTATTTAACCATCATTTAACTTCTGACAATGATGGATCTATGGTTAGGGCTCTACATGATATCATTATACTTGATTATTTAAGTACATTATGGCATTCTTTTAGCATCAAACATGTTTTCAAACATAAACCAATAAGTCAATTGCTATAAAGAAAGTTTACTAATTGTATCAAGATCATATCACATCTTGTTAACATTGGGATATCAATCCCTAACCATCTCATCATTATGATTTAGGAATATGGGTGTTCAAAACCCTTAGATCATCAAAACACTTGTTACCAAGTAACATATTTCTATCAAGTCATTTAACAATATGAACATGATTGTAGCAATGCAGATATTTCTCATGGCTCATACATCCTATGAATCTCATATGCTACCTCTCACTAGGCAACATAGCAAATCATTACTTCCAAAGCTTATAAAGTGCTTTCAATGAATATGGCATCATAACCCTTACCTGGATATGCTCACTTCTTTATAAAGACCTGCATGACTAACACAATTGATAACATGCCCATTATATCTATAGCAGCACAATAAAAATTATTTCCAAGTCAAGTATAGAACACCACGGCCGTGCTGCCAAGAATGGCCATGCAAGGGGAAGCTACCACGGTCGCGCTACAGAAGATTACCATGACCATTTTACATCACTACGACTGGTTTCTAGGGTTAGGGTTTCCTATTCAATTCCATTAGGGTTATCAACCCCTTTAGCTTAAAAAGGCATAGTAGTTCCTCATTTCATAATTCAATCATAGAGTTCATGCTTAACCGCATAACCCAAAATTAGGGTTTACTGTTCACATCATCACATTTCCCTAGATTAGGGTTTACTATTCACATTACATCACATTACCCTAGATTAGGGTTTATTATTTATATTATAATGAATTAAGATCATACCGTCATCATGTATGAGAATTACTTCCATTAATGCCCTCAACTTAAGGTTAATATTCATTAACCATCATAATTAGGATTTTCATGATCTCACTATGAAGTATCATACCCTAATTAGATATATTCAGTCATATTGGAAGTTTTTTACTTGATTATCATTCATATAAGAAGTCTTCTCTCTCCTCTTTCTATCGGATGATGTTTGCATTGCCCTTGATTAGGCTAAGTCAATTCAATATTGGCATCATGAGTTATGTCATTACTATTATGATCATTAAAGGTCACTTGTTCAAAGAGTATTGGTCACTCTATCCCATCAAGGGTAACTTTGTAATGATTACCACTAATTATAACATGCATTAACCAACTAATTACTTGGCCCCTTAATCACTTTAAGTATCTATGAGGTTTAGGTTAATCAACCACTAAACCATCTTGACCACTATGACATCAAACGATCTTGACCTTCATAGACCTCAAACGGTCTTAGGCTTCAAACTCCCAAACGGTCTTGGACAGACCTTAAAACCGTTCGGTGTTGAAGACCATTTGGTCTTGTTGACTTTTGAAACCATTTGGTAAACTGCACACTCAAGACCGATTGCCCAAGATGGGGTGAAGAATGTTTGGTCATGAAGACCGTTTGGTCAAGTTTGACTTTGAAACTGTATGGACATAACCAACCTTGAAACTGCATAAGATCAAAAGGTTCGGGATTGTTTGGTCCCAAACGGTCTTGAGACCATTTGGTCCCAAACTGGTTGAGACCATTTGGACCCAAACAGTCCTGAGACCATTTGGTCCAAATCACCTCAAAACTGCAAGGACCAAAAAGTGTCTCAACCACTTCAATTGAATTAGGGTTTATAATGTTGAACCCCTCAATCGATCGTGCACATGTTAGCCACTCATCAATTGAGTCAATTAGGTCAATCCTCAAGTGATTTAACACTTAATTGACAATCAATTGATCATCAATTGGGGCTTGGATCAATTAGATTAGGGTTTGGAATTGATTACCCTTCAACATGTTTCAACATGAGTCTAATTGATTTGAAAACATTGAACCATCATTCGATTAGGTCATAACCTGACCCCAAACGGTCTTGGGATTGTTTGGATGACCTCCAAACGGTCTTGAGACCGTTTTCTCAAGTCAACATCAAAAACCAACTCAACTAATTAAGTTTTGGCTCATTGGATTGATCACTAGGTCAACAATCAAATTCACTTCAACTAGTTACCTTTAGATCTTCAACCACTTAATCATAATCAACCCTAGACCTCCAAACGGTCTTGGTTGACCCCCAAACGGTCTTGGGATCATTTGGATAACCTCTAAACGGTCTTGAGACCGTTTGCCCATTATTTCATCAAAAACCAAGTCATTCAATTAAGGTTTGAACCCTAGGTTTGGTCACCAAATCAGCAATCGATTACTCATCAACTTGATATCATTGAACCCTCAATTGGTCAACCCTACTTAACCCTAGACCTCCAAATGGTCTTGGGTGATCAAAAAACAGTCTTGATACCGTTTGGATGATCCCCAAATGGTTTTGAAACCATTTGGGTCACTCAACCCAAACTTCAACATAATTCAATTATTGAAATCATCAATTGACCCGATTAGGGTTTAGATGGTTGATGGGCCTTCAATTGGTGATTCACTTGGAATTAATTGATGAATTTTGGTAGGTAATTAGTCTAATTTATTCTCAACAGTCCTCCAAATGGTCAACTCCTGGTCAATGCCTCCAAACGGTCTTGGACCGTTTGCTTCCATGCGTTCATGTGAAACCATTAGCATTCAAACGGTTTGAAAACCGTTTTCACGAAACATTTTGATAAACTGTTTGCTAAAGATTGGGAGACCTTTTTCTAAAGCAAATTCTTGGATAAACATAGAAATTAACGTCATCTTCTTCTACCTCTGTTCAACCAAGAACATGGGTTGTTCTTCACGGAAAAGATAGCAAGAACACACACGGTGTCTAAAGAAGAAGTATAGGCAACGATTTTAGGAAAGAAGATTGCTTTAACAAAACTTAAGGGTTAGAGTTATAAAACCCGCCTCTAGGATTGATCCAAATCTCCAAGCTTCGTAGATTTAATGGTGGCTTGAGCTCTAGTAGTTGTCCAAGGTCTTTCCTCCACTTTTTGGACGAAGAAGATGGCTAGAAAGGAGAATCGTGTGAAAAATACCATGAATCTAACCTTATATTGTGGTTTCCACCATGAATTCAAGTTAGATGGTGATCAACACTTACCAAGTCATCTTTGTCATCCTCCCTCTATTCCAGAGATCCTTCTAAGTCGGTCCAAGAAAAGTTATGAGAAGAAAAAAACTAAGGAACGATCCTTTGAGGTGTTGGAAAAGATACCTTATATATTTATGGGTCTTTTAAGGAAAATGGAAAGAGATAGATATTTCCAAACATATCCACCAAGGTTTCCTCCATCCTTGGCCACATTTCCATCATCTAACCTCATGAAAAACTCTTCCATTATCCAAGGTTAAATGGAAAATAACTAACACCTTAAAGAGAGGTATAATAATATCCACCTTTATTGGATATTGCTTAATATATTATTATTTATGAGTAATTTCCACTTCTTCCATGATCATTCAAATGAGGCGCCCCTCTCATTTTATATGCTCCACTTGATTCCAAGAAACATGAGAGATCCTCTAGAGGTATATATTTTACATGTTGAACCCTAGGTTTTGGGTAATTTGCACATTACACCAAAACTAGGTTTTAAAGCACAAGGATTGCTCTACAAGCTATATCTTGGTGCTCAAGCATGTGGAATCCATATCACCACATCATATTCATTCTTATGATGTCTCAACATCTGACGAACATTTTATCATGTGCAATTTGTAGGTTAACCCCTCTACTTGGGTAATTTGCACTTTAGTCCATTATTTACAAAACAATGCTTCAACATTATGCAAAAAGGACTAAAATTGAAATATAAGTTCCTCAAAAGCTTAAATTACATTACAAGAATTACAAGCAAGCATATAACCAACTTTATTAGGCAAAACACCTAGGGTTAGTTCATAACACAGGTCAGGGATGTTACAAATTATCCACCCCTTACAAGGATTTCGTCCCCGAAATCATCTACAAAACATATTAAGAGAAAAGAGCAGGGTATTTCCTTCTCATCTCTTCCTCTAGTTCCCACATAGCTTCTTCAGTGCCACAGTGATTCTAGAGAACTTTTACAAGACTCATGTCTTTCTTTTTCAACTTTTTAATTCTTCTATCAAGGATCAACATAGGTCCTTCAACATAAGATATATCATCATTCAATTCTACTTCTATAGGTTGTTGAACTGATTCTGTGTTAGGATGACATTTCCTAAGCATGGAAATGTGGAACAAAGGGTGTTACTTTTGTAACTCAGGTGGTAACTCTAGTTTATAAGCTACTTTTCCAATCTGTTCAATGATTGGATAAGGCCCTATAAACCTAGGAGCTAACTTTCCTTTTCTTCCAAATCTAAGAACTCCTTTCCAAGGTGAGACCTCGAGGTACACTCTGTCTCCAACCAGGAATTTTAAAGGTCTACGACGCTTATCAGCGTAAGATTTCTGCCTATCATGTGCATTCTTTGTTTGTGGTTGTATTACTTTAATCTTCTCGGTGGTCTGTTGTACAAGATTAGGACCTAAAAGTTGATATTCACCAGTTTCATACCTACATAGGGGTGATCTACAACGTCTACCATACAAAGCTTCATAAGGTGCCATGTCAATGCTATGTTGATAGCTATTGTTTTAGGCAAACTCTATCAAACTTAGGTGCAGATCCCAACTTCCTGTAAACTGAAGAACACATGCTCTAAGCAAGTCGTCCAAAGTCTGAATAGTTCTTTCTGACTGTCCATCAGTCTGAGGATGAAAGGTTGTACTAAACCTTAACTTTGTGCCTAAAGCTTTATGAAGTCGCTCCCAAAAATGACTCATAAATTGAAGACCTCTATTAGAAACAATAGTAAATGGGACCCCATGTAGTCGTACTATTTCATCTACATACAACTGTGCCAGCTTCTCTGCAGAATAGGTTGTTTTGACAGGTAAGAAATGTGATGTCTTTGTCAACATATCAACTATTACCCAGATAGAATCATATCCTTTGGTTGTTCTAGGTAAACCAACCACAAAGTCCATTGTTACATGATCCCACTTACACTGTGGTATGGGTAAAGGTTGCATTGTTCCTGCAGGCTTCTGGTGTTCAGCTTTAACTTGCTGACACATAGGACACTGCATAACAAACTTAGTAACGTCTTTCTTCAAACCAGGCCACCAATACATATCTTTCAATTTTCAATACATCTTGGTGCTTTCGGGATGCATAGCATACATTGAAGAATGAGCTTCTTCTGGGACTAACTTCCTCAAGTTATCCACATCAGGCACTATCATTCTACCATGATAACAAGCTACTTGATCATCTGAGTCGTGGAACCCTTCTCATTTCTCACTACCATATTCTGACCTAATTAGTTGAACTACTGCATCAACTTTCTGTGCCTCCTTAATCTGCTCTCTCAGAGTAGGTTTTATATGCATCTCAGCTAACAATCCGACTAACAATGATACTTTTAACTGTACATTGTCTTGCCTTAAGGAGATAAGCATATCCCTCTTAGAGTATTCTTAGGAATTCAGCTGTGCTTTGTCTAGGGCTAGTTTTGCTAATTTCCTACTCAAAGCATCGACAACTACATTAGCCTTCCCTGGATGATAATCAATTGAACAATCATAGTCCTTCATTAACTCCATCCAGCGGCGTTGCCTCATGTTAAGATCATGCTGAGAGAAGATATACGTAAGGTTCTTATGGTCTGTGAAAATATGGAACGTCTCTCCATAAAGATAATGGCTCCAGATCTTCAAGGCATGGACTACAACAACTAGTTCTAGATCGTGTGTCCGATAATTCTCCTCGTGTTTCTTAAGCTGTCGAGAAGCAAAAGAAATCACTTGTTTATCCTGCATTAACACACATCCTAGTCCATTCTTAGAGGCATCACATAAAACTATATATCCTTTCCCTTGCTCAGGTAACACAAGCACAGGTGCACTTGTCAACCTTTCCTTCAGCAGCTGAAAAGATTGTTGACACTTGTCACTCTAGGTAAAAGGAACATCCTTCCTGGTCAACTTAGTCAAGGGTAAAGCTATGGAACTAAAGTTCTTAATGAACCTCCTATAATAGCCTTCCAATCCTAAGAAACTTTGAATCTTCGTCGGTGTCTTCAGTTGCTCCCATTGTAGGATAGATTCTACCTTTTTAGGGTCAACACGAATACCTGAGGCAGATATTACGTGTCCAACGAAAGAAACTTTTGGTAACTAGAACTCACACTTGCTAAACTTAGCATATAGCTTATGCTCTCTTAGCAATGTTAGAGCCTGATGAAGATGTTTCTCATGTTGTTGAGCATCTTTATTGTAGATCAAGATGTCATCTATAAAGACAACTACACACTGATCGAGAAAAGGTCAAAAGATTCTATTCATGAGTTCCATAAATGCAGCTGGTGCAGTAGTTAGTCCAAACGACATAACTGTTAACTCATAGTGACCATACCTTGTCCTGAAGGCAGACATAGGTATGTCACCCTCCTTAATACGCAGCTGATGATATCCTGACCTCAAATCTATGTTTGAGAAGACTTTTGCACCATGCAACTAGTCAAAGAGATCATCAATCCTTGGCAAAGGATACTTATTCTTTATAGTTACTTTATTTAACTGTCTGTAATGAATGCACAACTGCATTGACCCGTCTTTCTTTTTAACAAAGACGACCAGAGCACCCCAAGGTGAAGTACTCGGTCGGATGAAACCCTTCTCAAGCAACTCTTGCAGCTGTTTATTGAGTTATGCCATCTCAGCAGGTGCCATCCTATACGGCGTTTGTGCGATAGGTTGTGTATTCAGAATTAAATTGATCTCAAAATCAATCTCCCGAGGCGGTGGTACACCTGGAAGTTCTTCAGGAAATACATCTTCAAATTCCCTGACTATCAAAACTTCAACAGGATTAGAACTCTCCATGTTGGTATCTACCACATGGGCCAAGAATGCATAACATCCTTGCCTCATCAACTTCTCAGCAACCATAGCTGACACCAAACAGGTTGGAAGAATCTTTCTTTCTCCTTGAAAGATCCATGTGTCACTATCCTCAGTGAACACAGCTTGCTTGGACTCACAATTCAAGACAATCTTATACCTTTCCAAGTTATCCATCCCAAGGATTACATCGAATCCATGCATCTCAAGTGGTATAAGATCCACGTGAATGCGATGATCAGAAAAGAAGAGGATGCAGGGAGAACATACCTCCCAAAAAACAGCAGATCCCATCAATTGAGTTTCTAGCAACAAACTATCTGCTCTATGACTTGTAGTCATGTTACAGTCAAGAATCACTCTTCGAGTGATAAAGGAGTGTGTAGCACCCGGATCAATTAAAACAGATACAACACAAGATGTAGACATATCGGAATAAAACAACTCCATCTGACCTGCCACAACCCGAGAGTTGATCACTGCATCAGGTGGATTCATCGCATAGAATCTCACAGTCACCTATGGTTGATTCGGTGCTCGATGACTTGGTGTCGATGATCCAGCTTGGGATGCTTGTCCACATCCTCTAGCATTACCTGGAAACTGTCTCCTTTGAGATCCTTGCTGACTCTGGCTTTGAGTTTGAGTTACACTCACTTCTCTGGCTCTGCAATCTTTCATTAGATGTCCCATCTTTCCACATATGTAACAACTTATGTTCAGTTGTTGTGGTCGGGGTGGTCCTGTAACCGACATAGATGCTGAGCTATGAGCTCCTTCTAAAGGTAAGCTTCGTCCTGTACCCCTATTTGACATCCACTGCATCTGGGTACTGAATCTAGTTGGTGGTGTAGGTACAAAAAACCTTGGTTTCTTGAAACCTTTAGATGAAAATCCTTAGAACTGAAGATACATGTTCTTGTTCTTGGTCTATCTTTTCTCTGGTACAGATCTTTCTCTATTCTCCAGAGAAGACACATGAGTGGTCAATTCAGCGTTTAACCCTTTCTCAAAATGCCTAATCTTTTCTTCATCTGTTGATGCCATGTGTGGACAGAACCACAACAGCTCCATGAACTTAGCCTCGTACTTGCTAATGTTCATAGGTCCCTATCTTAACCTCTCAAACTGAGAGATTTTCTCATCCAAGAACGTCTTAGGGAAGTATTTGTTGACAAATTCCCATCGAAAAACTTCCCATGCAATCGCCACACCTGGCCTTTTCTGTTCTTCCATGGTCCACCAATGACCATCACCCCCTTTGAGAAGATACACATCATGTTTAACCTTCTCAGCTTCTGGGATGTTCAAGATTCTAAAGGCCTTCTCTAGTTCAGTTATCCACAAGTCAGCATCTGTTGGGTCAGCTGTTCCAGCATACTTTGTGGCTACAACTCGGCAAAGTCGTTCAAACGTCTTCCCGGATCCTTGTCCTTCTGGATGGGTAGGTTCCCTAGGTACAAGTGTAGGCATCCTAACAGTCATATGTGTCATGGCAGTCATAAACTGCCCAAACATGGCTTGGATGGCTAGGTTCCCCATGTCAGCTGGGTTGAACTGGGGTGGTTCAGGTACAAGTTCTTCCCTTTCTTAGTTTCTTGCCCTCCTCTAGGTACAGCGACACTACTCTCTGCAACATGTTCCTCGTGTGACCCAGATATCTTTAGTTTTATCTTCTCCTCCTATACGAGCTGAATACACTATCAGATATACTGGAAGACACTTAGAACAAATTCAACAACCAAAGTCCTATGTCTCTGTAGACTCAACGAACCTAGAGCTCTGATACCACTTAATTGTGACGCTCTACTTGCGAAAACGAGATCAACAAATGCAGAAGCAATTAATTAGCAGTGGGAATACTAAAAATCACTAAAAATTAAAACCTTTTTATAAAGAGATATACAAACTGTGAAACTAATTCATAAAATAAACAAGGTAAGTTATTTACAACTGATCCATCATTACATATCTGTAATATCACATCTCGAGAGTCACAACATTGGCTGCCCTATTAAGTTGTACATGAGCAATATACAAAATTCTCGAGGCATTACGCCAAAAATATCAGGTCTTATATCAAACCATCTCCTAACTCCTAGGACCTGAGAGTACAGAGACGACACATAGGACTCTCTATATACAAGAATTGACAGACTGTGTCTCCACCTGAGGATCAATGTTGTCCCTAATGTTGTTGTTGCTGTTGTTGCTCACCCACTGAAAGGTTCCTTCGTCCTCGACGTCTACCTAAAAAGTTGAATCCCACGGGGGTGAGACAATTGAATAATTGTCCCAGTGAGAGTTATAACTCTCCGCCAGAAGAATTGTTATTACAAATATTAAAGTAACAATGAGCAGTAGAACTATAATTATTCAACACCAGGCAATTCATTGAATAAGTTAAGTAGAGCACTAATTGCTATGCAATCATTTCAATTATAACTTCAATGAATGACAAGACATATATCAATAAGGAATATGAAGAGCTTTGAAAAAAATAAGGAATATGAAGAACATGTATACTAGTTATTCAACTAGAGCACTATAAACAATGTATCAACAATCATTATTTCTCGTAGTTCAACCTAAGCAATTATGCTATATGATTGATTACATTTTTTTCAAACATATTTATGCCCTAAGGAGATGAGATATACCGTTCATACTCCAACCGACCATTACGAAATCGCAATCGGTACCATACATAGGTCATCAGAAGAGCCAGATTCCTATGACCTCATCTTCCTCAGTCAGTGTGAGGATCAACATGCAGGGCATCTTGTGTCTCTGCCATAATAGCTTTCCAGGGTATTTTGGCAACTTCACTATTAGAGTTACATTGGCGTGTTGTACACTCTTCGCCATCGAGGGATTTCTTGTTTATCTCTCATCGATGCGGCATTAACAACATCATCGGGAGATTAGTGATACATCATCCCGACATAAACACATAATGAAGGATTGAGAGGTTAAATGTACATCTCACATCAATTCCCTCATTAGGACGTAAGGATATTTACATCCATAACCCCCACATACTCAAAAGTATGCTCTCCAGGAGTTCCCTTAGGAAAACTTGTTTCACCATCATTTAACTTCTGACAATGATGGATCTATGGTCAGGGCTCTACATGATATCATTATACTTGATTATTTAAGTACATTATTTCATTCTTTTAGCATCAGACATGTTTTCAAACATAAAACAATAAGTCAATTGCTATAAAGAAAGTGTACTAATTGTATCAAGATCATATCACATCTTGTTAACATTGGGATATCAATCCCTAACCATCTCATCATCATGATTCAGGAATATGGGTGTTCAAAAACCCTTAGATCATCAAAACACTTGTTACCAAGTAAAATATTGCTATCAAGTCATTTAACAATATGAACATGATTGTAGCAATGCAGATATTTCTCATGGCTCATACAGCCTATGAATCTCATATGCTACCTCTCACTAGGCAACATAGCAAATCGTTACTTCCAAAGCTTATAAAGTGCTTTCAATTAATATGTCATCATAACCCTTACCTGGCTATGCTCACTTCTTTATAAAGACCTGCATGACTAACACAATTGATAACATGCCCATTATTTCTATATCAGCACAATACAAATTATTTCCAAGTCAAGTATAGAACACCACGGCCGTGCAGCCAAGAACGGACATGCAAGGGGAAGCTACCACGGTCGTGCTACCTTGCACGGTCGTGCTACAGAAGATTACCACGACTGTTTTACATCACCACGGCTGGTTTCTAGGGTTAGGGTTTCCTATTAAATTCCATTAGGGTTATCAACCCCTTTAGCTTAAAAAGTCATAGTGGTTCCTCATTTCATAATTCGATCATAGAGTTCATGCTTAACAACATAACCCAAAATTAGGGTTTACTGTTCACATCATCACATTTCCCTAGATTAGGGTTTACTATTCACATTACATCACATTACCATAGATTAGGGTTTATTATTTAAATTATAATGAATTAAGATCATACCGTGATCATGTATGAGAATTACTTCCATTAATTCCCTCAACTTAGGGTTAATATTCATTAACCATCATAATTAGGATTTTCATGATCTCACTATGAAGGATCATACCCTAATTTGATATATTCTGTCATATTGGAAGTTTATTACTTGATTATCATTAATATAAGAAGTCTTCTCTCTCCTCTTTCTATCAGATGATGTTTGCATCACCCTTGATTAGGCTAAGTCAATTCAACATTGACATTATGAGTTATGTCATTACTATTATGATCATTAAAGCTCACTTGTTCAAAGAGTATTGGTCACTCTATCCCATCAAGGGTACCTTTGTAATGATTACCATTAATTATAACATGCATTAACCAATTAATTACTTGGACCCTTAATCACTTTAGGTATCTATTAGGTATAGGTTAATCAACCACTAAACCATCTTGACCACTAAGACATCAAATGATCTTGACCTTCATAGACCTCAAACGGTCTTGGGCTTCAAACTCCCAAACGGTCTTGGACAAACCTTAAAACCATTTGGTGTTGAAGACCCTTTGGTCTTGTTGACTTTTGAAATCGTTTGGTAAAGTGCACACTCAATACTGTATTCCCAAGATGGGGTGAAGACTGTTTGGTCAAGTTTGACTTTGAAACCACATGGACATAACCAACCTTGAAACCGCAAAAGATCAAAAGGTTTGGGATCGTTTGGTCCCAAACGGTCTTGAGACCGTTTGGTCCCAAATGGTCTTGATACCATTTGGAATCAAATGGTCTTGAGAGCGTTTGGACCCAAACGGTCTTGAGACCGTTTGGTCCAAACCACCTCAAAATCACAAGGACCAAAAAGTGTCTCAACCACTTCAATTGAATTAGGGTTTCCAATGTTGAACCCCTCAATCGATCGTGCACATGTTAGCCACTCATCAATTGAGTCAATTAGGTCAATCCTCAACTGATTTAACACTTAATTAACCCTCAATTGATCATCAACTGGGGCTTGGATCAATTAGATTAGGGTTTGGAATCGATTACCCTTCAACATGTTTCAACATGAGTCTAATTGATTTGAAAACATTGAGCCATCATTCAATTAGGTCATAACCTGACCCCAAACGGTCTTGGGATCATTTGGATGACCTCCAGACGGTCTTGAGACCGTTTTCTCAAGTCAACATCAAAAACCAACTCAACTAATTAAGGTTTGGCTCATTGGATTGATCACTAGGTCAACAATCAAATTCACTTCAACTAGATACCTTTAGATCTTCAGCCACTTAACCATAGTCAACCCTAGACCTCCAAACGGTCTTGGTTGACCCCCAAACGGTCTTGGGATCATTTGGATAACCTCCAAATGTTCTTGAGACTGTTTGACCATTATTTCATCAAAAACCAAGTCATTCGATTAAGGTTTGAACCCTAGGTTTGGTCACCAAATCAGCAATCGATTACTCATCAACTTGATATCATTGAACCCTCAAATTGTCAACCCTACTTAAGCCTAGAACTCCAAATGGTCTTGGGTGATAACCAAACGGTCTTGAGACCGTTTGGGGGATCCCCAAATGGTTTTGAAATCATTTGGGTCACTCAACCCAAACTTCAACATAATTCAATTATTGAAATCAACAATTGACCCGATCAGGGTTTAGATGGTTGATGGGGCTTCAATTGGTGATTCACTTGGAATTAATTGATGAATTTTGGTAGGTAATTAGTCTAATTTATTCTCAACAGTCCTCCAAATGGTCAACACCTGGTCAATGCCTCCAAATGGTCTTGGACCGTTTTCTTCCATGTGTTCATGTGAAACTGTTTGCATTCAAACGGTTTGAAAACAGTTTGCACCAAACGTTTTGGTAAACCGTTTGCTAAAGATTGGGAGACCGTTTGCTAAAGAAAATTCTTGGATAAACATAGAAATTAACGTCATCTTCTTCTACCTCTGTTCAACCAAGAACAGGGGTTGTTCTTCATGGAAAAGATAGCAAGAACACACAAGGTGTCTAAAGAATAAGTATAGGCAATGATTTTAGGAAAGAAGATTGCATTAACAAAACTTAAGGGTTAGAGTTATAAAAACCACCTCTAGGACTGACCTAGAGCTCCAAGATTTGTAGATTTAATGGTGGCTTGAGCTCCAGTAGTTGTCCAAGGTCTTTCCTTCACTTTTTGGATGAAGAAGATGGCTAAAAAGGAGAATCATGTGAAAAACACCATGAATCTAACCTTATATTGTGGTTTCCACCATGAATTCGAGTTAGATGGTGATCAACACTTACCAAGTCAGCTTGGTCGTCCTCCCTCTATTCTAGAGCCCCTTCTAAGTCAGTCCAAGCAAAGTGATGAGAAGAAAAGAACTAAGGAACGATCCTTTGAGTTGTTGGAAAAGATACCTTATATATTTATGGGTCTTTTAAGGAAAATGGAAAGAGATAGATATTTCCAAACATATCCACCAAGGTTTCCTCCATCCTTGGACACATTTCCATCATCTAACCTCATGCAAAACTCTATCATTATCCAAGGTTAAATGGAAAAGAACTAACACCTTAAAGAGAGGTATAATAATATCCACCTTTATTGGATATTGCTTAATATATTATTATTTATGAGTAATTTCCACCTCTACCATTAGCATTCAAATGAGGCACCCCTCTCATTTTCTTTGCTCCACTTGATGCCAAGAAACATGAGAGATCCTCTAGAGGTATATATTTTACATGTTGAACCCTAGGTTTTGGGTAATTTGCACATTACACCAAAACTAGGTTTTAAAGCACAAGGATTGCTCTACAAGCTATATCTTGGTGCTCAAGCTTGTAGAATCCTTATCACCACATCATATTCATTCTTATGATGTCTCAACATCTGAGGAACATTTTATCATGTGCAATTTACAGGTTAACCCCTCCACTTGGGTTATTTGCACTTTAGTTCATTATTTACAAAACAATGTTCCAACATAATGCAAAAAGGACTAAAATTGAAATATAAGTTCCTAAAAAACTTTAATTACATTACAAGAATTACAAGCAAGCATCTAACCAACTTTATTAGGCAAAAAACCTAGGGTTAGTTCATAGCCCAGGTCAGGGATGTTACACTTTCACGGCAGAAACATAATGGTCATGCTATATCACAAGGATTGAGAATCATGGGTGATTGACTCTAAGTGCAAGTGGGATTCTGTTGGTATGTATGCCCATAGAGCCAGTCATATGATGATTGTAATGGCATACTTTGTAAATGATTTGATTAACAATAAAGGCAATTTCTGTCTATATGTTTAGTCTACTTTGAGATAATGATATGACATGTTAAATGTCTAAAGAATCATATTACTCAATGTTGTATGTCTTTAGGCTAAGGACCTGAGCAATGGGATCATATAGATGTTAAGAGTATACATTCTTGTTATGTCCCTAGTCGGTTATTAGTGTGGAAATATCCATAGACATTAATAATACATAAGACTAGAGTGTGTGTTGGTTGATGGAAAAATCACATCAGTCATGATATATGATATCAAAGTAAGCACATATGTACATGTTAGAGAATAGTGTATCGGACAGAAACACCATATGAATGATGCATGGAAACCACGCTTGGCTAGTGAGGATCGTCTCTTATAGTGTTGGTGGTTATTTTGGTTCTTAGTCCTAAAATCACTGCACTCGTCTCATGTCGTTGGGTACACTTTGACATCATCAGACACAGTCCTAAAACATGGATTGTTGTAAAGGTGATGATAAGGTGACTTTGACACATGGGGATATATTGTGAGTGATAGAAATGGGATTTTCTCTTCCTAATGGAGTATGATATCCTGGCCACTTGATAAGAGAGACTGAGAAATACATGGCCATGTACATGTGAGTCAATATATAATATTGAGCTTGCATAGATCCTTAAACAGTTTGCTCTAGTTCAAGATACATGGATTGAACGTTTGTTTAGAATGACAAGTCCATTTCTCGAGTTCAATCTAGATATCAGTGGTAAAGGAACTATATATTCAATGTAACACCAACCACAAATTGTAGGTTGAATGTTGTTCTCCAACTTTTCATTCACTTGGGTAAAAATGATGTGTGACTAGGCACCACTCTCTTCTTGTGAAGTCATAAGCTAGTTATGGACATTCACTTCCAACGTGACATGGGGCCTATAGGGTCACACAAATAGGATTAACCTAGAAGAGGAGTTTATCCATGAATGATGTTTATTTTGATTACTAAAGTGTTTAGGTACTCAATTAAACATTCAATCAATTTACTTGACTTAGAATCACCCAGTATAAGTGTTGAACCAACTAATTAGAGTTTCATATTGATTGGGAACTGAATTGTCTGAGTTCTACACAACCTAGACCACAAACCGACCAGTTCACTGGGTGAACCGATCGGCTCATGGTCACTAAGATGACCAATTCACTCTGGTGACCTGATCGGTTCACTTGGACCAAACAAGCAAGTGTTGGGTTTTTTATTCATGAGAAAATGTTTCCCATTTCACTTGTTCAGTTTGATTGGAACAAGGATTACTCTTTGCATTAATTTGAAACGAATTAGGAAAGTCAATTGCAAGAAGGTCTGGATTGTGAACCACCTAGTTCACTAAGTGAACTGACCAGTTCACTATGCTAACCAACCAGTTCACTCTGTGAACCGACTGGTTCGCCTGGCATAATGCAAATAATTCATAGAAAATCCAGACCCTTGTACTTCCAAATAGAATGGGAACCCTGACCCTGCCCTCTACTATAAATAGAGGGGTACAACGAACTTCTCAGAACACACAACTCATAACATCAGTTGCTCTACAAAGTTGTTGTCCTCTGTGGTTTTGGTAACCAAGAGAGCCCGAGCAAGTACCACTCGAATAGGGAGGAGGCACAGTGAGGGAAAGACAACTGCAAAAAGTAGTCTGAGTTCGGGAGAGGAAGTTGGTGACTAGTACACCAATAGAAGGGGACAACTCCTTCTAGTCCATTCCTGTAAGGAGTGGGACCCGAGAGGGGATCCACTCCCTAATAGAAAAGGAAAGGCAACATCCCTTGAACCAAACATCACATATCTTTTTCACCAAAGGGATGTATACCAATACTTTCCACATGTATGTATGATAGTACAAAAAATATAGCAGTGGAATATGAAAGTTCTAACTATTACAAAGCATGATAACATTATACATCACTTCACCACACATGGATGTCAAAAAGGAAATCTAATCATATAAGCCAAATATCTAGCTGAGGATCATCTAACCACCTCTTCAAAGTCTCTAAAAAGTTCATCTACAAGGTTGAAGTCCAAGTCCTCGTTGCTCTACATGGGGTTGGAAGTATACCCCACAAAAGAAGAAAAGAAAGAGAAACACCAGTAAAGATTGGTATGTGAATACTAAAAGGTAAATTGAGCAATATATGGCAATAAGGACATTAACTATAAAAGCCACCCACAGAAGAGTAAAGTAATACCCAAAGAAGGCATAAAACATATGAACATCAATAAAAGAGATACACAGAAGCAAAGCATAATAGCAAAGCATACATGTGTAACAATGGTGACAAAACCATAATAATATATCATATAGGTAGGAAATACACATCTACCAAAAATATGGGGGAGTGGGAACTATACACATCCACTCTAATAGGGCGGTGGCAGGGTTTGTCAACATCTAACGAGCAGGAATTTAACATCTGCCCCTGTATATGTATATGAAGGAATGTTACATGTGAATTTGAATTTGGAAATTTAACATCCACATTGTATGTGGGAATTTAACATCCACATAATAGAACATTCAACATTATACTAGTAGTCACCACATGATGCACAATAAAAGATAAGCAAGTACAAAAGAGAATAGGATAACAATATGGATGAGAACATCCAACAAAATACCCATCATATAATGTTCCATCTGTACATCCACTACCAAGGTGGGAAAAGAATTACATATCAATAGATAAAGTCCATCGTGAATAAAGAATAAGAGAATTATTCTAAGAGAATATCCAAGGTCACAAAAAATAAGATAGTTCACAAGAACCATGATATCAAAAGAAAAGAGCAATGTGTATAGACTATTGTCCCTAGGACCAAGAGAATGAAAAAGTAGGCTAATTGCTCAACATAGAGTAATAGGGGATACACCATACCTCAACTTCAGAGTCCAAAGTCCAAAGTCACTTCTAGATCCAAGTCTAGGTCTCCAAAGATCCTATTAAACATGTATACAGATTTTGTGTCAATATCATATACATTATTTAAACCCTCAAAATCACCTTTTTATTAATATGTGAATCAGGTTATGAAACTATTCCATATTTCAATTTATGTTATTAGGAATCCAAAACATATTTTATTACATTTTTTGACTTATAGATATTTATATATGGATTTTATAAAATATTATCTAATTATATTAATCCATCAATATACACTTTTATTTGAACATAAAAATTAGGTGACAAGATTAGTACCAAAAGATAGATCTCCTTTTTCTAGTTTTATTGACTATTTAAGCATATTTTTCTTATCAGTGTAGAATTAGTTATCAATTTTACAAAGCAGACAAATCAGAATCCAAAGAAAAGCCAACTCAACATTTGACTAGCGAGAAACAACGAGAGGGAGGGAGAGAGTGAACTCACTTGTGAGTTGGCCCAATAAAAAGGTACCTGACCCAATCAGTGGCCACTTAGGCGCAAAGATGAATGTGTCGCATAAAGCAAACAAATGGTGAAAAGACTATATTGCCCCTATCGGAGAAGACAAAACCAAAGGGAAATGAGGGGCGTTAATGAGAAAGGACATAAGCCAAACCTGGAACTGGGACCTTGTGTGAAGAACAACGATGACCGGTGCAACCTTCAGTCAAAAGAAGAAATTTGACCCTGCAGCTCGGTTACCCGCGATTCCGAAGACAAATACTCATGAAAACTGGGAATCCAACTGAACTCAAAGAGGTATGATAGAGGTACAAAAGAATATTAAAGATTCAAGAGGTACTTATGCCATGGCCGATAGGAAAACACGATGGTCGGGCATGATCGTGTCCAAAGGGAACAAAGACTGAAGCTCGCCTCAAAGGGTATGTGAGGCAAGTTTGTAGGTACACAGAAAAAGCAACAAGCTAAACACTCAGAACAAAGACAAGGAGAGTTCTGAAAATACCATTGTTATGGCAGAAAAAATGATAGACACCGATGTCTACATGACCAAGAAGGGGGCATAAATCGAGAACAAATAAGAACACAAAGATAAAGAGGGGGTCCCAAGGAAACTCAACACTCAAGGAATTAGGCTTTGATTGACGAAGAAGGTGCACACAAGACCAGACGACAAGAGAAGAAGCCAGAGTTCGAGAAGGAAGGGTTTTCCTCTTCAATAACAATTGATGATGGAGGAGGGTCAAGTGGGTGTCAACAGAGGTTACTGGGCATATATATAGGGGGTTAGGCTAGGTGTGGATGGGCCAAAGAACTCGTGGTGGAAGAGGAGACAAAGCCACAATTCGGTGTTTCCAAAACATGGAGAAAGGGTAAGCGTGCAGGGACTCGTTCGATTTGGGAAAGGAACACGCAGACGATTGAGGAAGAATTTCAGAAAATGGTTGAGAGACTTGGGAGACATCAAGGAAAGAAGGGAGAGGGTTTTGGAAAAGTACTTTATTGCATAAACTGGTCTTCTACCGAAGGTAGGAGACAACCCAGAGGCATTTGATTAAAGATCCAACGGTCAGGTGAAAAACCAAAATAAACCAAGCAACGTGACAGAGAAATCAACTGGACTTTTGGAAAACCGCTTGGTGAATGATAAATCAGGAAACATTAATCCGATAGGAATTCAAATAAAGTGACAAAACCAGAAATGTATCATTTTCTCTCTCCTCCTAAAAGGATGCAAACAAACTCCTAATTAAATGAAATTTTGCACATAGGTTAAAATTTGACATGTAGATTCCCATTTCATAATTAGATTTTCCTTTTGATGACTTTATATACATTATTCAATTGATTCTTTATTTCTCTTTCCTCATGCGTTAATGAAACTAGGATTATCCAAATTAGGTGAAACTTTATACACAAGTTAACTTTGATGAGTTGTATACGAATTTACCTTTATTTCCATCTTTTACTGACATATATTACCTTATTGATTACTTTATAACTTTTATTGATTTTCTCTCTTCTAAACTTACCCTATCATTTCAAGGTTGTCCAAATTAGATGAAAATTGTCATGTGGGCTTTTTTTATATGTAGATTACGAATTTGAAGTTTATTTTCACTTTTGTGATTTCTTCTATGAGTTATGTTACTCGGCCCACTAATGGCCCATTAGCTACATTACTTAACCAATTAAGTTCATTATATGATTATTCAACATGGTTTGTCATGTTTCCCATTATATACCCTTGTGACACATTTATGTTACATTATTAGCCTAATTACATGCATTACCTTATTAGGGTTTATCCTTATTTGGCTAAGTCAAAAAGGTCAAAGTTCTAGGGTAGCGTTCTATTTCTAGTATGTTACAACACACCACCCCTTAAAGGGATTTCATCCTCGAAATTAAAACACTCATAGCAAACAACTATTCACCACCCCTTAAATGATTCATCTTATTAAGTTAAACTAATGTTCAGATACAAAAGGTTCAACTACACTTCATTACATATTACTACACAAGCATCATGCAAAAAGGAAAACATAACTAATGAAGACTAACTATGGAACTATGTGTCAACTTGTTCTTGTCGTTGTTTGTCCTCATGAACTTCTTCTGCTTCCAAAGCATAGACTCTTCCATCTTTTCTTTCCACATGCCTTCTACCATTATTACCATTATTTTTTCCCAGATTTCGAGGAGGTGCCTGTTGTAGAGCTGGTGCATGTCCATTACAACGTTTTAGGCAATCTGGCCGAACATGTCCTGGTTCATTACAGTGATGACATATCGGTAGCCTATCCTTCATCTGAGAAACATGAGCCTCAGAACGACAATCACGTCCAGGATGCTTCCTCTTATGGTTGTTTACCTTGTGGGAGTGGAAACCAGGATAGGATTCCACAGCTAAGGCCTTATCCACCATTTGTTGAAAGGCCAAGGGTAGTTGGGGAATAAGAGCACAACCTATATTGTAGTTAAGTCCTTGTATGAATATGTCAGCTCTACATTCCTCACTAAACCTTCAACATACCTCTCAAGCAAGAGGAACCTTTGCACATAAGAAGAAATAGTCATAGAACCTTGCTACAAACTATAGAACTCATCTTTCTTCTTCTTCAAAGAAGCAGTGCATATGTACTTTCCACATAAGAGAGCTAAGAACTCCACCCAAGACATGGTTGAGATGTATCTAGTCCATGCAATTCCATTCCACCAAACTCAAGTTGGTTCTTCCAAGACATAGGAAGCAAACCTAACCTTCTGGTGTGGAAGACATGCCATGCCATCAAAAGTCCCCTCTATGGCCAAAACCCAATCATCAACTTTGTCCACCATATGTAGTTCACCCTCACCCTTGAAGTAGAGTGGTTGCATCTTCAGAAGTCGATGATTGAGTACTCCTTGGGTTTCTAAGGCACAAATGAATAGTTCAGCTTCCCAACCATAGTTGAGAAGAGAAGCTGTCTCAACATAGTCAAATCATGTTCACGAATAAGAGTAGTAGCCACAACAGTATCCTGAACTGAAGTTTGAATCTCTGGGGTAACCTTAGACTCTGAAGGAGTGAAGGGAGGGTTCATCCTTGGCATCCCATACTTGGGGTTCTGGGGAGTCTCAAAGCCTTCTAGGTTGTCAATAGATGAGTTTTGTCCAACAATAATGTCTTCCAATACAAGGCAAGGATACCAAGTATAAGCAACCTAAAATAAAGGTAAACATCCTAAAGGGAGACAAGGTTGATATAGTTAGATAACTGACTACTAGTGGCTTTGATGCCATTTAGTAAAGAGTAGGACCCGAGAGGGGATCCACACCCTACTAGAAAAGGAAAGGCAACATCCCTTGAACCAAACACCACATAATATTTTTCACCAAAGGGATGTATAACAATACTTTCCACATGTATGTATCATAGTACCAAAAATATAGCAACAGAATATGAAATTTCTAACTATTATAAAGCTTGATAGCATTATACATCACTTCACCACACATGGGTGTCAAAAAAGAAATCTAATCATATAAGTCAAAGATCTAGTTGAGGGTCATCTAACCACCTCTTCAAAGTCTCCCAAAAGCTCAGCTACATGGTTGAAGTCCAAGTCCTCCTTGCTCTACTTGGGGTTGGAATCATACCCCACAAAAGAAGAGAAGAAAGAGAATCATCAAAGAAGGTTGGTATGTGCATACTAAAAGGTAAATTTCCAACCATGAGGAAATAGTTTCTTAGAAGTATGAATAAAATGAAATTTGATTTTAGTCTCAACTAAAACTATAATTGAAGCTTTAGCATCAAGAATTGCTTTCTTAACCAGACTTTTATTATGTGATTTCCCAGAATCACATATTTTGGTCGTTAGGAAGGACATTAATGACCCTTAAGTGATTGGACCTTTTGTGACCCATCTCCTTTTCAGTTCCTTGTAATCTTGTTAGAGTCATTAGAATGATTATTTCCAGCCTTCTTAGAATCAGAGGATTTTGCACTGGCTTTACCTTTATCTGAGGACAAGCTTGCCACCTTGTTTGGGATATTAGTTGTGTCCTCCCCATCCACTCCTATTGGTGATGTCATAGAAGTAGTCTCTTCTACATTATGGGTGTTTGTGTTAACTATCTAGTTCTCTGTTGGCTCCTCATCATTTAGTGAATCAAACTTATTTTGGACTGGGACAAGGACCACCTCATCCAGTGTGGGAACATTTGAGACTTCATAGGATTTCTTTCTATTAATCTTCTTCCAGACATGAGTTCCATGTTGAGGCTTCTAAGGGACTTCATACTTCAGAGAATTTCTTTTTGTTAATCTTCTTCCAGTCATGAGTTCCATGTTGAGGCTTCTAAGGCACTTCCTCTATAGTTATAGGATTCAACAAGCAGTCACGGTCGTCATGTCCAAAGACTTTGTAAGTAGGGAAATGACTAGGAGTGTATTTGTAGTTGATAGACACTTCAGATGCTTCATGATTTGGCATGTTGACCCAGTATCTCATTGGGAGGCTCTCCATCTTCATCTAACTCTACCAATGCTCGAACTTCACCCACAGATTTCTATCCAGGCATTTGTAATCAATACAAAGTAGTTTACCTACACCACTAGCTATGATGCCAATGGCCCTAGGTGACTAGTTTCTACCCATGGTAGGGATGCTAATCCACATAGGGATCATGCAAAAAAAGTCCTTTAGATCATCACTAGTTTTGTAGTCCTTGACTACCACCAGTCTGTTGTCAAACCATCAAGGACTGCCATTGATGGCGTTCAGTTTGTCTTCAGTAGAGTTGAATCTCAATAGAAAGAATTTATCATGCTTTGAAAATAAATCAAAGACACCCTTTGGCTTCTAAACCCTCTGGATCTAGGCTAATAGATGGAAGTAGTAAGGTATTTTTCCCATCACATACATGATAGATGTATGCTCCTAACATTTCTTCATAGTTACATATCTAGGTTCGACGATAGTAACAAATCTTTTGCAATCAATCTTCTCTAGTGGCACAAAATCATGTTTGAATATTTGAGCGCCACCAAGAACTTGATTCCAAGCCATCCAATTGATCGTAGGATCAGGTTGAAGTTTTGGGATGGTCATAGTATCTGTCTGGGGTGCTAGATTTGCCATGAGCAATCCGAGGTAGGGAGGGTAAGAAGATCCCCCCTCCATGGATCTAGGAAGATCGTCTCCTATGTCTCCGTATAGGGAGTCTCAAGAAACCCTAAATGTGCTTCCGTTTTGTGGATGATATAATAAGAACTAAGTTTTTGATGGCATGGCCAAACACCATCTCAAGAAAACTATAGGACTTATTAATATTCTGGTCCTTCCACTGTGATCCATGATCTCTATAATTCTGAACTATGTAGTGGTAGGAGTCATATCGATTTTATCATTCCTACTTAATAGAAATTGTACCCCCTCTTTGATTTTTCTTGCATTCAGAGAGTTACATGAATAAAAGCCTCCTGACTTTTAACAAAAAAATATTTATGTGTAATATTGGACTATCCTCAACATCTACAATGTTGTGCTATCTTAGGAAGACTAAACAAAACCAAAAATGTGCCATTAGAATATTATGATTAGTAAGGTGATTTTATTTTTATATATGGATGTAAAGTTTGCTGAGACTCCTTAATAGTACATATCTGGTGGAACATTCACCATCTATAATGATCATCACGTTATTGACACTTGTCTAAAATATATATAGACACACACAGATATATATAGAAATATATATATATATATATATATATATATATATATATATATATATATATTGGCGTTCATTCGTTGCCCGTGCGGGTAGCCTGGATTTTCACTACCCGATAGCAAAAAAAGTAACTCTCCTGGCCAAAAAAGTAACTCTGTTGTAAAAAAAGTAACTATGGTGATCAGAAAGTAACTACACAAATAAAAGAGTAACTTCGTACAAAATATACAGCAGATATATCTATAAGGATGGGTTTTTTTATTTTGGAGGGGCAAATGATATTATTTTTGGCTAAAATTTTTTGGAGAGAAAGACAAAATAGTCCTCTACAATTACGAAAAACAATTTAAAAAAAGTGGTCTAAAGGGTGGGCGGGTAGCTGCCCGCGTGGGAAATAAAGATGGAACCTATATATATATATATATACATATATATATATATATATATATATATATATATATATATATATAGAGAGAGAGAGAGAGAGAGAGAGTCGGGCTAGAATACACTCGAGTGTACAGATCACACGAATACACTAAAGTGTGTTTGCACATCAAGACTATTTCTTGCAAAATGTAAACCATTGATATTTACCATCATACTATAACTAGGCTACATACAAATTTTGAGCCCATTTGGATGAGTGTAAGTCACTCATCCAAGGGCAACAAAATTGATGCGCGAAACTAATTTGAAATGCATAATTTTTGCGGTCTTTATAACATGACATATAAATGTCCAAATGTTCTCAAATTTTGTGTATGAACTATTCACAAGATGTTTAAGAAGTTCAATATATTAGATTTTGAAAAAAAAAATATTACATCATGAAAAATGACTTGAGTGTGTTCTGATCTAGATACACTAGAGTGTATTCCAGCCTAACTCTCTCTCTCTCTCTCTCTCTTTCTCTCTCTCTCTCTCTCTATATATATATATACATATATATATAATTTCGGCAAGTAGTAGCTCAGGTGGTTGTAGAACGGGGCCCCTCATTAAGGGTCCTGGGTTCGAATCCCCCTGGTGGTGCTATTCGGAATCGTTTCTCCTATAGTGCAGTCGGCCTCTGCGTGACTTAATGGGCTATGCTCCTTATAAGATGGGGTTGAGCTCCCCAGATTGGGCTTGACGCAGGCCTTACAAATCTCCTAGGTTACCTCAATATATATATATATATATATATATATATATATATATATATATATATATATATATATATATATAATTTGTATGTGATGTGATGCGTGTGTGTGTTGTGTTGTTGTCAAAATTTTGAAAACGTGTAGTTTATAAATTGGTGCAAAAAGTTGTATTAATTTTGTATTGGATATTGCAACACATTGCATATTGGTTGTAGTTATTCTTACTACAAGGTCCAAATATGGACTCAAAGACTAATAGATTATTTAATATTTATTGTCTAGTAGTTGAAGTTATGCAATACTAGCCAGTATTCTACTACCATGGTTTTGTATTCTATGAAGAAATTCAATTATAATGAATTAGTATTTGTGTGTACCTAAATCCATTTGCTTTATTAAATTGTCTAATCATGATGGGGATATAAATGGTCATATATACATTGGTAGGAATCCAAATCATTAGATGTTAGTACATGTTTCATGGATGATCAACAAATCACTTATCAATGTATTAATAAAGGAGGATTATTAATTAATTTCACTACTGTCTATGCCAAGGACTCAATTCAACAAAGAACTAAGCTATGGAGTGTTCTTGAAGAACTTTCTGAATCGATGTCTGAACCATGGTTTGTCACAAGTCATTTCAGCAACATTCAAAAACATGAGGAGAAGGTTGGTGGTCATGAAGTTCCTAGCATCCTTTTAATTTCATACATCACATCTATTGATAAGGTGGGTCTTATTGAACTACCTACTATGGGTAAGGAAGTGTTTACATGACATAATAAGCAAGGAGCATCAAAATGCATAGTCTGTAGACTTGAGCGTGCAGTTGTTAATGATGCATGGCTTTCTAAGTTTCCTGGTTCAAAATCAAAGCTCATCACATGCAACTACTCAGATCATACCGCTATCAACATCAGCATAACGAAAATGATTTCTAAAAAGAAACCTTTTAGATTTCTCAATCTCTGGATGGACTGGCCAAGATGTGGGGATATCATCAAAGATACTTGGGAATCACAAGTCATAGGTAATCCTTTATTCGGTTTTAATTACAAATTAAAGCAGGTTAAAACTAGACTTAAGGTCTAGTCTAAGGAGTTTGTCAACTTGAAAATTCTTATTGCTAATGAAAGAAGAGAAAAGGAAGATATAGCAAAATCTATTGAATACATACCTTATTGATGCTGAGAAAGTCACTTATGACAGACTCAATACTCTTGAGATGTCTAGAGAGAAATATTATTGGCAAAGGAGTCACCATGACTAGGTTGCCAATGGTGATCATAATAATAAGCTCTATCATGCCATTATTAAAATAAGAGATGCCATTAACTCCATTACAGATTTGTTTGACACTGAAGGCGGTCTTATTCAAGATGAGAAAGATATAGCTACAGCGATAATAGCGGTGATGATGAGAAGAATGTGGAATGCGCTGTAGCGGTGGTGGTGGTTGCGAGCATCCTCTACCTTGCTACAATGAGCATGGCTAAGAGAGAGACGGAGAGGAAGAGATGAAGGTGCGACGGCGTGTGAGTAGAAATGACAGAGGATAGGACAGTGAGACGACAGTAGTGTCGTGGATGGGCCGCACAGGAGTAGAGAAATTGGAATGGAATAGGGTTTGCACGAGAGAGAGTTCGAGAGTCGAAGGAATGAAAAGGGAGGGGGTTGAATAGTATTTATAGAAAAAGGAGAGGTGACAGTACAAATTCTCATTAAGCAAACAGTCTTGGGACCATTTGGGTCCAAATGGTTACAAGACCATAAGGAACAAACAGTTTCAAGACTGTTTGAGTCCAAACGGTTTCGAGACATATAGGTTCAAACGGTTTCGAGACTGTTTGTGTCCAAACAATTTCGAGGCCGTAAAGACCAAACCGTTTTGAGACCGTTTGGGTCCAAACGGTTTCAAGACCGTAAGGACCAAATGATTTCGAAACCGTTAGGATAATGGTATTTTGGTTATTGATTTTTATATTTTTATATTTCTTTTGGTTGCTTATGTAAATTTTTATGTTTTCTGAACAAGGATTAAAGGTCTAAGAAAATGATAAAATAAAAAGCTAGAAAATTAACAAAACTGAGCAAAATGAAATAGGAAAGTGATACTCAGATCTTGGGTTGCCTCCCAAGTAGCGCCTTGGTTTAACATTGCTGGCTCGGCGAAATTCTGCCATGGTCAGTTTGGTGCGGTGGGATCATGAATCTCGATGGTTTGTCTTGGATTTTTGTCGGCTGGAGTATAATATTTCTTCAGTCTGTGGCCATTGACAGTTCATTCTCCTCCATTGTCATCAAGGATGATGACAACTCCAGTAGGATAGATATGCTTGATAGTGAAAGGCCCGAACCACTTTGTGCGGAGTTTCCCAAGAAACATTTTGAGTCTGGAATTGAAAAGAAGGACTTTGTCTCCGACAATCTTATCTTTTAAGGTGGCCATCATGCCACATCTTGGTTTGTTCTTTGTAGATTATGGAACTTTGATACACTGACATTCTTAGTTCGTCCAATTCCTATAATTGAAGTTGTTAGTATTCACCAGCACTTTTGATATCAAAATTCAACGGTTTGATAGCCCACCAAGCTTTGTGTTCTAATTCAACTAGAATATGACATGACTTTCCATACACCAAACGAAATGGAGTTGTTCCTATTGGTGTTTTGTAAGCGGTGAAGTATGCCCAAAGAGCATCAGGGAGCTTGGTGGACCAATCTATGTGGTGTCTGTTGACAGTATTTTCTAAAATGGCTTTCAGCTGTCTGTTAGAGACTTCAACTTGGCTGCTTGTCTGTGGATGATAAGGTGTGGCGACCTTGTGTTGAACTCCATATTTTCTCAAGAGGACTTCGAAGCTTCATTCCAAGAAATGAGATCCTCCGTCAGATATGATTGTTCTTGGAACTCTGAATCTAGGGAATATGGTATCCTTGAACATCTTGATGACTGGCTTAGAGTCACAAGACACAGTGAGTATAGCTTCTACCCATTTTGATACGTAATCCACAACAACCAATATATAGGAAAATCCATATGATGGTGGAAATGGACAGATGTAGTCCACTCCCCATACATCAAAAAGTTCAATCTCCTGCCACATAGTTAGTGGCATTTAATTTTGTTTGGATATTCCTCCAGAAAGTTGACATTTATTGCAAGATTGTACAAATTCATGGGCATCTTTTGCTATTGTCAGCCAGAAGAAACCTGATTGTAAAACTTTAAGAGCGGTTTTCTTTGAACTCATATGCCCCCCAGTAGGGCCAGAATGACAGAGTTCCAAGACTGGGATAATTTCTTCCTCGGGAAGGCAATAGTGGAATAATCTATATGCGCATAGGAGAAAAAGATATGGCTCATCCCAAAAGTATTGCTTGACATCATGGAGGAATTTCTTTCTATTGTGGTAGGAAGCAGAAGGAAGGATAATTCATGTAGCTATATAATTTACCATATTGACATACCAAGAAAATTTAGTGGTGACTTTAATGAGTTGGTCGTCGGGTAGAGAGTCTCGGATAGGTATATTGTCATCGTCTTGGGGCTCAATGCGACTTAAGTGATCGCCAACAACATTTTCTACCCCACTTTTATTATAGAATGATCTGTATATTTGGGAAAATCATTTCATAGGTTTTCTGTTGTATACTATGACTTTTGATCCAATCAGATAAGAACAAAATTTCTCAAAAGTTTAGATGACTTCCAAGAACTCTTTTTATGTAGTTGTATAGTTATTTTGGGCCTCATCAAGCATTTTTGATACAAAGTATATCACATAGGGTTTCTTATCAATTCTCTACCCTAGTATAGCTCCTATAGCATAGTCACTAGCGTCACACATTATTTCAAAGGGTTGTGACCAATCAGGCGCTCTTAGTATAGGTGCAGAGACTAATGCGTTCTTCAGAGTCATAAAGTTGTGTAAGCATTCCTGATCAAAATTAAAATCTACATCTTTAGTCAGCAAGTGAGTCATGGACTTTGCTATTTTTGAAAAATCTTTTATGAATCTTCGATAAAATCCAGCATGGCCCAGAAATGCTCATATTCCTTTGATGTCTTTTGGTGGTGATAGCTTTGAAATGACATCAATCTTTGCTTTTCCCACTTCAATCCCTCTTTCACCTACCCGATGCTTGAGCATAACACCTTCTATCACCATAAAGTGACATTTTTCCCAATTAAGAATCAGGTTTGTTTCCTCTCATCTCTGTAGCACTCTTTCGAGGTTAAGTAGACTGTTATCAAAAGAATCTCCATAGACTGAAAAGACATCCATGAAAACTTCCATGATGGACTTAGTTAATCCTACAAATATTGTGGACATACACCTTTGGAAGGTTGTGGGTGCATTACATAACCCGAAAGGCATCCTTCTAAAGGCGTAAGTTCTAAAAGGGCAAGTAAAAGTTGTTTTCTCTTGATCTTTGGGGTATATCGGGATTTGATAAAACCCTGAATAGTTGTCAAGATAACAAAAAAATTTTTGGTGGGCTAGACGTTCAAGGACTTCATCTAGGAAGGGTAGAGGAAAGTGATTTTTCCCTGTTGCCTTGTTCAGTTTCCTATAATCGATTCACATCCTCCATCCAGTAACAGCCCTTGTGGGTACCAATTCATTTTTGTCATTAAAAATGACAGTGGTTCCCCCCTTTTTAGGGACTACTTGGACCGAGCTACCCATTGAGAATCGGAAATCGAATAAATGATACCGACTTTTAGGAGTTTAAGGACCTCAAGGTGAACCACCTCTATGAGATTTGGGTTTAGTTTCCTCTTGTGTTCCCTTGAGGGTTTAAACTCTTCTACCATGGGTAATCTGTGCATGCATAGATCTGGATTTATTCATGTTAGGTCGATGATTTTATACCCAATAGCTTTCTTATGCTTTCTTAACTCAACGAGGAGTCTTTCTTCCAAATCATCTATCAGAGTGGAACTGATAATGAGTGGACATAGTTTTTCTTCATCTAAGAAGACGTGTTTAAGTCTAATAGGTAGAGCTTTCATCTCAGGGGCCTTGGGTACTTCTGCAATTTCCAAAATGGTGACAGATTTCAATTCCTCAAATGTAGCTTTAGGGGCATCTTTGGCTTGTTCAAGGTATTGCAGACATTGTTGAACTAGTTCATCAGTTGAGAATTCAACTTCTACATTTTTTAAGACATTTTCCAAATCATTAGACAGTTCGGAAGGTTCTTTCTTTAACTGAGACATTTTATCAATTGTCTCAAGAAGAAAAACTTCTTCGTGGATGCTAGGACCTTTTAGACTTACAAAAACTCTGAATTGAACAACTTCCTGTCCCAATCTTAAGGTAATTGTGACAGCTTTGACATCAATTAATGCTCAAGTTGTAGCAAGGAAGGGTGTGCCGAATATTATTGGATATCACAGGTCTTCCTTTATGTCCATAATAACAAAATCACACGGTACATAAGAATCTCTCCCTACTCTTACTAGGATATCTTCAATAATTCTCAAAGGTGTAGTGATGGTAGAATCAACCAATTGAATTGTCATTGTTGTGGGTAGTAAATCGGTAAATCCCAATCTTTTGCACATAGAAAAGGTAATGATGGATATGCTGGCCCCCAAATCAGCTAATCCTTTCTTGCAATAAGTATTTCTGATGGAACATTGGATGCCAAAAGAGACAGGGTCCTTCTTCTTCTTTGCCATTTTATTGAGAATGATGTATGAAGTAGTCTGATCTAATTTGACGGTATCATGCTCTTTGGTCACATTTTTTTGAGATAACAAGGTCTTCAGGTATTTAGACCAAGCTGGGATTTTAGAAAGAGCATCAAGGAATGGAATATCCACATATAGTTTCTTCATAGCTTCTTTGAGTTTTAAGAATCTAGTGTTCAATTTAGTTTCCCTCAATCTACCTGGGTAGGGTATCCTAGGCTTATATGGTGGGACTTCTGGTTTTTCGTGAACTAGTTCTTTTTCTTTTTCTTTCTCGGCTTCTATAGATTTTTTAGCTTCTTTATTTGTGTTTGTAGTTGGGATGTCTTTAGTGATATCTTCATCTTCCAGAATGACATTGGTGACATCAGCAAGAACACAACCAGACCTTGTGGTGACTACATTCAATTGTTCTGGTCTGGTTTGATCATGTCTTGGGTTTGTTTCCATTTGACCAGCAAAAGTACCCACTGGAGGTTTCAGCTGAGCTACAATTTGTCCTAATTGTGTTTCTACAGCTTTTTGTTGAGCTTGCTGTTTAGCGAGCATGTTCTGTTGGGATTGCAACATTTGCCTTATCATGGATATCTCATCTATTGGCAAAGACGGAGCACCCTTTTTTTGATATTGTATAGTTTGTTGTTATCCTTGAAGTGGTTGTTGTGGGGGTTCTTGTAACTGAGGTTGCTGGATTTGTGGCTATTGTTGCTGAGATTGTTGTAATTATGGGTGCAACGGAGGATGAGTGTATTGGTAATATGCAGAAGGATTTCTTAGGTAAGCAAATCTTTGGAACCTACTGCTATAATTCCCTTAGTTTTGGTTATAATTTCTCTAAAGTCCAGGCGGTGGTCTATTAGAAGACCCACCTTGTGTTTGGTGTTGTGGGTTGGTAGTTCCCGTGGGATTCCCATACTAAAATCCAGGGTGGTTTCTCAGTTTATCCAGATTGTAGTATACTTGACCTGGTATGGAGTGAATAGAGTTGACCTGCTCTGGTAACTGATCCTTGGGATGTTCAATAATTGGTTCAAATTATGGTTGGGGTGTCTATAAATCCATCATTACATTGAATTAGAGGCCACATGATAATGTGGGGTGATCGAATGAATGACATGCTTCGCAAGTCTCAGTAGCTGCTTTGACTTATTGGATTTGGGAGTTCTTTTTCCTGTCATATTCTCCAAATGATGTTTCAAGGACTTGCTGCTAATGGGCTATGGTTTTCATAGCTTTAGCGATGGCTTTCATTTCCATAGATTCTTCAGCTTTATAGACTTTTAGGACTCCCCTGGTAGATGGCCTTCCCCAATTAGATTAGTTCTCAGCTCCAAGTGTTACAATCTTCCAGGCATCCTCATAATTCTTTCGCATGAAATCCCCCCCAGATGAGGACTCTAAAAACTTCTTAATGTCATCACTTACTCCTCTATAAAATGTTTCTATTAGCTAGTTTTAGGAGATTCCATGATGTGGGCATTTCCTCAGAAGTTCCTTCAATCTTTCCCACAATTCCTCTAGTGATTATCCAGGGAGTTGGGAAAAGCGGTTAATCTATCCCCTAATTTTGCAAGTTAATGAAGGAGGAAAGAACTTCTCTAGAAACTTTTCTTCCAAGGGAGCCCAGGTGGTGATTGGCTCTACATATAGTGAGTTATACCAGCATCGAAAGTGGCTCCTGCTTGCGATACCAATCGCCAAAGTGCCTTGAGTCGCTTTAGGTGGTCCATGCAATCATCTCCAGCATTTTTGGAGAAACAGATGCCTTGCCTGATTTGAATCCATTACGTTCGGATCTTGAAGTTAGGAGCATTAATGAGTGGTGGCCGAACTGGGTAATTATCCTCAAAGTTATTAGGAATGGCGTAATCCCAAAGCTACTTGTTCCTTAACACTAGCTGAGCAACTGTTGTGGTTGCTTCATTTTTAGCTTGGATGTGGGCCTGCTCTTTAGCTCAAATTTCATCTTGGACTTGAGCACGTGTATCAGTGATGAGTTGTGCTCTCTGAGCTTCTATGGCTGTGTTGACTCTTTCCATTACCAAGGCGGCTTGGCATTGTTCTTTAGCCATTTGTCTGGCTTGTTGGCAGTTGAGTCTGATGCATCAGTGGAAGCTTCGTTCTACCTCAGATTCGTACTCTGGTTTAGGGGAGAATCTAATATTATGCGAAGGTTGCATACACAAGTTTGACCCGATTAGAAGAAAAATCACACTTTTTAGATGATGGTGGAGAGATGATATAGTTAGAAAGATATGAAGTAGTTATCAAGGTAAAGTGCAAAATCCTAATCAACTAGAAAGTTAACAAGTAAAATTAAAACGTTATGTTGTCCCCGGCAACGACACCAATTTTTGATGGAGCCTCCACTCACGTGGATTTGCATGCACCACAAAAAATCCTAGAGATAGTGAGTCTCTAAGTTTAGCCTTTCGTGTTCTATAATAAGATATCCACCCACGTATGCTAAGGAATGTCGAAGTCTTATCGTAGTACAGTTGAGGGTCAAATCCACGAGACAACGGTCTTGTTAAGGGTTTAACAAGATAGAAAACATTATAATTCTACTTATCTACTTAAAAGTTGAAATTTAGATCGAAGAGTTGATTTGATGATTAAACTAAAGTGTAAAGAAAGTAAACGGCAGAAAAGTAAACTTAAGGTTGTAAACAATATTTGGAAACCACTAGGATGTGATCGAGTTTCACCACCACTATGCATGAATCGCAACATGCATTGCAATAACATGGCTTGTAAAGAAAAGAGTCTAATTAGTTAGTATCTTTGTAGACTTAGCTTCCTTTCAGATAACTAACTATGAGAAACGTGGGAGTATTGCAATGCCATCCATCCCCAAACGAATGGTCACTTACTTTGCATCACTCCCTTCACAAAGTGTGTTCATCGACCTGTCAAAGTTGTACTTTCATACGTCAACTGATTCCATTTCATAGTATGAAAGTAAAACGATGGAAGTGAGTTTACTCCACTCCTTGATGAATGCTCCTAGATACCGAAACAGATATATGGTAACTACATACATCAATTTTTGAACCTAAAAGCACAAACGTAGACAATTTACACTAGTAGATAAAAGATAACACAAGTTGGTGATCAAGCAACTAGCATCCACTAAACGATTGATGTTGAATTGAAAAGATAGTATTTCTCTATTGCAAACTCATGAATTACAATGTATGGAATGAAATCATGGGTACCAGGGATAATCCCCGCTCCCTAGTGTATGGAACTACTCGCACATAACAAGAAAAAAGAAGGAGGCGGGAAGAGAGAGAGAACATCATCTCCACATAAGAGAGAGGAAGGTTGACCCCTTGGAGTAGAGAACAACTATCTTCACACTGCGTGGTCGCCTTGGTGATGAATCCTTCACTTCCCACCTTCTTTGTCAATGAGAGAGAAAGTAGTTTGAGAATGGAGTGTGGATCTTAGACCAACAGCCTTGGGGTAATGGATGAAGGTTAGAATAACTATGGAACAATTGAGGCAGCCTTTGGGCATCTAAGACTTGATATCAAGTGAGGACCTTTTTAGTCCTATTTATAGGCTTCCAAGGGATCTTGAACGGTCTTGGGACTGTTTGGTTCTTTAATGATTTGGATCCTTAACAGTTTGGAGACCGTTTGGATCCTCACGGTCTTGGGACCATTTGGCTTCATACGGTCTTAGGACTGTTCGGGTTCATACGGTCTTGGGACTGTTTGGCCTTCATACGGTCTTGGGACCGTTTGGAGCTTTTGCAATTTTTTTTGGGTTTTTCTGTAAGAAGAAAAAGGGAAATATTAGTCTATTATTATATTCACAATAAAGCATAAAATCAAGGATTTTATCTAATTTATCTAAGAAAGAGTGTGGAAAACTTAAGAAAAAGTAGTAAGATAACATCTTGAATGAGTAGACTAATGAAATATTGACACATGGAATGATATAGTTTCACCTCAAGACGTGACTATAGGTGTGATACAAGGTGGTTTACTATGACACATTATTATCTATGAAATAAAAATAGGTGATCATGGTGGGAGGGATAATCAAGTATGTATATTTGGCTATAGATAATCGGATTTCGCAAATGAAATCCTATTTAAGGGGTGGAGTACTATAACATACATGAATCTAGCCACCTAGATTAACACAACCTTTTCCATATGAATTTTCTATTAGGATCCTATGGATCTTTATTCTCTTAAATTTGGGTATTTAGAACCAAGAACGTGATATGTTTTTAACAAGTAACCATTTAAATTGGGTTAAAGATACATTAATAAACTAAAACTTCAAGTTAATTATAAAAAAATACTAGTTAACTATTTAAGACCCTAATTTGGTAATCTAGAGTCATTCTATGACTAATGAATGAAATAATTCAATGTCCATAATATAAGTGATTACGTAACACATTAAGTGTATAAGTGAGTACTTGAGCTATAAGTTAATAAACTAGTAATTGCATGTGCTATGCACGTGACTCTAGTGTATATCTAATGGTTACTAACAGATGGTTTGAAAATATAAAGATAACATGATAGATTGATTTTACATAAATATTTGGTCTTTCATTGAAACACCAAAAAAAAAGTGTAATATTTAATTATTTTTACAATTAGAACTAAAACTAATAAAGGCACGTAACATAATTTGTCTACCTAATATAAAGAAAGGACCTCCCAAATGTCTAAGTTTTTATTTTTACCTTACATGTAGTCCAATAACATCTCTTTAATATCTCTATGTTGTGTAAAAATTAATTGTGATCTTACTACACGTCAAGCAAAGAAACTATACCTTAGTTTCTTTAATAGTTTCATTTGCTATCACAACATTATGAAAATAAGTGTAGACATCTTATCACCATAAGAAAAGCATATACATTAATAAGTTAGTTACTTATTCATTCAATTTGGATTCAAAGTAGACATATAAATAGTATCATAATAAAGGCCAAATAATCTTGGTACACCCGAAACCCAAAGGTTCAAGAAACAATAATACATTACACATAATTAAATAGTTATATTAACAAAAGACAATATATATTAGATCGATGCATTCATCTATTGGAATATAAGTTGTTCACAAAGTGTTAGATATTTATGGCTCCATTTTAGAATGGTCAACACATATCTATAAAAACTGACCTTGTCATTAGTGGTTCTCAAATAGGTGAGATACACTCAACAAGATTCTATTGGGAATAACATATACAACAAATTCTAAAATATTATTCTCAATTATAAGTAATTGTCTTTGAGGTTTATGGATCGAATATGCGCCTTTGCCTTTTGCTCTCAATTGTAAAGATGACAATTAATGCAATTTTATATAGTAGCTTACTACATGCACAATATATCTATATCCACTAACAAATAAAGAGGTGATATCACGATTGTAAGGATACAATAATACCTTGTAGTTTTCATTTGGGTCTTTACTACATTCTTAGCTAGCATAGAATTTAGTAATACAATTTTTCTAGGAATAGTTCAATATCGAGGAGTCAATGCACATACTAATTTTTTAGAGAACTCAACTAGAATCAATGGAATCAACAACAAAATCTATCAAGGGTGACAAATTATAATGATGGTTAGATAGAATTATACATAAAGAAGGAACTTTCGCAAAGAAGAATTCTAGTATAGAACCTTTCTTATTAATAGCCTCAATATAGTTTTTCTAAATTTATAACAATATTTCTCAGAACCTTAGAAGGAATATATTTTCAAAATTTGATGATGTCCAATATATGGTAATCATTTTTTATTTATGACAAAGGATTTCTATTACAAATAATAAATAAATAAAATAATTCAAAATTATTTGTAAATGCAGTCTATTATGAAAAAAATATGATAAAATAGCTAAGATTTAATAGTATGGTGGTGACCTCCCTACTACTCCAACACCTCACAAAATAAATAAACCAATGAAACATACAAGAAAACACCTTTATGAAAATAATAACAAGTACTTCATTTCTAAAAGGGAGATTACTCAATCAAAGTTAACAAAGATAACCAAGATTTTGGTACCTCTCTTCAGTATACTTATTATATATAACCCGATCATGACCTATATATCATCCTTAGATGAAAACTTCTATCAATTTTATACAACTTAATGCAGTTAGGAGATCAACGATAAAAGAAATTTGGAGCGTAATACAACAAAAGTTTTAAGTTGAAGGTTATGTCTTATGTTAAAAGATTCATTCATTGCATATCCTTCATGTTTATAACAACGTTTTATAACTATATGCATTCCATACCATCTATTTTAATAGCTCAAATGTCATTGAGATTTGTGTTCAGATCAAATAAAAAGTCACCATAAGAAAAATATTAATTTAGGTTGTCTCAGTGAGGAAGTCAACCTTTAGACAAAGAGAAAGTATGAATCTTCAATCATCGAAATTGGATTCTTAAAACTTATTTGATGATGAAAGTTTGATAAACTTAAATATCTATGTTATTTTACATTATGAAGTGTTGATCACATCGTAGTTGGTTATTAAAATTCCACTTGAACCACAAGTTTATTGATGCATGTTTTTTAAAGATAAAAAAACTCCTATTTTTTCATTAGAGATATAAAGTTAAAATAAGAGTAGAACGTAAGGTCAATAGGAAATATTTTGATAACAAGAACAAGTTTAAAACCACATATTCTACCATACCATAAAATCTTACAAAAAGGGGCTAAAATGTTGATACAAGTATATATGTGACTTGATTAACATTAACCTTAGATAACTCATTGTGATCATAAATGTTCAACAAAAAATAACTTATAGGTTTGTGTGACAATTCAAAAAACTTTAAAACTTCTAGAAGATGATGAATTTACCAACATTTAACATTACAAAATATTTTATGAATAACATAGACAATAATTTAAGCAAGTAATGTCAATTCACAAAAGAAATTTTGTTTTCATTTTATACCTTGTACCTCATGTAACTATCTTAGGATTTTGAAAAAAGTGAACTCACTTGTCCCTTTCTAGAAAAGTTATTAAAGAAAATAATGTAACATCATTAGCATGCATTTCATCATATTTGAAAACACTTTAAGACTACATTTTGATACCAATTTTCAATACTAAGGACTTACTAATTAGTTACGAAAACCAAATATGAGAAGTAGATACAAAAGTATACGTTTATTTTCTAAGCAAACTATGACTTTCTCCTTGAATTAAAAACTATTCAATTGAACCATATTTAATATGTTCATGATTTTTCTCTTTACAGATAATTATAGTTTCTAGTTAGTGAGACATATCTTAATTAATTTGTCATATTACAACGAGATGATTACACAATAAACATGTAGGTAGATATCGCTCAATGAATACTTAATTGAATAAATATGATTAACATTCAAATATGTGCATCATGCAACATATTTGACATCCTTATCTGATCTAATCGAATACAATATAAATCCAGCTGATAATCCTATCTTAACTGAAAATAATACATTTATGTAATATCATTAGTATCCCATTCATACAGCTTGAAAACACTTAAAAATACATTGTGATACCAATTTTTAATAGTAAGGACTTACTAATTAATTATGAAAACTAAATATGAGAATTAGATACAGAAGGATATGTTTCTTATCTAAGCAAACTATGCTTTCCTTGTTGAATTACATACAATTTACTTGAACCACATATAATATGTCAATGATTTTTCTCTTTACCAATACTTTAGTTTCTATT
Organism: Alisma plantago-aquatica; assembly: GCA_963693085.1. Taxonomy (NCBI): domain Eukaryota; kingdom Viridiplantae; phylum Streptophyta; class Magnoliopsida; order Alismatales; family Alismataceae; genus Alisma; species Alisma plantago-aquatica. Next base: position 564,376,324 of record OY856410.1, on the reverse strand, counting down.
TGATGAGGCATGCCTTAACAAATTTGTCAAATTACAATGAGATGATTGTACAGTTAACATGTAGGTAGCTATAGTTCATGCAGATATTTCAATCTCTAAATATGATTAAATAATGAGATATGTAGATCATGCAACATATTTGACATCCTTACCTGATCTAATCGCATACAATCTGAATTCATATGATAATCCTATATGAACTCAAAATAATACATCTAACGTTGATACACTGCTTAAATACATGAAATTTTTTGTTACATAAAATATACAAATTAAAATATTGTTTGTTAATGTTTTTATGTAAGATTATAATATTAGTTATGTATGTGCATAGATATCGAGTAGGGATTTTCTTCCCGACAATATACAATAACATCTAATATGGATACGAATTGGGGTCCAACATTAATATTCAAAATTAGATCTTATATGCAGAGGTTTCTCTTCAAAAATATAAAATGAGAATTCATATCGGGTGCACGGATTTTGAATCTCTATTTACAAATTATTATTGTGTTCAAAAAAGCAGTCAAAGAAATTTGGTTAAAATTAAAGCACATAAACCCTTGTTTATTAAAGAATTTTTTAGATAAAGAATTATTTGGATAACAATAAGAATATATTATCATATATAAAAAATTAATTACATGGAGAATATATTGCCAACGTTAAACTAAAGTACATAAAATTAAAAGGCGCAAGATGCTAAAACAAGTTTTAGCATGTTTGAATTGGTCCTCATAAATCATTTATAAAACTTAAAACTATAGAATATCAACACATTCTCAATCTAGTTGTAGGTATCTTGCATTAAGGAAACATGGGCTACTCCTAGAACCGAAGGTAGCTTCTAATTGCATTAGGCAGTCCATTAATTGTGACAAGTTTTCACTTTTACAACAATTGAGATCTCGTAGTGCTTTGGGAATGCATAGTGCACAACTGGTTGAGCTATATCTAACATAACAACGATTAGATGAATATCAATTGCATCTAATAGTATTGTACAATCAAACATCAATTTTTAAGCCTTAACTCGTAACTATGAAGATATTGTCATTGATATCATATAATCATCGTTTCAGCAGTCAACATCCATATATAATTCATAGCTAGTTGATCAGGAAAAAATATAGTGTAAGCCAATATTGACAAATAGGTAGTATACTTACACTTTCATGTTGGTTATGGAAACTCTTGCAAAGGTAGTTCACGCTTGCTGAAACCTTTACTACATACAACCAGAAGACACGGTATAATAACATAAGAAAGATTTGACGGTGAGCCCAGTATTATAGTAATCTTCTGTACCATATGGTATTTTGTGATCTTTGTTCTGAAAATGTGAAGGATGCAAAACCGTAAAGGCCCTAAGTCAAGTTATGGCGGTGGGCATGCATGTATGAATCAAGAAGAATCCCACTAACATTAGCTTTATTTAATGTCACGCAACTATGATGGTACACAGAAAACATCCTTTACCACAATGTATTTGTTGCACTTTCCGATGTGGCGTTGACTACAAACCGCAAATATGAGATCATGTTCGACCTCGTAGAACACTTGCCTTTACGTTACTGGTTGGTTTCTATGCAAAACACGGAGGTACTAGGAAGACCATGACAGTGCCATGTTGTGCTCCTCGGCGGGGCAAATTTATCTGCAATGTGTATCTCTTTCTCGACGTCCCTGTTGGATAAATAAAATTGTATCGTCAGGTGATATCCACAATAGTCAATTCCGAGTAATTGCAAGGTGTAATATGTTGTTGAGTGTTGAGAAGGCTGAATTGAACCGGCCAGGAAGTAGCAGATGAACGAACAAATCTTACAATTCGATGATTTTTGAAATGGACCATTGCGCTCGGATTGATGGTAACTCCGCTAGATCTGGAAAGTGATAATCGACTGCAGGATTATTATTTTTGGAAACGACATGCATGTTGCCAATGGCACGACTTCACGTAATGGTCATCGCATGAATTTGGAGATGTCGCCAACTTGCTAAAGTCTGCTGAAAAAGACACTGGAAAAAAATATTGCGTTAAGACTGACACGGATGGTCATTCAAGTTGATAATAGTTTGTTATTTGGATTTCATGTACCCAAGGTTACTACATCAACAGAAGCAAACTTTAACGGCGGCCTAGACGGCTGAACCCTAGCAGACACGATAGCAAAGGGACATAGAGAAAGTATTGGAAATAATTAAAGAAAGGGATGGCGGTGGTAGTATTTGTAATCGAGAGAAGGAATAGTACATGACGTTTTGGTGTTTTGATTGAAGTCAAACAATTAACTGAGCTAGAAGTGTTGATCACATGGCCAAAGAGAGGACGGAGACGAGTCCTCATGTTTAGTATGGTACTATAGTAAATTTGATGCTAGCCATTTCCAAAAGGCAAAATTAATATTACAATTGAACTCGTCACGCCTCAAGTAGCCTATTTGTAAATTTCAAGTCGGTCCGACTTGATTTGACCGTTCATTTGATTGATTAAATATCTTGACTTTAATATACTTACAACTAAGCAATAATTACATGTTATGACATTATTTGTTCCTTTTATTTCCTTTCTCCCTGTAACGTAGCTTCATCGTGTGTGTTTCCCTTCTGCCCAAAAATAGCGACACTGACTATTTCCTTCTCTCTTAGGATCAGTGGTCATTTCCTCCTCTTCTCTTCTTCCCCTTCTCTCCCTTATCTATTTCCTCCGTTGTTCTCTCCTTGATCCTCCTTTGTATCTTCCTTGATCCCCAGTTGCCTAGCCGTCTGTCACCCAACCGCCACGGTAGGAAAGATAGTAGACAACAACCTACTACAACAACATTGCCTTCTCACAGCCACGCCTCCACATTGGCATGCCTCCTCCTCCCTCTATGCGCCACCGCCCATGGCTATAGCTCACTATAGTGTAGAGTTGTGGATGGTAGTTCACCTACTCCATACATGGATCCTTGCCTCATGCCCTAGCCGCCTCTAACTCTATTAGCAGCCAAGAAGTGGACCAGTTCATTGCTTTCCCTCTACATATGCCACCACCTCTACCTTCATTGGCCTAAAGATCTGTCACCACCAAGATTTGTAATTACACTGCCACCACCATGAAACAGATGCACGGGGATGGTAAAGTCTTTTTCCCAGCTTCACCATCCAATACCACAAACATCTCTTCGATCCCAGTAGCCCCACTGCAGGGACGCTTCTTCTTCTTCCTCCACCTCCTATGCCCAAAACACTTGGCAACAGGAGGTTGTTGTCGTTTCTACATTGGCCGGCTGAAGATATGGTGGCAGTGCTTTTTCTCTTCACCTCCTCAGTAGTCACTACCAGTTCCTCCTCCACTCAGATTTCTCCTCCAGCCCTTCCTCCTTCCTCACCTATACACCTATAGATCGCCAACAGTGATGGCTGCAAGATCGATAATGTTCCTGAACCTGTAGAGCATATGGCATCATTGCCTCCTCTCCACACCACCACAGTCACTGTGGGCATCACCTCTGGTACTGGTATCCACCAATAGATCTGACACACCTCCTCCATGTGAAATCCTGGCATTGGTTTCAACCCCTCCCAAACCTTCTCCTCTTCTCTAACTCCCAACTCCTCGCTACCAATAGCTCTAGCCTTGTTGCACCAGTCCATACACATCCACAGACTGAAGGATGATGACCTACATTTGCCAATGTGGAATCAGCTCATATACATCTATTGTAATACCAACCTAGTACCATTAGTCTATCTCTAAGAACTCTAGGCCTCTTGCTTATAGTGGAGAATATGTTTTGTTGTCCAAAATCCATGGGATTGCCTGCTTGGTTCCTTAAAACTTACTCTTCAACAAACTCCAATTACCTATAACCATTGAAAAACACGGACAGGAGGGATAGCCTCCACTCTACATCTATGAACCGGTGGCCTATCCCCAATTTGTATCTAGAAAAAATGAGGCATGAATAAAATGGCCATCATTAAGGACATGTTCATTTGAAGATTTATTCAGGCACATGATCAGTTGGTGATTTTCCTTTTACAGTATTTTGGAATTCAGTCTTGTTTATAGGACTATGAGGACGTATGCACCCATTTAGACAAGATAAAAGCTTATTATAAATGCCATTAAGATTACTATGTCAAGTATCCTTACAGTTATCTTATTAATATACATAGTAGGGTATTAGTATTTGTATTAGTTAGCAAAAGTTGCCTAGTTCAATAGGCTAGTCGTATCGTGTATACCTAACTGCATCATAGTTAATATTTGAGTGTGATAACATGTTAAAATGGAAGATTGTATAGATTATGTCTTACCAGTGAATTACTTTTCAAAAAAGCATGCTTCGGTATGAAAGAATATAATATCCAAGCTAAGAAAAGTTGTAGTAGATCTAGTGACTCCAAGATTCACAGTCACACTATCGAAATCTTCTCACTATATTTTAGATTGCATGCTTATTTTTATGAAAATTTGTAGTTTTTTTCAGCATAAATGACAATATACACTTTGGTGGTTAGCTTTTCAATGACTTCTAGCATTTAATCTCTGCATTGTGTTGCACATGGACTCAAAAATATTGTTAGTTGCTTCTTCTTCACCTCCAAATCCTTATTTAGTTGGTCCCCCTCCCACATAGGATCGGTCCATCCATTGCTCCAAAGCAAGCACCAAGAAGTCATATCATCATGTACACAACACTAATAGGTTGTAGGGCTCAACTGTAGAATAGGTTGTGGAGTAAAGGGGCACAATGACATTCAGAAGGACACCAGTCAGAGATTAAAGAGCACTGCAATCCGATGCGAAAGGAATTGTTCCCGGTGGCAGTGTTTATTATGAGTAGCACTCACACATAATTAGCATTTCACTTAGAGCGACTGGAAGCTGCAGCTTCGACATACCCCATAAAGTGACCCAAAGAGTTAAAAAGTGAAATTTTGAATGATATATCACAATTTTGATAGAAAACGTTTCCATGGATTGAAATCAAAACCCATAATGCAATCATTGGAAATCAGAATGGTGATGCATACAAATCACAATATAATGAAACATACGACATATAAATACAAAATTGCAGTAAAGGTTTTTTAAATAGTGAAATATAAGAGCAATACAAATCTGAGAATGGTATATGTTGATGCAATTGACGATAGGGTTGAGGAATAGGGTGTTTTTGGAAATAAAGGTGAAGCGAGGGAGGAGAAGACAGTAGTAGAGAAAAAGAGGATGGGTGTTAGAAACTACTTATGTGGTGGTGATGGTGGTATGGGAGGAGAATGACTCGTGCTAAAGTCAAGGAAAGAGAAGGAAATAATAGATAGATGGAGGTGTGTGCTACTATTAAACATAGTGTTATGGTGGTGGAAAGGGAGGGAAGGAAAGAAGTTTGAGGCCATGAAGTAGAGTAGGTTGTATGATAAGGACATGTTAGGATAAGGAAGAAGATTGCGATAAGATAAGGAAAAAGACGAAGAGGTAACTTGGATTAGGAGAGAAGTAGATGATCTTGGAAGCTAGAAGAGAGAACTCTTGATGGAGGGAACTAATATTGCATTCTCCCTATATATTTTTGAAGGGGCTACAGGACTAAGACAATGGCTATAGATTGATAATTCGATGACCATTTTGATGGTAGGAAGTGTGTAGCTACTAGAGCCTAGAGGGGGAGACCTCTCTAGACATTGTGACTGCTAAGTAAGGAGGCCTCAATGGACACAAGATATGTTGGAAAGTACTGACAATAATTTTTTTTGGAGGGAGAGGCCTTAACAACCATCGTAACTTCTAGACGGGGGAGGCGTTATATGTGTAAGGAAAGATCATAGGAGTTTGAGGGAGCTATGGATTTCAGGAATGTTTGCAAACTATTTTTGTTTTCTATAAGGTTAAGATATTGTTAGTATGGGTTGACTGTTTGTAATATGCCCTGGGAGCAAGTTGAATGATGATTATAGTGATCCATTTTGCAATTGATTTTATTATTAATAAAGGCAATTTTGGTCATTAGGTCTTCTTCTATATGAGATAATGAGTAGATATAATATTGTCTTAAGAATAAATATGGCTCATTGATATGTGATTTTGGGTTGAGGACTTGAGCATGAGATCATGTGCAAGTTAAAAGCACCCATTCTTGTCTAGGTCCCTAGTTGGATATTATTGTAGAAATTAGGATAACACTAATATATAATGACTAGTTTGCATGTTGACTAATGACTACGTATCATTAGTCATGATATTGGATATCAATTCAAACACATAGCTACTTGTTATGAACAAGTATATTACACAGTCCCAACTTGAGTATATGTGTGGAAGCCATATATGACAGTCAAAATCATATCTCTATTTGATAGTGGTGATTATGGTCTATAGAGATATCGTTACAATTACACATGTTGTTTGGTGTACTTTGAGACTACTCAATATGACTTTGAATAAGGTTTGTCATACATGTAGTTTTTGGGTATATCTTTGACACATATGGATTATTATGAATGATGTAGATGAATTTGTCCCTCATGTTCAAGTGATATACTACCATTTTATGAGTGATATTGTGAAATGCATGGTCATGCTCATGTCATTCAATTTGTGATGTCAAGCTCATATATATCTCAAATAGTCTATTGTAGATTATGAAATAAAGATTGAACATTAAGAGGATGGCATTTCCTTGTCTGGTTTCAATCAAGATATGGGCAACAAATGGACTATACAATCACGGTAACATTGGTCGCAATACTATGTTGAAATTGTTCTCCAACTTATCCAATTACTTGGGTAGCAATGCAGTCTTTCTATATGCCAATAATTGTATGTAAAGTCAAAAGATGATTATAGACATTAGTGTCAGTGTAATATGGAACCTATAGTATCACACACATAAGATTCATAGGGAAGAGGGGTATACTAATGGATACATGATTAATTGGTTACTAAATTTTTAAGTAATCAATTGAATCATTACTGGACTAAATGGAAGTGCATTTGCTCAATCGAAAAGTCCAATAATCCAATTGTACAGACTAGTCAATCGACTAAAATGAGATGAAACCTTTGTGCATCAACCATAGTTCTCATGGAAGGATCCCAACAACTTCCAACTGGATCCATCACAGTTGAAGCCACCACAACAACAACATTCGTACAATACTCAGCAAAACCAGGAGGAAATAGGTCCAAGAATACTTGTTTTGGAAATACATGATTGTGAGCACACCTCTCGAGCTTCATCATTGTGATGGTAATACCACTCTTAAATTGTTGAAGCACATGGAAAGTTCTTAATCTAGTTTAGAAAGTCTTCAGGTGACCCTAGTGAGTCTGCAACTCACCATAGGAGTTATTTTCCTAAATAAACCAGTCAATGTTCTGAAATTGTCTTTTATTTTATTCATAATTATTTTTCTAGTACTTTTCAAACTATTGGTTTTAAAGGATCCAATTATTTCATTGCATATGATGATAATTTCTCTAGCATGCCTTGCTTATACTTGTTCAAGTCGTGATGGATGATTGGTGTTTTTAGAATTTCCATAAATTGATCTCAATAATGTTTAATAAATCCATTTAAGTCTTTTAGGCTGAAAATGCTTTCGATTATATTTGAAGTCATGTGTATTAATTTTTCTCTATGACCAGAACCATCCATAAACTTTCTTGTGCTCACAACCCACAACATAATGGGGTTGTATAACATAAAAATTGCCATGTTCTTGACATCTCTCATGATCTTATGATTCAAGACAAATTACCTAAGTTCTATTGGTTTGAGACTGGACTCGCCACCTGCTACCTTATCAATTGATAGTCATCATTTTTTCTATGAACAAGACATCCTTTTTGTTTGTTTTTCCCACTTAAATGACTTATCACCTTCCTTTGGACATTTTTGTGTAATGTATTTGTGCATCACTTTGGTCCAAAGGTAGATAAACTTGATCCTCACTCTATCAAATTGGTTTTCTTGACTATTATACATTTTAGAAATGTTATCATTATATAGTACAAGCAACCAAATCATATGCATGTATCCTCCAATGTTACATTTTATGAATCAAATATATTCTTTAATTATGCATCATTGTACTCTCCTTCTAAAACCCAGCCTCACCTGAGTTTTTTGAGATTAATCTTTCTGACATGGTGAATAATGAACCCATCATCCATCCTTTAATTGTTCCTTCTAAGCTAACACATGACCCACCCGTATAGTTCACATCTAAGGATACATCACACCATGTGTCTCTCTAGAAAGGTGTATGACCTTGCACTCTCCACCATCTAATATCTCATGTGTTCCATGTACAAGCATTCTCATACTCTAGATACATCAACTGACAACTTGACTCTATCCATATTTTGTAACAATGTTATGGAGCCCTTCAACACCCTTGTCGAAAAGTTGTGATGCTTGAGGAAATGACAATATTGCATGAGAATGGGACATGGGATCTTGTCCCTCCTCCTCCGAAACAAAAATATTGTCAGTTACAAATGGGTCTATTTATAAAATTTAGTTCATTTGGATCGATGAAATGTCTCAAATGTAGGTCAATAATAGAATGTTGTGGCTTGTTCAAGAATAGACGTAAAATATCATGTCATGGACCATGCTTGTTTTTAGATCCAATGGGTGACTTCTATAATTCAAGAATTATGTTTCCCTATGTCATCCTCAAAAACTCTCAAATGTGACAATCAAGAAGCTATTCATATAGATAACAATACACTTTTGTGAACATAACAAGCACATTGAGGTTGACTACCACTACATGACTTGTGACAAAAAGATCATCAAAACATATGTGAATATTGGAGAACATACTGGAAATATTTTCACCATGCCTCTTCTACCTTCATCATTATCCTATATGTCTAGCAAGTTGGGAGTACATGATGTGTAGTCTCCAGCTTGAGGGGGACTTTTGTGGTTAGGTTAATTATTATCTTTGTATTATCTAATTGGGCTTCCTCTACTACCATTAACATTGGTTTAGTCTATGTTATGTAGTCTCTCTGTTATATCATACATTGAGACAAGCCTATATATAACATTTTGTAACCATGATTCTCTCATAATAAGATTTTATATTCCTAATTATCAATTCATGGAAATTAGGATTCTCATGGGTATTTATTTTAGGTTTAAATATGTTATACAACTCACATCTAACGAACTGACCATGCTTACTTGTTGAACCAATTGACAAGTGCTACACATCCAATCTTTTACTTATAAATGTCTTGGAATAACTTTTTATTAGTGCATGTTGTTTTGTTAAATGTGCCTCTACTCATATTCTATCGGAACATGTTTGTTGTCACTCTTGAAACAGTCAATAAATTAACACATACTTTTAGTCTCACTTTGTGAAGCTTTTGTAGAAGATGAAGAGTTTGACCCAAAATGGGTGAACTCTTTCAAGCTTGTATTGACACATCTAAACACTATGACAAGATACAAAATTGAAGAAATTTGATAGATTTGTATACGCTAAAGGAGTTCTTACCTATAGTTATGTCACTTAACTAAAGTCCATCCAACATATACTTTGGCTTTGTAGATGACTCATTGTTAGGACCAAACAAATCAGGAAACACATTGTGTTAAAAGGTCATGAGGGCCTCATAGAAATATATTCCCAAATATAAGATATCCTTCCACCACATATTAATATGGATATTGATATGCACCCAATGTTAGGAACGTTAAGGATTGTCTGCCATCTTTTATATGAAAGAATATACTCAAGTCTTAGACAAGGTGGATTGTTTCATCCCTTTATATGGAGTGTTGACACACTGCATGTTGAGGTGGTTACTACTATTAGGTCATGCACAATGAGCAAGGCGATGAAGATAATTGATCCCATGTCTTAAAAAAGTGAATCATGCCTGAATAATATGAAAAGCATTCTCATTGAACAATCAAGCACGCCATTCCTTCCCTAGACCAACACTATGCATGTTGAGGATCCCATTGATGTAGAGAATGATGACCGCATGATGTACAACAATCAATTTTTATTATAGCCACATTCATATTAGATGTGATCATTACTTTGGTGTTATATCTACCTAAGTTAATGATTTACATAAAATACACACACATATACATACATACATACATATATATGCACATATATGCCGACAAGGAGTGGCTCAAGTGGTCAAGTATGGTGTCTCCTCATGAAGGGACCCGGGTTTGAATCTCAGTTGCCACCTTGATTTACCACCCTCCTGGGCGTTCACCCTCCGCCATGGGCATGGGAGAGGGGGGAGAAATCTTTCTCTCTTAATCCTATATATGCATATATATGTAATATCTTGGTGAGAGCATGAGAAGCATATGAGTAACTTTTCACAATGATCAAATTTTAATAATTCTACCATATAGATTACAAATATACCTTATTCGTCACCATTGTACATAATTTCATCATCGGACTTGTATTGTATTCACAACAAGTGAATACTTTTCATCACTCAATATTGAGTTTTAGGCTGACCGTTAGATGTAAAATAAGTATATTATACATATGGACATGTAAAAATTATTAGATTGAAGTGATTTTTTGTGTGAAGGTAGATAAAATGATGTTCTTCCCGTACATAATATTGGATATTAAAAATAAGGTATAACTTTATAGTTATTCAAATGTCTCTCATGCTCTCACCGTAGATTTTTTCTCACTAGATAGACACCTTATACACACACAGATATATATAAGAGAAATAAAATAAGAAATAAGAGATTTTAAAAGAAAAGTTGAAACTCTTAAGACACTAAATGATACTAATGAAGAATACACATATAAAACCTTCCCTACAAACATTGTAGAAACATCCAATAGTGTAGTAGAAGAAGAAAGGAAAACAAACTACATCTGTTCGATACAAGAATACATCAAGAAAAAATGAAAATCCCAAGTAATTACACAAATTGATCAAAACTTTACCCTAAAGGGAATAGCACTATTTGGTTCAGGGGAAAACATAAATTATCATTTCTACATATTTTGTTAGTCTCTTGCTTCTTTCTTCTTTATTAGAGATTGAATCTATGATTTCTAGGATAAGTTGTTACTCCGAGGTGATCATATTCAAACTATCAGCTAAATCAGATACTTCATTATAGTTACATAGACATACTTTGTCTTCTTCTTCACCAATATCAGAGGGTAGGGTCTTTGAGAAGTACCCATTCTCCGCATTTAGTTGAATTCCACTTGTGTCCTTCTTTCTTGTGGGAAAGGGTTCCTTAGGTTCGAGACCTCCTTTTCGTAGTTGTATTATGGGTGCTCGTGTTGGAGAGGATAGGCGTTAGAGTTTAAGGTGTGTCAATACTATAGACAGACCACTAGGAATTCTGAAAACAAAGAAAGAAAGCTCATAAGGAACTCTTTGGAATGCTTTTGAAGTATAATAAGGTAAGTGTTTAATCATCCTAGATCTCCTTGATACGACCTGACTAGGTATGAAGCCTCCTTGTCATAGTGGGATTCCCATGGTTTAACAAGGCAGAGTTGTATTCACTATTGACAGGACACTAGTTAGTTCTTGTTAAGGATGTTGAAGTTGTTTAACCTCCTATCTTGCAAAACTTCTATACTTCCCGCTAATTCTATCTTTAGAATGATGTTTGTTAAAATAGTGAACAAATATATTTTCAAAATGTCAAACAGTCAATTCAAAATTGGGAAATGCCTAAAGTGCCTGTAAAGACATACACTAAAGGAACTTGTAAACTCATCAATGACTATTATATAAAATAATAGAGAAAATCATCTCGGTAAACTCATCTTTAGAAAGCCCAGAACTCTTCTCTAAAAAGGATATAGAAAATCTAAATAAAATACAAAGTATAACTACCTACACTTAGGATTGGTTCAAGTATTAGCCAGAATACTAACTAGGATAGGTATAAACTCATACAAATTATTAAGATTGAGAGATTGTAGACATCTAAAGTTTATGACTCTCTGTTAGAATTAGTTAAATCTAGCATGTAAGATGGGTTGGTCTACTTTAATGCTATCCCCAACTTCTCAGTATCCTTGAGTGATCTAGGACTATTAAAAGCCTTAACCTTAAATATTCAAACTCAGGATTTCACATGGAAACATCTTCATAAATTGTTGATATATGTTATATGGTATACTTTAAGGCCATGAACACAATGACACCACAGTCACCCATCTGTCACAAAAAAGGCACTATTGATAGGACACTAGTTACTTCTTGTTAAGGATGTTGAAGTTGTTTAACCTCCTATCTTGTGAAGCTTTTGCACTTCCCGCTAATTCTATGTTTAGAATGATGTTTGTTAAAATAGTGAACAAATATATTTTGAAAATGTCAAATAATCAATTCAAAATTGGGAAATGCCTAAAGTGCCTGTAAAGACATATACACTAAAGGAACTTATAAACTCATCTATGACTATTATATAAAATAATAGAGAAAATCATCTCTGTAAACTCGTCTTTAGAAAGACTAGAACTCTTCTCTAAAAAGGATATAGAAAATCTAAATAAAATATAAAGTATAACTACCTACACTTAGGATTGGTTCAAGTATTAGCCAAAATACTAACCAGGATAGGTATAAACTCATACAAATTATTAAGATTGAGAGATTGTAGACATCTAAAGTTTATTGACTCTCTGTTAGAATTAGATAAATCTAGCATGTAAGATGGGTTGGTCTACTTTATTGCTATCCCTAACTTCTCAGTATCCTTGAGTGATCCAGGACTAATAAAAGCCTTAACCTTAAATATTCAAACTCAAGATTTCACATGGAAGCATCTTCATAAATTGTTGATATATGTTATAGGGTATACTTTACGGCCATGAACACAGTGACACCACAGTCATCCATCTATCACAAAAAAGGCACTACAACACTCTGTAATGCCTAGGCCCACTATCTAAGGCTCTAGTAGATTTTCAGGAATGATGACTGTCCCCATAGACCACCACTAGCCTTAACTACACGCTTTATCCTCACTCACACGCATGCCATGATCAACTTCCCGATAGGTCACCCATCTCAGTACTACTCCATGCTAAGCACACTTAACTATGGAGTTCTTAGTGATGGGCTCCCGAAAAAGGAGGTGCACCTTGCTGATATGGGTAGTCCAATCATTCCTTTTAAGATCACTATATCTGAGGCCTCAAATCCTGGGACGTTACAATCTCCCCAACTTAGACTCTTGACGTCCTCGTCAGGGCTCAACTACAAGGCCTCATAATCTCTTCCCCATTTCATTGCAGATGTAGAATGGCCCATGGACACCCAGCTCCCGATCACAGAATACCAACGCAAGGGTGTCTACGTCAACCATGGACAGCCCTTTCCTACATGCCTAGACCGCACGGCTCAAGACTGGCATGCCATGCCCATGTGGGCCCCACCTAACAGAGGGGAATTGGCTCTGATACCATTTGTAATGCCCGGGCCCACTACCCAAAGCTCTAGTAGAGTTTACGGCCATGAACACAGTGACACCACAGTCATCCATCTATCACAAAAAAGGCACTACAACACTCTGTAATGCCCAGGCCCACTGCCCAAGGCTCTAGTAGAGTTTTAGGAATGATGACTGTCCCCACAGACCACCACTAGCCTTAACTACACGCTTTATCCTCACTCACGCGCATGCCAGGATCAACTTCCCGATAGGTCACCCATCCCAGTACTACTCCATGCTGAGCACACTTAACTATGGAGTTCTTAGTGATGGGCTCCCAAAAAAGGAGGTGCACCTTGGTGATATGGGTAGTCCAATCATTCCTTTTAAGATCACTATATATGAGGCCTCAAATCCTGGGACGTTACAATCTCCCCAACTTAGACTCTTGACGTCCTCGTCAGGGCTCAACTACAAGGCCTCATAATATCTTCCCCATTTCATTGCGGATGTAGAATGGCCCATGGACACCCAGCTCCCGATCATGGAATACCAACGCAAGGGTGGCTGCGTCAACCATGGACAGCCCTTTCCTACATGCCTAGACCGCACAGCTCAAGACTGGCATGCCATGCCCATGTGGGCCCCACCTAACACAGGGGAATTGGCTCTGATACCATTTGTAATGCCCGGGCCCACTGCCGAAGGCTCTAGTAGAGTTTCAGGAATGACGACTATCCCCACAGACCACCACTAGCCTTAACTACACACTTTATCCTCACTCACGCGCATGCCAGGATCAACTTCCCGACAGGTCACCCATCCCAGTACTACTCCAAGCTGAGCACGCTTAACTATGGAGTTCTTAGTGATGGGCTCCCGGAAAAGGAGGTGCACCTGGGTGATATGGGTAGTCCAATCATTCCTTTTAAGATCATTATATCTGAGGCCTCAAATCCTGGCACACTTAACTATGAAGTTCTTTAGTGATGGGCTCCCGGAAAAGGAGGTGCACCTTGGTGATATGGGTAGTCCAATCATTCCTTTTAAGATCATTATATCTGAGGCCTCAAATCCTAGGACGTTACACACTCTTTCTTACAAATATTAGAAATAATGCAGTCACCCCCAAAACCTTTAAAATGAGATAATATTAAACTATCATAGTGTTGGACTCTTTCCCAAGCCAATCATTCTATGCCACTTGAAAATGAAACGATCGAGGAAGTCATAGAATATCTAAATGGTGATGTAGAAATAAATTTTATATCATCAAGTAGAAGAATTAAACTGGACTCCATACCTTCCACCAGTTATTCCATGGGTTTTGATACTCGTAGGTCTTCACTGTCCTCAAAGGTTTTGACCTATGAAATACCCAGAAACTCGTTATTATCAAGGGTGTCTACCTTTGAAGTTCCCAAGACTACATGGAAATCCCCTCTGAGTACCATTCTATTATACTTCCTAGAAATAAAGATAGGGATGAAATATTAAATGATAAGATATATCCCACACTTAGGCCTCTAGGCTTAGCTTATCCAATCAACAAAAAAACATGTTCTAACATTAAACCATCAGAAATAGAATTTACTATAATTCCCACTACTATAGATAGGCGATACAGCGTCAGCTGTTTGTGGTTTTTGGCATCGGATAAAGAATGATGCCTAAGTGGGCGATGATAAAAAAGACAACTTTGTGTCTGTTCACTTATCTGACAGTGTAAATTTTTCATCATCGGTTACATGTTCCATTCAAACTGACTATATAAAACAAAGCAGCAACCAAAATACTAGTTAGACTAAAATGTATTTCGATGGATTATGCAAGGGACCTGACAACGCTTCTCCTATTTCGTGTCATTTGAATGTGTCATCACTGTTGGCGTAATTAATTCTTAGTAATGAATAGTACATTTATTAATCATTTAGTGTCGGATATTTGTGTTTACCCGACGGGGAAGGAATTTGTAGTAGGGAGTTTATAAACACTCGACGGTGATTTATATATATATATATTTTTTTATAGTAGGTCTGCATACCTACTGTCTATGCTTGCAATTACCTACCTTTGAGCCAATGTCCTTCAGTATTGAAGAACAATAGCATCTTTTGCAGGCATTGCGGCTTAACAACAGGCTGACAGTCCTACAAAAAAACAAATTTTATATATAATACATGCACAAGTATGCCAACATACTTTACATTTTCCAAATACTCCACAGCAAATCCACATTCTCAAACTCTCCCAACAATCATGTCATTTTATTCAATTTTCTCAAATTGAAGTACACCTCACAGTTTGAGTACACATTGAAATACACATCATAGTTTTGTATACATAAAGATTGTAGGTAGCACAAGATGTCTACACTCTAGTACAATAATTGTTGTTTATAAATATACAAAAAACCTTAGTGTAGTGGGTTACATGAGCCAGGGATACATTGTTCAAAACCTAATGTTACTCACACGAAGAGGCCAAGAGGCACCATACTGTCAAGACGATGACTTTGTTTGGAAAAAGCTACTACACAATAGCTAGCCATGCATGGCTTCGTGATATAGTCATCTCTTATGATGGGACTGTAAGGCACATGTGCAACAAATCTATTTTGAATAATGGTTGAGATGATGCATCAATGTGTAGGACGATGAATGTTCTTGAACATGGGCAGTCCTCACTAAACATGGACAAGTAGATCCATCATTCTGCACATAGATGTAGTAACTGAACCATTCCACAACAGATTTGTGCAAATGTGTCTTACAGTGCCATCATAAGAGATGACTATATCCCGAAGCCATGCATGGCTAGTTGTTGTGCAGTAGCTTTTCCAAAGAAAGCCATCATGTCGATAGTGTGGCCTCCCGGTGTCCTCTTAATGTGAGTAACATTTGTGGCCTCTTTGTCTGCAAGATCGACATCTTCAAAAATAAAACATCATCGATGAGAAGAAAGACAACTCTATTTTTCATTAGATTCAAATACCAACAAACATATTTCAAATACCAACTAATACCACTCACCGCATCATTGCGATCCTTTGTATGTTGAAGGAACGCCTATCTTTTTCTTCCGCTTTGGGATGGGTATGACATGTTCAAAACTAGGTGGCGGTTCACTGACTGTGGTAGGATATGATGCAGACTACCACTTTGGGATGGGTATGACATGTTGAAATCCAGGCGGCGGACCACTAACTGTGGTTGGATATGATGTAGACTGATGCTCTTGTGATTCCTCTGAGGAATCAGAATCTGACTCCTCTGAGGAATCGTCGTCTGCCTCCTGTGAGGAATCGTCCCTCTAAAGAAATTCATTAGGCGTTTATCATGAAACCAAAATTGGAACTCCCACATGTACTTCTCATATTCTTCCAAAGCGCCAAACATAGAATGGTAAAAGTTGATACTTCGGTTGAGCTCAAGATGGAGATGACATGATGGTGCAATAGAGCATTGGCTCAAGAGTTTGGTGACGGAGCATGATGTCAACATCTAAAAAATAAAATGTATAACCATCATAAATTATACAAGTTACAACACATCATAAATAAATGAAAGATGACAATAGTTAACACAAAAATAATGAAATATTTAATATCAGAAGTCAATTAGATCGTCATCACTAAGGAGGTAACATTTTAGATTTAAACTAGAAGTTTAATTCGATGATGGTGATCATCATCATCATCATCATCATCATCATCATCAATCATCATTGACATCATCATCATCATCATCATCAATCATGATCATCATCTAAATCCTCACTAAATCAGTCCTCACATCATCAAAAATCAATCATCATCATAATCATTATCATCATCATCATCATCAAAAACATCATCATCATCATCATCATCAAGATCATCATCATCATCATCATAAATCCTCACTAAATCAATCCTCACATCATCAACAATCATCATTATCATCATCATCAACAACAACAACATCGTCATCGGCATCATCATCCTCCTCATCAGCATCATCATCATCATCAATCATAATCAACAATCATCATCATCATATCATGATCATCATCATAAATCCTCACTATATTAGTCCCCACATCATCAACAATCAATCATCACCATCACCATCATCAACATCATCATCATCATCATCATAAATCCTCACTAAATCAATCCTCACATCATTAACAATCAATCGTCATCATCATCATTATCAACATCATCATCATCATCATCGTCAATCATCAATATCATCATCATCATCATAAATCCTCACTAAATCAATCCTCACATCATCAATAATCAATCAATCATCATCAACATCACCATCATCATCATCATCATCATCATCATCATCATCATCAATCATAATCATAATAATAATAATAATCATACACCATCATCATCTTATCATCATATATCATTCCATCCCAGCATCATAATAATAATAATTTCGACATGCATAGTAATAATCAAAATCATCAACATCATCAACATTTCATGATCATCCCATTAATCATACAACATCATAATAATAATAATAATTTTGACATGCATAGTAATAATCAAAATCGGCACCAAAAGGTGCACAAATCAGTGGTAGAATTTCCACTGTAATGACAAATAAATTAATTTTGACAGCATTTTAATCACAAAATGTGATGATAAATAAATTAAAACCTAAAATTTGATAGCATTTTAATATTGAGGAGTGCACGATATTATAGAAATATTATAAGGAACATTATAGGAATAGGAGGAGAGAAAATATGAGGAGGAGGTTGATGAGAAGTTGGTCGACGGTAGAAGTACCTCGCTATCGCAGCTTGGCGGTAGCAGCAGCTCCTAGAACAGCTCGGCGATGACAGTAGCTCATCAGTGTAGCAGTAAGTAGCCTGACAGGAGGCACTGACGTCTTCATGGAGGAGAGCGGCGGCTAACAGGCATTTTTGCCTTCTTGCTAGAGGCATCGAGGAGTGGCTCACGTGGCGGTGGGAGGATGCAGTGGTGGTGGGGGAGTTGTAAGTAGCAACATAGATGAGGAGTTGGAGGCTGAGAAACAGGTTGGTGGAGAACATGGAGCCGCAGAGGAGGGTGATGAGTAGAAGGTCATCGGAGAAGGCGGAGCTGGAGGTGGAGAGGCAGAAGGGCACTAGAGGAGCTGGAGGCAGAGAGGATGAATTGCTTGAGCAGGGTTTTGAGCAAAGAATGGTAGGAAAATGATAGAGAGTAAGGGTTTCATGAGCGTTTAAGTAAACGGTACCTCATTAGTTAAACAAATAGGTGACGACGTAGAATTATTCTAGATAGATACAAGCTAATGACCGACAATATACCTATGTTTTTCTTGTCGTCTATCAATAAGTAACAACCACCTAACATCTATGATATAAGTCGTCGACCAATCATTACCAACCACCATCAAATATTATTTTGGGTTGGGGAAAAATTCACGGGTCACATGGTGCAAACATTTTCCTCATTGTCCAGTCAATACAAGCATCGACGCTATAGTGTAATTCAATCCCACGGGATCGATGTTGTGTGCATGAGATATATAATGTCTGTTTCTTGTAATAACCCAATGATATACTGATTTTGGAGGCAAATGAAAATGCTTCAAAAACCTTTAAATGAAAATTCTAATTTTGAGGGTGATATATATTGTATGTTGCTTAGCAAGAAGGTCAACTGAAAAAATAAAGCGCAGCCTGCATTTTCTCAGATGGGATACCCGCGACGGTTGCAGGCATAGAAATGACAGGAAAGCGTCCACCGTTGGTTCTGTGCAAAAATAGAGTTGACATGGTATCCCCATTCTGTAGTAGTGTGATTTTATAGAGCAGGAATTTGAAATAGATAAAGATATGGTGAGGAGTGACTTTCTCTCTAAATAAAACAAAGAAAAAGTTGATTGGTTCTTTGATCATTACAATGATTAAGCAAAAACACTCATTAGATAACAATTCTATGACCACATGAAGGATGTCAATGAAAGGGATTCCATTATAATATCTTAATTTATATTTTTAACAAGAAAGAAAGATGTTTGCATGCATGCTTTCTTTATACATATATGGGCTTCAAGGATTTTGTATTCTGATTGAAGATGATCATTAGTAGATGATCTAACATTGTTAGTAGTTTTCTCAAAACATCTTGTAGGGGACAAGTCCTTCTCTAATGCAATCAATGTCCACCCGTCAATAAAAGGGGGAACTCCATTCAGAGTAAAATTAGGTTTTATGTTCATAGTGATTTTTCCTTTCCATCTTCTTTTAATCATATGATTAAATGATTTGTTGTAGATGTTTTTTCTTATAACAGATTTGAATCTACTTAATTGTTTTTTATGTTATTTTTCTTTCTTATCAAGTCATCATTTTTAGAGGCTCTTTCAATTGATTTTCTTCTCTTGTAGATTTTCATTTCCTTCCTTGAATGTTTAGCTTTGCTTTGTGTTAATAGAGTCCCTTTATATTGATGAGCCTACCTTGTTATGTAGAACCCTTTAGGGGATCATATTATTAATTTCATCTCGAGGCCTCCTTGTCATAGTAGTATGTGCTTGTACATCCATGGATAGGTGTTAGTGTTTGAGGTATGTAGATACTATTAACAGTCCACTAGGATCTCTGAGAACAAAGAAAGAAAGCTCATTTAGAACTCATTAGACTTCTTTTGAAGTATAATAAGAGAAGTGTTTAATCATCCTAGATCTCTTTGATATGATTTGACTAGGACCGACACCTCCTTGTTGTAGTGAGCCCCCGTGGTTCAACGAGATAGAGTTGTATTCACTATTGACAAGCCACTAGTTAGTTATTCTTAAGGATGTCAAAGTTTTTTAACCTCCTATCTTGCGAAGCTTCTGCACCTCCTGCTAATTCTATCTTTAGA
Source organism: Alisma plantago-aquatica (assembly GCA_963693085.1). NCBI lineage: Eukaryota > Viridiplantae > Streptophyta > Magnoliopsida > Alismatales > Alismataceae > Alisma > Alisma plantago-aquatica. Next base: position 564,356,017 of record OY856410.1, on the reverse strand, counting down.
ACAATGTTTGTTAAAAATAGTGAAGAAATAAATTTTGAAATGTCTAACAATCAATCCAAAATTGGGAAATGCCTAAAGTTCTCATAAAAGACATATACACTAAAGGAACTTTTAAACTCATCTCTGGCTATTATATAAAAATAATACAGAAAATCATCTCGGTAAACTCATCTTTAGAAAGCCAAAAACTCTTCTCTGAAAAGGATATAGAAAATCTAAAAAAAAAGACAAAGTATAACTACCTACACTTAGGATTGGTTCAAGTATCAGCCAAAACACTAACTAGGATAGGTATAAACTCATCCATATTATTATGCTTGAGAGATTGTAGACATCTAAAGTTTATTGACTCTCTGTTAGGGTTAGTTGAATCTATAATGTCAGATGGGTCGGTCTACTTTAATGCTATCCCTAACTTCTCAATATCCTTGAGTGATCCATGACTATTAAAAGCCTTAACCTTAAATATGCAAACCTCAGGGTTTCACATGGAAGCATCTTCAAAATATGTTTCTATATGTCAAAGGGTATGATATAAGGCCATGACCACAATGTCACCACAGTCATCCATCTGTCCCAAAAAAGGAACTACAACACTCTTTCTTACAAATGTTAGAAATAATGTATTCACCCCAAAACCTTTAAAATGGGATGACATTAAACTACTAAAGTATTGAACTCTTGCCCAAGTCAATCATCTTATACCACTTGAAAATGAAACTATCGAGGAAGTCGTAGAACATCCAATTGGTGATGTAGAAATAAATTTTCTATCATCAAGTAGAATAATTACACTGGACTCCAGACCTTCCACCAGTTACTCTAGCAGTTTTGATGCTCCTAGGTCTTCATTATCCTCAAAGGTTTCGACCTATGAAACACCCAAAAACGTGTTATCATCAAGGGTATCTACCTCTGAAGTTCCCAAGACTGCTAGGGAAACTACCTCTGAGTACCATTCTATTATACTCCCCAAAAATAAAGATAGAAGTAACATGTTGTTCTTGCAACCAAAAAGGTTAGTTTGCTAAAAAATTCTTTAAAAGAGGATTAAAGGAAAAGGTAAATAAATTACTCCTAGAATCAAAGATCCTTACACTAGAGGAGTTAGACAAATTCATTTCAAAACTCAACTTTAACTATTCCTTTGATTCTCATACTTATGAAGAAGAAGTCAAAGGATTTCTTTGTAACTATTATGAAGTATCTGATTCATCTGATAGTCTAAATATGATCACATCATAGAAGAAGCTTATCCTAGAAGTTATAGATTCAATCGCTAATAAAGAAGAAAGAAGAAATAGACTAACAATATATCTAGAAATGATAAAGTTAAAAACAAAATACAAGTAAAATCAATGAATACTACTCCTTTGATCATATTCGACAGGACTAGAGAAAAATAAATATAAGACCATATTGAATGAAGACATAGTTGATGACTTAAGAGAAATAAAACAAGAAATAAGAGATTTAAAATGTAGAGTCAAAATTCTTGAGACACTACAATATATTGATGAACAATACACATATAAAGCCTTCCCTACAAACATTGGAGAAACATGAAATAGTGTAGTAGAAGAAGAAAGGAAAGCAAACTATATCTATTCAATACAAGAATACATCAAGAAAAAATGGAAAGCTCAAGTAATTATAAAAATTGATCAAAAGTTTACCCTAAAGAGAATAGTACTATTTGATTCAAGGGCAGACATAAATTGTATATAAGAAAACCTCATCCCAGAAAACTATAGAAAAGAAAACACCCACCAAGTAAATTCAACCACCAATGATTATCTATAGATTAATTTCAAATTACCAAAAACATATATATGTACAGATAATATTGAACACAAAACATCTTTTGTTCTAGCAAAGAATATTTATGAATAAATTATCATTGGGACACCCTTTTTTAATAACATTCTACCAATCACTATTGACAATGAGGGAATACATGCTATAATTCAAGAAAAGGTACTAAACTTCAAATTTAGGAAACAACCTGATGCTTGCCTTATTAGCAAAATAAGACAACTAATTTGATCTTAAAAATAAACTACCTAGAAAATTGAAAGAAAAAGGATATTTTTATATAACTTTATTCTTGCATGATTTGATATTATTTCTCTCGTTAGGAAATGGCAACAACCTCAAGCTCAGGGTCTAATGTGATCCTCCAAGAGCCAGTTATCAATTAACATTGAAACAATTGATTCTCATAATCAAAGCTACAAAGATGAGGCCATACCAATGATAGATAGAACTATGGATATTATGACTCTAAAAGAAAGTGAATACTAGACAAAAGGTTATGACACTTACTTCACACTAAAAAAAAATTTGACCCTTCTAAAGGTATTGATTACATTATTCAAAATATTTCCCTAAGGAATACCTATTTATTCCAAATATTGTTGATAAAAACATATATTCTTATGAGAAAGTGATCATTGAAACAAAGAGTGAAAAAATTACACACTATTCTGAGGAGATCTCCTTAGAGATTGAGCCAATGTATTTAATTTTGAAGATTGAAAAAATCATCACTCTCGCAGAGTGGAACAAAGACGGAAGTCCCAACATTCCTAAAAAGTTCAAAAGTGATCTCACTCCATGATATTTTAACTAATGGGACTACCAACAAGCCTGGGAGAACATCATGTATATAGTAAATAAAGATTACATTCATACTTGGTCCATGAAGTTCTTCTATCAAACAAATATTTCACGATGGTGGATATCTAAGTTCTGGTCAAGATTTGGGCCTAACAGAGACGTCTTTCATGAATCTTTAGAAAGATTATAATACTATGAAAATATGGTCTTGAACAATGGACCAATATCTTAAACCATTTCTCCATCTATGGAGTACCATGGATAGTCTGGTGGTCTTAGAAAATGTCTACCTACAACTACCCAACCTCATTAATGATAAAAATAGAAATTAGGTGGTGGGAAAAATATAGTATTGACAATTTTAAAAAAGAAAATTGTCCTACCAAGGGTTGTTCTTGGGAAAAGCTTTTACAAAAAGGTATTAGCTGATTCAAAATAAAGATACACAAATCTACCTAAAGATCTTACTGAAGATATCACATATATATTTTTAGAACTACCTGGGGAACAAATACATTTATGAGTATTCTAAGACTTCACTTCAATAATGGAAAAAGATTAGAGATAAAAAGTATCGACAAGTAAAAATATTCACTATTGTAAAGAAGACATCACTATTTTAGATAAGAAGAAGACATAGAAAAGGCATCTACAGTATACAAAGGAATTTCTATTATTTTAAAGAAAAGCTAACTATGAAGTGCTCGTTACTATTTACAAAGTATTAAGGAAGACCAAAGGAATTTTTACTGTTTCAAAAAGAAGGAAAAGACTAAAAGCTTATGACAAAAGAATCTCAACTATTGAAGATTAATGGGAGAAAATGTGGACACCACTCCTAGAGGTCTCTTCTAATGCCAAAATGCTATAAATAGCCTCTAAGGCAACAAGGGAATGCAAGCTAGTTCGAACAATTTTGTACATACAACACTTGAGCCTTGTAATTCCCATCTACCACCTCCTCTAGCTCTCCCTTCTTCCTTAGTAGTAACTTGCAGTACTACCTCCCATGTAAGCTCTTCTTCTATGTGTTCTTATCTTGTGTAACTTCCCTTCTTCCATATATTATAAACAACCATCTATAAAAAAAATTGCAATAAGTTGTGTGTACATACTTTCTTGTGCTTGTGCTCCATCGTATTCCATCATGCTATTTCGTGCTCCGTTATTCCTCTGTTGTGCCTCCTCCATGTTGTGTGCAACAATGATTGTAACCATGACTCCTCACTCTACAGTTCCTTTGTGCTTCCTTGCGCACTCTCCACCCTTTGTAAGTTTCTATCTTCTATATATATATATATATATATATATATATAAATATATATATAAATATATATATATAGTTATATAGTTATATATATATATATAGTTATATGTTAGGTCAAGTAAACACATACTAGCTTCCTTCTTAGTTTCCAAGCTCCAATCTGGTATCAAAGCCACTCTGATTTGAGAAGTACCCATTCTCAAATATTGTAAAACAACCCCAAGCACATCAAACCCGAATGCCTATATATATATATATATATATATATTGTTGGCAAAGTCTATAGATCTTAATATAGGTGATATAGTTCCCTTTTCTATTTTGTATCCCAGAAATTGAATGCTAGCATGAAAGTTGTTTTAATACATGTATCTTTTATGCAAACATGGACTTTAGGGATTTTATGATTGATTTGTAATTTGTCATTAGTACATGAATTGATGTTGTGTGTGGTTTTTTCAATATATTTGGTTGGTATTAGACCTTCTCTTATGCAGTTTAGATCTGCTCCAGAATCAAATAAAGCTAGTTTCTTAATAGTAAAATCTGGGTTGATTTTAATTATGACATCTCCCTTCCATTTTATTTTTATATATTGTTGGATTCTATTTAGAGATTTGTTTTTAGACTTATCTTGTATTCTATTATTTTGACTTACTAAATTTTTGTTAGTATTTTTAGTTTCTTTTAAATCTTTTATTTCTCTTTTAATATTTTTTTGTTCTCTTTTAATGTCTTGTAGAGTCAGATGGTTTTCAATTTCATTTGTATCATATGAAATATTTTGTTTTCGGCTTCTTTTAGAGTTGATTTGTTTTTTTATTCATTTTCATATATTTTGAAAATAGTTTAAATTTTTCTTGATCATTTTTTATAGTATTGATAGTTTTAAGAATGAAGTATTGTTATGTACTTAATACCTTTAGAGATTGCTCTTTGCTTTCATTATATTTAGTTCTAGAGAGATTATTTAATTCATCAAGCACATCTTTATTATTTAAAGAATGAGAAAAAAATTCTTTTAATTTTATATCACTTTTTCTTGTAATAATTTGGATTGGCAAGTTCTCAGGGAAATTTTTAGGAATCAATGGTCTGATTTTACTGTCAGATTCATTAGACTCATACCACGGTGGAATAAGTTTGTAGATTTTTTCTTTAAGTTCTTTGATGTAATAATTTTTATACCATTCAAATAAATGTATATTTTTTGTATAGTATTTCATTTTTAATACCATTTTTCTCTTATGTAAAATCTTTCCTTTTATCAAAGTTTTCATGGAATTGTTTTGCCCTGAACTGATTTTTATCTAATAAAAACTATTTTCTTAGATATTCTTTATCAATAATGAAATTTTTTTATTTTCTTTTGAATTACTTACATTTATAGTCTGAAGGGTGTCTATATTCTCATTGACACCTTTTAGTGAGTTAAGCATTTTATTCAACATATTTTCTTGTTTTTATTATGATAACCTTTTAATAAGATACACTTTGTCGAAAAGAAAGAGATCTAGGGCTTATATCATACAAATTTCAAAACCGAAGTGATTGATATAAATAAAGATTTTATTGAGAGGTCTTATTCTTTTTCAATAAGATGATTCCTAGTGGCCTGTCAACAGATAAACTACTATGACAAGGAGGCCTGAGACCAAGGTATTTATTAAAGAAAATAGAATAAACACTTAGAGAAGGTTTGTGGATGAGAGGTCTAAAACATCAACCAAGGGAATACTAAGTGGCATGTCAATAGCTAAACCTAGCCCTACAAAACCCAAAACCCCTATATATACATATATATATATATATGTATATATATATATATATATATATATATATCTGTGTGTGTGTATTGCTATGTGTGTATGTGTGTGTGTGAAGTTACACATGATGTAAGATTCAAAAGTCTTTTTTAATTCACATGTAGATAAAATATTACAAGATGTATTCAATGAGGACATTAGTGATCCTTTGTTTTAAAATGATCAAAATGAACCATATCAACACCTACAAACTGCATCTGCTCTAGTGCTAAAATATGCAATTTTAGCCAATATCCTTTTGTTGCATGGAAGGACAAGTTTAATTAGTTTTCACTCCTGTCGATATGGAATTTCATGTGTATACGTCACAAACTCCTAAACCCATACAATTTCTAAAGTCTATCGGAAGTTATAACAATCATCTTGCATTTGTGTCACCTAGTATTCATGTCAATGAGGACTTGGAAAGCATGTGGAACAATATTTGTATTTTTCAATTTCAAGTTTGGGTATACCGTTTCATAAAGTAATTACTACATAGGAGCAATGACCCAAGATATCTTCAGCTACATTTTTATGACACTAATTTGAGGTGAATAATTGGTGTAATGCAACTCCCTAATTAAATTTTCACTGTAACTAAATTGATGTGCATATTAAGCACAAATCTCATCTTTTTCAAAACCTCAAAGTTGTTCCCATGTTATATAGTTGTAGGATTACTATTAACAAAGATATCTGACTTGACTAGATTACTTATAACTCTCTCATTATTTCTTAAATTCGAGGAACTTTGATTGAAGGTGATGACATAAATAGTGCACACCAAAGAAATATGGTTGTTTACACAAATTCAGGTGAACCACATATAGTTCAATCACATATAGGATGTTATCATCCTTTATCGTATCTTTTATCATTTCCTAACAATGAGTTTTAACGGAGACAATACATCCCAAAAAATAGAGTATGAATATTGGAAGAAATATTGTTATTTAGTTTATTATGTTAGATGGGCCCAATTGTCGTGTACGATCAGGGTTAAATTTGCTTCCCTTATGCTTTTGCCTCTTGTTCTATATATGGTAGAGGAGTTTCCTTCTATCAATAAGATATACATCTTTATCCTTTCATCTTATTTTCCATATTGTAGAAAAACATTGATCCTAACATAGGGGAAAATGAGTACGTATGTATGATGGAGGCTACTATTTTTTCTTGACTTGGTCACCAATTAGACATCATCCCAACTTCCATGGTAATCTCCTATCTTATTCTTTTATCAAAATTCATTCTTTTTGTCCTACACCAGTATTCTCCATCATGACCATCATCACATGTGTTTACCCAACTCCCCTGGATCCCTAGTTCTATCAAAGCATTAAAATCCCTTTGACTCCCACTTGATGTATTCATGGTCAATCATCTTTCTCTTGTAATTTGTGTCTCGTAATCTTCACTTTTCCTTGATCAATTTCCAAATGTGCTTACTGCAATCCTACCCACCCTACCAGGAAAGGCAAAAGCCATGTCGTGATGAGGTTGAGATGTTCATTTTTATTTTATGTCAGAGAGGCAATACAATGTGTCCATCCCATTACAACATATTGTTTTTTGGAATATGATTTATAAACTAGAAATGTAACCCAATTTGAGACTTTTTTAATCCTCATGTATGCATGAAAACAAAACTAATGAGGGAAGTAACTCACTTACCTCTTTAGTTTTGTTCTCATATATATATATAAGGACAAAAAGGGTCCCATAATGAATTTCATTTCTATCTATATTGTTGGAATTTACTGGGTCATCTAAGGCAGCAGAAACAAAAAATTTACTAGACCACAGACACAAAACCAGCAGATTGTGTCAATATCATAAGTAATGAGAAGGATGGTTTATTGAGTTATACCTTGTTCTGAGGCTTGCTCAGCAACTCTACCTCACAACTAGTGTGGTCTTCAACTTCCTGTCTTCAACGGTGTTTGCACAGCTCATGGTTAGACACTGACTACAGCTGACTGTCATCCTCCTGGCGACAGAAATCTCCCGCCTCTATAGAAAGTCCACACAGACCATCGGGAACTCTATTCATCCTCTGGGACAAGACTAGAAGGAGTCGTCCCCTTTTGCTGGCACACTAGTCATTGGCACACTCTCCCTAACAAATAGTTGTCTTTGTAGTTGTCTTTCCCTCATTGTTCCTCCCTGAACGAATACAACTTGCTTGGGCTCTCTCGATTACCAAAACTAGAGAGGACAACAACTTTGCAGAGCAACTATTCCTCAGAACGTCTTCTGAGATGTTGTATGTGTTGTGTGTCTCTATAGAAGCCCCCTATACCCCTCTATTTATAGTAGAGGGAAGGGTCATGGTTCCCAGTTGTGTCGAGAGTAGAAGGGTTTGGAGAATCCACAAATTTTTCACACGTCGGCAGGGGAACCGGTCGGCTAGCAGCCTAACTGGTCATTTGGCACTATGAGCCGATCAACTCACATAGTGAACTGGTTGATTCACTTGCCAAACTTACCTCTGATTGAATTTCATATTTCGTCTCAAAATATCTGAAGATTCTTTCCTTGTCCCACAAAAAAAATATTTGTGAAACACGAAGTATTCTCATGAACCGAGCAACCCAACACTTGCTCGGTTGAACTACATGAGTCGATCGGTTCACTAGAATGAACTGGATGCCTCACTGGCCATGAGCCGATCGGTTCACCCAGTGAACCAATCGGTTTGTGGTCTAGGTTGAGCAGAAATCTGTCAATGCAGTTCTCATTCAATCTGACACTCTAATCAGTTGGTTCAACATTTGAACTTGATGATTATGAGTCAAGTCTATTGGTTGAATGTTTAATTGAGTACCTGAACAATTCAGTAATCAATCTAAACAACATTCATGGATAAACTCCTATTCCAAGTTAAGTCATATGTGTGTGACCCTATAGGTCCAATTTCACATTGGCAGTGAATGTCCATAACAAGCTTATGACTTTACAAGCAAAGAAGGGTACCTAGTAGCACATCATTGCTACCCAAGTGAAATGGAAAGTTGGATAACAACTTTCAACCTACAGTTATGTGATTGACATTAAAATGAATGTATAATTCCTTTGTCACTGATATCCCAAATGAACTACAGGCACGAAGTTGTCATATCGTCAAAATTAATTCAGTTCCTAGATCCAAAAAAGACTATCTAAGAGATTTGTGAACTCAATATTATATATTGATTCACATGTGCACGCGCATGCTTTTCCCAGTCTTGCTTATCAAGTGGCATAGATATCATACTCCCTTAGGAGGGACAAATCATGTATCTATCACTCATAGTCAAAATCCCCATGTGTCAAAGTCACCCAATCATCACCATTATAACAACCCATGTTTCAAGACTGTGTTTGATGGTGTCAAAGTGTACCCAATCACATGTGTTGAGTGCAATGATTTCGAATCTATGAATCACAGTCACCACCATCACTGTGAGAGATGACGCTGACTTCCATGTATCATTCTCATGGTGGGTCTGTCTGATACATTATTCTTTGACAATTATCTATGTGCTTGGTTTGATATCACGTATCATGACCAATGAAATCTAGTCCTCAACCAACACACACTCTAGTCTTGATGTGTAATTGTTGTCTATCGACCTTCCACAATGACATCTGACTAGGGGCATAATAAGAATGTACATACTCTTAACATCTGTATGATCTCATTTATTCAAGTCAAATACTTAAAGACATACATCATTGAGTATATTGTCATTCTTTATACATTTAATTTGATCATCATTATGTCATAGTGATTGATCTAGAACAAATTGGAAGCTTGCCTTTTTGGTGTTTATCAAATCAAATATATTCCAACTCAATCATCACATGATTAGCTCTCATGTCACACATACCAACATGTTAGTTATATGCCAATCCAATCATCATAAGATTGACTATTAGGGCATACATACCAACAAACTCCCACTTGCACTAAGAGCCAATCACCTTAGAATCATATTCTTTGTGATCTCTTAACTTGTCCAACATGTTTTTGCTGCTCTAGTGCTAACCAAGTGAGTTAGCAACATTTGCTTTAGTCGGTGTTATTGCATGTTTCTCATCTCTTTGTTGTATGATATTTTGTATGAGATGGAGTTGCCAAAAATGTGGTATCAGATATTCCTTGCCTAACAATTAGCTCCATAGTTTGACTTAGTATTTCTACTTTGTCAACGACGATTGGAACATCTACATGTTCATCTTATGAACCTTTAGATCCACAAAGTATCCTCAAGTGTTCTCAACACTTACGATGATCGGCTTTCCATTTTAAATAACTTTTAATTTGGAATGTTTCCTTTTAACAACAATTATTCACTTTTGTAGTTCAAAATATAAACATTATATTTTATGCGATCATTTTTCTGTCAATTCAGAAGCTTTCATCAGTGTAACTCATTTACACTCAACTCTTACTTTATTACCATGACTGAGGAACTTATTCCTCTAGTATTTCACAAATACTTAAGCATGTTCTTTTATGGTATTTCAGTGACTCTCACTGGATAGACAAACATCCATCTATTCATCATGTCCAACACATATGAGATAACTGGATGATTATATCATTATTTCATGTTCAACATACAAAATGATATACTCTTTTCTTGTCATACAAGAAAGTAATGGAATGAGTTCATACATAATGGATCTATCAATGTGTTCCTTTTCTTCATAAGAATCTGGGACACTTGGTATCTGAGAGACTAACTCCATATGCATGGACAAGTCTTCTCCCACTGAATCTATATACTAAACCTTTAAGTATAGATTTCCAATGTATTCTCTTTAAGAGGCTTTCGAGTACTATCTCCATAGGTCTCTGATTCCTATCACATAGGACATTCCTCTTAAAATCCTTAAAGAAGGTATTTCCACACCAGTTTATTTTAGTCCTCATCATTATGTGCAATGTATAATATGCTTCGACTAAATCTTTGTAATCACATATTTATCTTCATTATGATATATTAGTCAAACCCTTTGACTTATCAAATTAAAGACTTCAGTCTTTTAGATGCTTCAATTTTAATCAATCATATTGATTTATCTCTTTGCAACTTATAGACTTTATTTGCACTTATATAATTATAAAACCCTTTAGGTTGTGTCACATACACATCCGTATGTTATTCCTTTAAACAATGCAGTTTTAACATCCATATGCCAAATCTCATAGTCTCTAAGTCCCAATAATAAGCATGATCCGTTATGGCCTATAACCATGGCAAATGGTATAATGGATTCATTGGGTTCAACACCTTGAACTTTGTTTGAAACATCTCAACTTATTTTCTCTTTAAAATGTCATCCATGTCATTCTTAACTCTTAAGACCCAAATGTACTTTATGGGTTTTTATCCCAATAAGTACTACCATTAAGGTCATACTTTAATTGGTTACATGGAAGTCATTTTGGACCTTATGGTTCCAAACCATAACTCAAAATCCAGTTCCTCAAGACTATCTAGACCATTGTCTCATCATAAGACCAACAAATCACCTTTAGAAGTTTGTAGAATATCATTATCCACCAAGCTTAAGGTATTCTAGTTTCTTGAGGAGTATCTGTTCATAAGGAATTTTGAGATTCCACAACACTTGTGATTCTCAATATCCTTCTAGACCTTTTCAAGTTTAATGTTATGTGGTTGACTTTGAACCCTTCAAGTTCTACTTCTCTCCCACTAATTCCTTTGGAATGCAGCTATCCTTAAGACAGACACTTTGTCATTAGGATGAGAGTAGTATTCAACTAACATTGTGTGATTTATGAACGAAGCTCCTTTTGAGAAACTAGTTTTCTTGTATGAGCATTCAATCAATCACTAAAAGACAAATTGGAATATTTCCAATATCATATCTCTTATGATGTCTTTTAACCTTTGATTTATACATTTAATGTTTAAGCATTTTCTTTAGAAGATTTCTAGAAGATTAGTTATTTGTTGATAATCATGCTCTAACTATTTAGAGTATTATTCCTTTCTTGATTCAGACATCTCTATGCCTTATCATGAGTTCTTTGTGATGTACTATCAAAATTACTCATATGCAGGTCCTCAAACATTTGGTTTAAGTATTCCATACTTTGATCATATCCAAGTATTAATACTTTGGTTCTTCATTTATGATGTTCTTGAACACTTCAAGATATTCATATTGGTATTTCATTACATACCATTTAGTGGAGTATTAGCATTTGTTCCAACATGTATGTATATACATCAATATGTATTATACCTTATGGAGTATTCACTCTCCCACTACATATAGTGAATATGATCAATAACCAAGACATTCATGTCTATTAATGGTTCATAACCAAAAGAGTCTAGTTCTCCATGTGCATGGTGTCTATAAATGAATTTCTTAGTTTTAGATGATAATGCTAATTATTGTTTGATTCATCAATAACTTTCAGGTATTTTATACTTTATCTTATGCATATCAAGTATCACGAGATAAATAAGGCATTGCCATAAAATATCATATCTTTGAAATTGAAACTTGTATTTTATTAATGAACATCCTTGTCGTTACAAGATGCGGAAATAAAATTTGTTTCTAATTGTAATATCCCAGGATTTGAGGCCTCGGATAACATGATCTTAAAAGAAATGATTGGACTACCCATATCACCAAGGTGCACTTCCTTTTCTGGGAGCCCATCTCTAAGAACTCCATAGTTAAGCGTGCTCATCTTGGAGTAGTACTGGGATGGGTGATATGTCGAGAAGTTGGTCCTGGCATGCGCGTGAGTGAGGACAAAGCGTGCAGTTATGGCTAGTTGTGGACTATGGGGACAGTCATCATTCCTGAAACTCTACTAGTGCCTTGGGCAGTGGGCCTGAGCATTACAAATGGTATCAGAGCCATAACCCCTCCAGTAGGTGGGGCCCACATGGGCATGTGGCATGCCAGTCTTGAGCCGTGCGGTCCATACAGGTAGGAAAGGGTTTTCCATGGTTGACGTAGCCACCCATGCGCTAGTATTCCGTGATCGGGAGCTCGGTGTCCATGGACCATTGTGGGTCTGCACTGAAATGGGGTCAGATTATGAGGCCATATAGTTGAGCCTTGACGAGGACGTCAAGAGTCTAAGTGGGGGAGATTGTAACATCCCAGGATTTGAGGCCTCGGATAACATGATCTTAAAAGGAATGATTGGACTACCCATATCACCAAGGTGCACCTCCTTTTATAGAAGCCCATCACTAAGAAATCCATAGTTAAGCGTGCTCATCTTGGAGTAGTATTGGGATGGGTGACCTATCGAGAAGTTGATCCTAGCATGCGCGTGAGTGAGGACAAAGCGCGCAGTTAAGGCTGGTGGTGGTCTATGGGGACAGTCGTCATTCCTAAAACTCTACTAGTGTCTTGAGTAGTGGGCCCGAGCGTTACACTAATGGCAATATGAAATAGAAGTTTGTAACTCTATTACATGCTCAGTGGGATGAAATAAACTAAGGTACTATCATCATTGGCAGCAACACTTGCTCCATTCTTAATCAATGTCCTTTCTTAGTCGTTTCATAAAGGCCTTCACTTCATAGCAGATCATGCACGTCACATGTGTTAGATCAATCTATTGGTACCATATACCTTTAGATAAAGAAGTAAGTTTAAGTTTATTTCATAATACTTGAGGTGGAAGTGTCCATTCCATCCTTCTTCTTCTTTAGTTCTTCTATGTAGAGAGGACAATTCCATCTCCAATGTCCATGCTCATGACAATGGTGACATTTTCCTCCCTTGTTCACCCCTCCATTTGGCCTTTGAGTGTCGACAAAGACTTGGGATGTTGGCTATCTTTAGAACTCTTCTTAGCTTTGCCTTTGCCTTTATACTTTCCATTCTTTCTACTAATCATCATCACAAATTTGGACTTGTCATTCTTCATTTCCACCTCGGCTATTCTCAACATGCCCAACAACTCTGTCAGTGGCCTGTCAAAGTTGTTCATGTTGTAGTTCATCACTAAGAAATCCATAGTTAAGCGTGCTCAGCTTGGAGTAGTACTGGGATGGGTGACCTGTCGAGAAGTTGATCCTAGCATGTGCATGAGTGAGGACAAAGCGCACAGTTAAGGCTAGTGGTGGTCTATGGGGACAGTCATCATTACGGAAACTCTACTAGTGCCATGGGTAGTGGGCCTGAGCGTTACACTAATGGCAATATGAAATAGAAGTTTGTAACTCTATTACATGCTCAGTGGGATGAAATAAACTAAGGTACGATCATCATTGGCAGCAACACTTGCTCCATTCTTAATCAGTGTCCTTTCTTAGTCGTTTCATAAAGGCCTTCACTTCTTAGCAGATAATGCACATCACATGTGTTAGATCAATCTATTGGTACCATATACCTTTAGATAAAGAAGTAAGTTTATGTTTATTTCATAATACTTGAGGTGGAAGTGTCCATTCCATCCTTCTTCTTCTTTAGTTCTTCTATGTAGAGAGGGCAATTCCATCTCCAATGTCCATGTTCATGATAATGGTGACATTTTCCTCCCTTGTTCACCCCTCCTTTTGGCCTTTGAGTGTCGACGAAGACTTGGGATGCTGGATATCTTTAGAACTCTTCTTAGCTTTGCCTTTGCCTTTAGACTTTCCATTCTTTCTACTAATCATCATCACAAATTTGGACTTGTCTTTCTTCATTTCCACCTCAGCTATTCTCAACATGCCCAACAACTCTGTCAGTGGCCTATCAAAGTTGTTCATGTTGTAGTTCATCACAAATTAACTATAAGATTCTGGCAACGATTGCAATATCACATCAGTAGCCAACTCTTGGCTCGGAGGAAATCCCAATCTTGTCAAGTTCTCTACATACCCAATCATCTTGAGTGTGTGAGGACCAACTAAATCTCTTTCTATCATGACGCACTTGAACAGTGCCTTAGAGACATCATATCTCTCTTGTCGTTCCTGGTCTTGATACATGTCCTTGAGGTGTTGAACCATTTCAATGACCTCCATGTTCTCATGTTGTCTCTACAACTCCTAGTTCATGGAGCACAACATTAGGCTTTTCAAATCAATGGCATCATCAGTATGCTTCTTATAAGCATCTTTTTTTACCTTTGGTGTGGTAGGAGCATGTTCCTCTAGCTCTGGCGTATCAAGGGCATAGAGCTTTCTCTCGTGTGTGAGAACAATTCTTAATGTCCTAAACCAGTCGTGGAAGTTATTCCCATTCAGCTTGTCCTTCTCAAGGACCGACCGCAATGAAAAGTGATTGTTGTTTGAAGCCATTCATTCTACAAAATGAAATATGCAATTTTTTGTTGAAGACTCTTTTGACTTTGATTTGATTTAAAAAATTAACGATATTAATTAGGTCTTTGTGTTATTATCACTCTCACTATTTTGGTCAAATTGATAACCCTCATTATTAATTCAGAAGATTGCAGTGAACATTCTTCTGGTGAGAAAGATCCTGAATTCCTCTGAGTCATAAGCCGATGAGGGTCGGTCACCCACAACTCATATTCTTTTAGGTAGGCAACCTTTACCAATTGCATCTTTTAAAACTCTTGATATATGTCATGTGCAACTATTTGCCATGTTCACCTTATGCCCCAAGGTGCTTGATCTGATTAAGGTCACCAAGTTAAGTCTGACCCAAAAGCCAACACGATGAATATGTATTCTACAAAGACATACCCACATATTCACCATCACACTTCCACGAGATAGACAGTGCACCACGTGCAGGCATGCCCACACTTAGTCGATCAAGATTTTTGTGTGTGCTGCTTTTAGAAGGCATCTTCAAATTAATATTTTAGTCGAGGGGTTTTAATATGCATATAAGTATCCAATCACCACATATATAGTATGTATCATATACATGCTATATCCCACAAAGGAAAACATGTGATATCAATAAAGCGATGATTATGGCCATCCTATTGTAGTCCCTGGAGCTACAAGGAGCTATGGTCATCTAAGGTTTATAACACTTGTAACCTATCATTGATGAATGCATATTTTCACCAATTCAGGTTGACTGGTTCAACCCTTGAACCGGTCAGCTCGCCTCTTGGCAAGTCGATTGGTCTCCTCCATCTATTCATCTGGCTCCTCCAGATGGTCGGCTCATCTGGTCATCTGGCTCCTACATGGTCCTCCAACTGTGCCTCAATTGGTCAGCTTAGTCCACCAAGCTGTCACCTCCAATCTTTGACATAATTGGAAATAAACTAATCCTACTTTTGCATAAACTTTGTGAAACCTCGAGTTACATTCAAGGGGAGCACAGGTAGAAGAGAATCTCAAGTTATCTCAAGTTACATTGGAATAGAAGAAGAAGGCTTGGTACACATACCAAGATGCAAACAACCAAATCCAACCATACACATGCATATAGGGTTTATAGGCGATAACCACGCTACACATACACCATCAAAACCATTTTATGGCGATGTGTATCGATTGCATATATACCATATCATATATGTATATCGTAGTTTGGGATCATTTAGTATTTGATCGGATTATTATCATGAGTCATTTAGATATTCACATCATATGCAATAAATAAAAGATGCTTAAACCAAAAACTGATCATATCGTTTATCCCAAGACATAGAGTATTGATGAGGCTTTGATAATACTATTGAGATCACCAGGTCATCTAAGGCAGTGGAAATAAAAAATTTACTAGACCACGGACCCAAATCCAGTTGATCGTGTCAATATCATATGTAATGAGAAGGATGGTTTAGTGAGTTATACCTGGTCTTGAGGCTTGCTTAGAAACTATACCTCATAGCTAGTGTGATCTTCAACTTCATGTCTTCAACGGTGTCTGTGTAGATCCTGATTAGACCTGGACTACAGCTGACTATCATCCTCCTAGTGGCAGAAGTCTCCCGCCTCTATAGAAAGTCCACACGGACCACTGGGAACTCTAGTCGTCCTCTGGGACAAGACTAGAAGGAGTCATCCCCTTCTTCCACTGTACTAGTCACCAACACACTCTTCCCGACAACTAGTTGTCTCTATAGTTGTCTTTCCCTCGATATTCCTCTCTGAACAGATAGAACTTACTTGGGCTCTCTCGGTTACCAAAACCAGAGAGGACAACAACTTTACAGAGCAACTATTTCTCAATTTTTCTTTTGAGATGTTGTCTGTGTGTTGTGTGTTGTGTGTCTCTAGAGAATCCCCATGTACCCCTCTATTTATAATAGAGGGCAGGGTTAAGGTTCCCTATTGTACCGGGAGTAAAAGTGTACGGAGAATCCACAAATTGTTCACATTTCAACATGCGAACTGGTCGACTGGAAGCCAAATCGGTCATTTGGCACTGTGAGTCGATCATCTCACACTGTGAACCGGTCGGTTCACTTACCAAACTTGTCTCAGATTGACTTTCCTATTTCATCTCAAAATATCTGAAGATTCTTTCCTTGTCCCACAAGAAAAAGATTTGCAAAATGGGAAGTATTCTCACGAATCAGGCAACCCAACACTTGCTCAGTTGGACTACATGAGCCGATCGGTTTACTGGAGTGAACCGGTCATCTCACTTGCCATGAGCTGATCGGTTCACCCAGTGAACCAGTCAGTTGGTAGTCCAGGTTGTGCAAAAATCAGTCAATGCAGTTCTCAATCAATCTAACACTCTAATCAGTTGGTTCAACATTTGAACTTGATGATTCCGAGTCGAGTCTATTGATTGAATTTTTAATTGAGTGCTTGAACACTTCAGTAATCAATCTAAACAATGTTCATGGATAAACTCCTATTCTAAGTTAAGTCCTATGTGTGTGACCCTATAGATCCAATTTCACATTGGCGGTGAATGTCCATAACAAGATTATGACATCACAAGAAAAGAGGGGTACCTAGTAGCACATCATTGATACCCAAGTGAAATGGAAAGTTGGAGAACAACCTTCAACCTACATTTATGTGATTGACATTACAGTGAATGTATAATTCCTTTGTCACTGATATCTCGAATGAACTCAAGGCACAGAGTTGTCATCCCGTCAACATTCATTCTGTTCATTGATCCAACGAAGACTCTGTGAGAGATCTGTGAACTCAATATCATATATTGATTCACATGTGTACGCGCATGCCTTTCCCAGTCTTGCTTTTGAAGTGGCCTAGATATCATACTCCCTTAGGAGGGACAAATCCTGTATCTATCACTCACAGTCAAAAGCCCCATGTGTCAAAGTCACCCAATCATCACTGTTATAACAACCCATGTTTTAAGACTGCATTTGATGATGTCAAAGTGTACTCCATCACGTGTGTTTAGTGTAGTGATTTTAGATCTAAGAATCACAATCACCACCATCACTGTGAGATATGGCTCTGACTTCCATGTTATGGTTCCATGTGTCATTCTCACAGTGGGCTGTTCGATACACTATTCTCTAACAAGTATCTATGTGCTTGGCTCGATATCACATATCATGAACAATAAAATCTAGTCATCAACCAACACAGACTCTAGTCTTGATGTGTCATTGTTGTCTATCGACCTTCCACAATAACATCCTACTAGCGCCATAATAAAAATGTACATACTCTTAACATCTATATCACACTACTATAGAAAATACTTTTTACAACAGGAGAAAGACAACAGTCATGTTGGTTGTGTTGTAGTTAGTATACTTATCACAACAAGCCTATTTGCATGTTGTATATTGTATATTTTATACAATACAAGTTATCTACAACTTGCCAAACCTGATGTGGTACATGTGATACGACAACAAGTGTTAAATTATTATAATACACTGTAGTATCACAACATACTCAAATATGTTGTACAAGACCTTAATTATACAACATATTGTGACCCGTCATAATAGTCACACATGATACATGTTGTAATAGACCATTGTTAAACAACATATACTAACCTGTTGTAATATATCATAATCACACAACATGCGTTCACCTGTTGTAATAGGTAGATGTTGTAATAGAGAACAATAACACAACATGTTGAAACCCGTTGTTATATACCAAGATCACACAACAGACTTTAACCTATTGTTATATACTATAATTACACAACATGTTATGACCCGTTGTAATAGCCAAACATGATAAATCGCTATAATAGACCACCATTATACAACATAGACTAACCTGTTGTAATATACCTTAATCACACAACAAGATTCACCTGTTGAAATAGCTACATGTTGTAATGGATCACAACCACACAACATGTTGTTACTTGTTGTTATATACCAATATCTTTCAATAGACTCCGACTTGTTGTTATGTACCACAATTACATAGTAGATTCCAACATGTTGCATAATCACATGTGTCCTTCCCTTACTATAAAAGTACAAAATCTTCCAGTCCCCTTGAGCATTAGACTTCCTTTTCTTTTAATTTGATGTGATGAATACGTCCTCTCTTCCTCTCTCATTCATCTTTCTAAAATATGATGCTAGGGTTTTCGTGGTTACATCTTCAATTTTAACATTCTCTGTCAGTCGAACGTCATTCCTAATTCTTAGTTAATCGACTGACTATAAATATCATAACAAAATTATTTTCCTTTTACCACCCCTAGTTAGGAAATATGTATTTTATTCAGAATTATATATTAAATATGAAAATTATTACATACAAATCATATTTTTTTTGCTTTAAATGTGGATTGTAAGTCATTTTTCTTATTTTCAATTCAATAAATAATAGTAAGGCAATAAAAAAATAATTACCTAAACATTTAGTCATTACACGCGTTGACCCCCTATTCCCAATTTCTACATCAACGGCCCACTTGCGACTCACGACTTCTCCAATTTGCTGCAGTTATCGCCTAGGATCTAGGGGTGAGCAAATCTTCATCTATACCGCACAACCGAACCGAACTGTACATTCGGTTCAGTCGTGGATTGAATAGTAAGTCGGTCCGATCTGCCATCCATAAAATCTAAATTTTTGGTCTGCGGTCCGATCCGATTCAAACTCAACAAAAGTGCAGTTTAAACCTTAGACCGGGCCAGTTGAGTGAATGTTTTAACCTGAACCGGTCGCACTACAATTAAATTTGATTAACGATGAAATATTAGCACAAACCTAGTTCTAATCGGGGAAAATTTCTCCCTTGTGGCTCGTGATGAAACTTTTTCACTTTGCGACGCACGACGATACTTCTTTCTCCCATCTCCGCCTTCCAACTAATAGCCTCTTCCTTCCAAAGTCCTCATCTAATCAAGAAGAGTCTACTTTGAGGTCACAGGCTCTGAAGCACAGAAGAAAGGAAGAGATCGAGAAGGCTTCCGGTAGCAGTTCAAGATAGCTGTCGCTGCCCGTTTCAGAGCCGATACAAGCATTCTCGCGTAGAAGGTCACCACGGTTTTGATGTTCATTTCTGAAGATCTTAATTTATTCTAGTAGATGTCTAGTTACGTGCATAGGTCTCAACTTATTTGCTGGATCCAGAATGATTCTCCATATATCTAATTGAGTTTCTATAGATCTCATCCGCAACCAGTTTTTATTGGCTATTCTCTATCGCTGCCTTGTTTTTACTTTTTTGGGGGTTTCCAACCCACCCTATAGCTCGATTTGATTGCTACTAACATCTTAAAGACAATATCTTAACAAAATCTTAGATCAGATTTCTATCGTGAAGTCTTAGTAGGGTATTTATATTATTGACCATAACTCATGATTGCTAGAAGTATGTCGTATCATACAGTATGTGTAGAATTGCCACAATAGTAAAAGAAAACCGTCGTCAGAAGCATGCTGATCTCATTATAATGTAGACTTGCTGACCAGTTAAACTCCAGAATGTAGTAGGGTAATATTCTAGGATAAGTTAGTGTAGCCTTTCCATTGCTCACAAGCTCGTCAATGCAAGAAAAGATCACATGTATTGGCATGCTTTACTCTTTTATATATGTATGTATATAGTGTTTGTTTGATGAATAACTTTTAAACCAATAGTGCATATTGTGAATTTAATTAATAATTAGTTTTTTTGTCTTTCACGTATTTGGTCGATTTCATTAAAGATATTATGTTATTATTATTTATTTTCATCCATTTGTTGATGTAGAACCCACTTGAGTAAATGGAAACTAAATAAATTCACATAAATTTAGGTTGTGGATAGGATGTTTGAGGATAGTAGATCAAGAAGTCATTGCTAGAAAAATTGACTTTCCAAAAACTAGACACATAAACCTAGATTTCATCATGAAATATCAAAGTTGTGAACTTAACTATATTCACCACCTTATAACTTTGAAGATGGGGCCTATATTGGTGACATATGGACAGCTATTGATGGCAACTGATGGTTCATGAAATTGACGTGCTTGGCTCTTTAGCTCTTACTTCATGTGTCATGTGTCAGGATTTTTATTTTTTTATCTCCAGTATAGAGGATAGAGTTGAACCGACACCAACTATGGATTTGGCTCAGTTTTTTGTCTATCTTGTTTGGAATTTTGCACATAGTTGTGTCAAATTCTCCATGGTTTGTACTAGTGATAGATCTTCCCAGCTACTTTTAAGATCCCAATCCTCGGTTGATTCATGCCTTTTTTTATCAACATGTCAGTGGACTATCATTTAAGGTTAAAAAATATACTAATTTGCTTTCTTTCTCCCTTCATTTTCATCCTCGTCCAAATACTTGGCTCATTTCTTTCATTTTGTCGAGGAAGTTTTTGTAAATGGGTTGTTCTTTATCTTTTCTTTACTAATCTAATGACAAAATAAGAGGATCCGTTTAGCTAGTATAGATTCAATGGTCTTAGTATCGTTATAATGCCTAATGGCATACTAATTAAACACATTGTAACTAAACAGATTGGAATACTTTTTGTTGAACTATATACTCTTAGACCCGCACTGTATACCTATATTTTATATGGATCCAGGTACGATAAGGGTCCAATGTTCAATAATGCGGGTTTGGATTCGTACCCGTACCTGCTAAAATTAAAAGTATACAGTTTTGGTTATGGCCAATCCTGTACTATAATCACACTGTTTACAATCCTAGTGGGCAGCATATACAGTTCAGTTCAACAGTCCTACTTCTACCTGGAGGACATCACCGACTGGCCTGTATGCAACTGCTGAACTCAAGTCAACACTTCACTCTTGGTGATTTTGCTTCCGTTAAATGTCAACACAACACACATCAGCGTCCAAGTGAGAGTAAGTATTATCTGTGCACTAGTAGATTCTCTTAAGCCATTTAAATCTTAAATAGCATTTCATATTTTTGTTTGTAATTGATGTTTTTATACAGTTCACTAATACTTTTGTCTTCTAATTTTTTTCTTGTAGATATGTTTTCTCATGAAGATAACTCAATAATCACAAAAATTAGAAGGGGTCGTACTACAATGCCCCAAAGTTGTTAAAAAGAGACAGAAATGACAAAAAATTCCATTGCAATGGAATTCAGTAGGAAAATTAATTGGGAAAATTGATAAAATTTTCAGCATCTATATTGGAGTTACGTCATGAGAATGGATTCCAATCAATATTGATACTTGGAGTGATGTGGGAGACGGTCTTAAGGACCTTATTTAGAAGGAGGCTGAGGTGAGTATGTAGACATCGACAATTATTTGTCTCTTTTTTGTATAAAAATGATATAGTATATATATTCCATTTACTATGTGTATATAATTTTGTTTTTTGTAGAATGTTTTCTCAACTGGATCTGGTAGAAAGTAGTGGGTGCTACAATGAGCCAATGATAGATGGAGGGAATTCAAATCTCGATTATCAATAACATTCTTGAGAGACAAAGATTGTCTGTTTTTCATTTATGTTAAATGTTGCTGAAAATATATTTTTTTAAATGTAATGCTTTGTATATGTAGGGGACATTAGATGATATGTGTCTTCGATCCTACCTGGGGTAGATGCTACTATCTTGATCATTTGAGAGGAAATTTACACAGGAACTTGGAAAAACTCATGGATTTGTAAGTACTTCGTACATTTTTTTTTCATTACATAATTCATGTTTCAAGACTACCATATACTTTTAGTAATGTATTGAGGTCTTGGTTTGAATTTGAATAGGAATCATAAGTTGTATAAAAAGAGAGATATGTCATATATGAGGAATTTGAAATGAGAATTATAAAGGTAAGACTCCATTTTCTTTCTTGTTGCAAATTTGGATACTTGCGTCATACTTACACGATCCTCCCCCACAAACGTTCATGTAGTTTCTTATTCACCTCTCTCAATTATGCCAATTCCAATGGATACAATGTTAGTTAAATATGTAATGTTCTAGATGTGAGGTTGATCTCACATTTTATCTCTCTTGGTTGAATAAACCTAGTAGTTCAAGAGAAAATATGTTAGAATACTCTTGAACCATTAACACATCAAAATATTATTTTTATTTATCTCATATTTATTTTATACATTGTCCAAAGTAGCCAAACAACATGTACTGAAGTACAGGAGAGACATCGTTGATGTGAGAATTAGAAATATTCTTGAATGTGTAAGATACTAGTCATTATATTCTTTTAGTTTGTTCAAATTTCCAAATACATTGTATAACAAACAATTTGTTGATATATTTTATATATGATTGCAGTATTATTCGAAGTGTATTGGTCGTTGCTTCAACTAAGAAGAGATTGACAAGGTCCAAAATAAGTGGGTGACATGTGTTCTTGAGCACACATCATATTATGTGACATAAGGGGGAGACATGTTCTTTAGCATAGACCAATGTGTGCAACCTTTGTAGTTAATTTTTAGTTTGATTCTTGAGTGCGTACTCGCTACTTTGTACTATTGAATCTTTGTATGAATGATTGATTATTTAACAAATATAATGCAAGTTTTTTCAAGGTTTGATGAAAATTTTGTTCAATAATGTGTTTGTTTGTGAAATGAAAAAAGTATAATTTCATATTTATTATAATTATATGGTTATTTGATTAACAAAATTGGTTCTCTATGACCTATCAAACTCTAATCAAATATAATAATTAATGATATGTTGTAAAAAGTGTGATACTACAACATTCAATGCATGTTGTGTTATCCACACCTATTACAACAGGTGTGTCTGGAAAACGGACCCCTATTACAACAGGTGTGCCTTCTAAACCACAACATGCATCACTTGTTGTATAAAATGTGTATATTACAACAAGCACACCACACGTAGTATAAACACCCCTATTACAATAGGTATATTTATCAAAATACACCATGTTTCAACTATTGTATAAACATATATATATTACAATAAGTATATTGCATGTTGTAGAAAACACCCCTATTACAATGAGTGTGTTTAGTGAAATACAACATGATTCAACTATCATGTAATATACATTACAACGGATGCATCGAATGTTGTAAAAAACACCTCTATTACAATAGGTGTGTTTAGTGAAAGACAACATGCTTGAACTGTTGTATAATATATATTACAACAGGTGCACCACATGTTGTATAAAACACCCATATTATAACGGGCCATTCATTGAAAGACATTGTGCTTCAACTATTGTATAAAATACATATATTAAAACATGCGCATTACATGATGTATAAAGCACCCCCTATAAGACCACACGATATAATACAACGGTTAACATATGTTGTAAAATGGAATAATGAACTGTTGTAAAAAACATTTTTTGTGGTAGTGTGATCTCATTTGTTCAAGTCAAGTAGTTGATGACATACGTCATTGAGTATATTGTCATTCTTTAGACATTTATTCTTATCATCATTATCTCATAGTGATTGATCCAGAACAAATTGGAAGCTTGCCTTTGTGGTGTTTATCAAATCAAATATATGCCAACTCAATCATCACATGATTGACTCTCAAGGCACACATACCAACATGTTAGTTATATGCCAATCCAATCATCATATGATTGGCTATTAGGGCATACATACCAACATATATAGCATAACCCTTCTTTTTACCATGTTGTGTAGCGTTTGTGTGTGAGGAGTCAATCTCTAGGGGTCGTTCGACTGCACACATCTCAACTCGTGGTAGTGTTGTGCACAAAAAGCGTCAGGCTTATCATTACCATAGTGTTGTGGGCCAATGGGCACGTACTTCATTGCAGATGGTAAGCACATCGAGCACGTGACACCTGAACTTCAAGCGGCAGTTTTCAATCCCACAAAAACAAGCAGTCTTCTAAATAGCATTAGTCCACTATAGTATGTGGCACTTGAAAATGCAAAAGTATTTAGTGGCAATCAAGGGAGTATGTTTATTTATATATAACTGCCAGTATTTTAAATAGTTCCATCCAAATAGCTCCCAGAGGTTGGTTCAAGAACTTTGACTCGTCTCGATGATAATGGTCTCATCTTGTACCTGAATACGATCACGAAGCTGGTAATGTCAAATATTATGGTCTTCGTTGATGTTGAACCTAAAGTTGGCGTGGCTTTGGTCTTTCGAACAATTGAGCAAGCTGGAGTAGTGCCTCTAATGCTCTAAGGGCATGATGATGAAAACATGTACTTATTTCTATTTGGTTTCAAAGCTAGAAGTCGACAGAGAACATCAATATGCATTCGTAAAACTCCACAGCCTCATCTATATATCTTATTTCTCTCAATAAGAAAAAAAAGAATTTTTTTGATTGCCCACCATTGACAATATGTATATCATTAATTGAAATCACAGCCATAACTTATTTTGTGACCTAGTCTATATTGTGAGGCTCCACATCTGCACCCCAAAAAATTTTCGACCTACAGGCCAGACAAACATCATTTTTAGGTCATATAAAGATCTAATTTGTTTTTCTATTTGGATTTGTCGAATCAGGACATGTAGCACATTGACTCACATTACCGTTTATATAGATGATAGTTGTAACACAAAATACCCCCTACTAGTTCATAAAGTGAAACAAAAGAACATTCTACTCTTATTCTTTTTCTACATCTCTATTGAAAAATCTCTCCCCTTTCACTCCTAATGTGTGCATCGATTCCATGTGTAGGGGTATGGTTTCTTTTCAACACAAGCTACTCAGTCACTTTGTAATACAAGAGAGAGAGAGAGAGAGAGAGTATGAGGAGGAGTGTGAGAGATTGTATGTATCAGTCCATGCTATTCTGATCTCCATTAGGATTCTTGTTCTTCAACGCATCCATCTTTTCGATGTCTTTGTGGCACTTCATTATCACTAAATATAATGCTTTCAGAGCATCCTTAGTGTATCACCTCCAAATGACATTGTGCTTCTTTGTGTTTATGCCAAGATATGTACTTAGGTTGGCTATATGTGCTTCAATCCAGTTAGCTACCACTCTCATGTGTTGAAGGAACTCAACTACAACATTTACACCAAGATTTTCACATTCATATTGCAATATGTATGTAAGGACAAAGTTTGTTGTGCTTATTCCAGCCTCTTGTTCCCTCTAGTGTTAATTATTCTTTAATACATAATTCCTGCTACATTCTCATGAGGTGGATGATTGCTTTTTCATGTTAGACTTTCAGAAGCTCATCAATTTCTAACATGTAAAATTTATATATACAAGGTTGATTATTCAACCAGACTTTATCTTTATCAAATTAATATATTCATGTCTTCACAAAAATTCATCTTCTAAATTTGTTCTTCTAGTGATCTATTTGGGTTTTTCCTATCGGGGACTTTCATTCCCACAAGTCCCAAAGAGTCACACTCCAAACGGATCCAGTTCCAGTCATTATCACCTCACCATATCTATTTTTGAAGATATCTCAAAAAGAAAATGAGATCAAAGAAAATATTTTCTCCACCCTCGCCCATTACCCGTGGTAGAGGCCAGACGCCCAGGAGGGTGGTAAACTAAGGTGGTGGTTGTGAATTGAACTCGGGTCCCTTTGTGAGGGGGAAACATGCTTGACCACTTGAACCACTCCTTGTCGACTATTATTAAAGATATCTCTAAATCGTAGGATGTGTTGACTGCTCTTATTCCCACATTCCTTTTTAGAAGATGGCATAGTCATGGTGTTTTTTATCGTTTGCTCCATTTGATGGTGATGTTCTTCATTCAATATGCACTTTAGAAGATTTTCTCCAAAACACGGGTATTTCCAGCATGTAGAACATAATTTCATAGTCGGTGTCATTAAATTATTTTTTGGAGTGTCATCTCTTAAGAGGAGTGACAACCTTGTATGGGGAGTGAAACGTTTATTTTCATTTTTCATCATATCTTCTATTTGACTCTTGTAAGTCCAAATCAAATATGTGTTTCACCCATACTCTAGCTTGAGGGTAAGTCTTAGAATTATGTTACCCACTAAGATATTATATGTTACAATATCCTATCAACTAAATTAAAGACATTTTAAACTCCAGCATATCATGTTCGGAGGATAATTAAAATTTTTCACCCATTTTCGATAGTAAATGCATCTAATAGTTATGTTTCTATTTTCATTAGATGGAGGTGGCATAAATAAGATTTGTGTATGATAATATTGTCGTGACAAGGTACAAAAGCGTGCTTTAATAAATTCATTTTTATTTTTATGTCAGTTAGCTGCTCCAATAGTAGATTTGTGTATGATAATATTGTTGTGACAAGGTAAAAAAGTATGCTTCAAATAAATTCATTTTTATTTTATGTCAGTTGGCTGCTCCAACAGTATAACATTGACATGTATCAAAATAGAAACAAAAGTTTTGGATTACATCCTAAAGGAGCAAAGACAAATAGGATATGATATATACCAAGGAATTGTTGATAGTGTGAGGGTTGGAGAACTTCATAGTAGCATGATAGGGAAAAGGATCATTTTACTATCATCTTTCATTGGAGGACCACAAAATAGATAATATGGTATCCATGACTTTAGTGCAATGATATGGTATGCCATATGTGTTTTTAATTATGACAAGTAAGTCAGACTAGGATGATATCAAATAGAGTTATTCCTTGACAACTTGTTTAGAATAGACCTCACTTGGTGGATGAATTCATTAGAGCATAGCTAGAGGATCTTAAAGTGTAACTATTTAAGTAATATATATTTTTTTCAATATTTTTGCATCTGTCCATTTCATCAAATTTCAGAAAAGAGGGCTTCCATGTGCACATATTCTCATGATCATGAATGATCAACAATCCTAAGTGATACAATCACATATTTCTACCCAAACCCCGAGTCCATAAAGATATCCACTGGTGCATGAACTGGTTGTTAAACACATTGTTCATGAACCTTGCAACACACTAAACCCACGAATTCTTGCATGGTGAACAAATAGTGTTGTTTTCACCATTAAAAATATTTTTGCTCCCAAACCACCTAAGGTACAGATTCATATCCACTTTATAGAAGAAGGGAAAATCAAATTATTTTAAATGTATGAGTAGCAACATTGGATAATAGATAAATGTCACCATAAAATCCGTATCTAATCCTAAGATACATATATCATATTGATGTCAAGGTATGCTCAAACATCAAAGTAGAAAAATACATATTCAATACACACACATACATACACATAGTCACACACACATACACACGCGCACACACACACATATACATATAGTCAATCTAGAATATACTTGAGTGTATAGATCACACGGTACACTCAAGTGATGTTTGCATGTCAAGACTATATTTTGCAAAATGTAAAGCATCAATTTTTATTTTCATAATATAATTAAGTTGCATACAAGTTTTGAGCCCATTTGGATGAGTTTATGTCATTCATCCTAGGGCAAAAAATCAACACACAAAACTAACTTGAAGTGCATAATTTTTATGGTCTTCATAGAATGACCAATAAATGTCCAATTGGGTTCAAAATTTATATATGATATATTTACAAGATGTTTAAGGAGATTGACTTATTAGATTTTATAATGTATTGCATCATGAAAAATTGCTTGAGTATATTAAGTTTGGAATACACTCGAATGTATTCCAACATGAATATCTATCTATCTCTCTCTCTCTCTCTCTCTCTCTCTCTCTCTCTCTATATATATATATATATATATATATATATATATATATATATATATATATATATATATATATATATATATATATATATATATATATATATATATATATATATATATATATAAGGTTGGTATGTAATACCCCTGCGGGAAACTAAATTTTGCTACATGTGGTCTGGGTAGACAATGGCATATATGTTAAATACCAACTGTGGCTAACTTTGAAAAGGACGGTGGCACATGTAGTATTTATCAATGTGTCGGAAAAGTTTCCAGTGAGCGGTGGCATCTAATTTTAATAAAACCTCGACAAATTGCTACTTCCATACATACCAATTTCTACTATTTAATTTATTACAATGTGCAGATTAGCACATACATAATATGTATACGACTTGTGATACATCCAGTTTGTATTACAAGACATCATCCTTGATTATATTCTTTTATTCTTATTATAATGTTTTATTTAACTTACATAATTTTCATTCCTATTATAATTAATTTTGTATCATATTTCATTCTCTTAGATAGAGAAATTGATACATCCATATTATAATATTGAATGCCATCCTTAATTGTATCTTTTCATATCATTATAGATTCTCAGCTCTCATTACAAAACATTCATTCATACTATAATTTTTTTGTATCATGGTTCATTCTCTTAGATAATAAAACTTCATACACCCATGTTGTATTATAGAATGTATCACTGATTACAACTTCTCATTCTCATTACAAATTCTCTTTTCTCATTACAAAGTATTCTTTAGTATCACAACTTTTAATGTATCAAGGTTTATTTTCTTGGATAGTAGAATTCGACACATCCATGTTGTATTAGAAAATATTACAATTTTCACTTTCCATTAAGAAATCTTTATTCTTATTACAAATCTTTCCTTCTCATTACAGAATGACGTCTTTCTTTATTTGTCACTATAAATTATTATTTGTCACTAGAATACCGTTTGTTTACTTACTCTTATTCCTTATAATTTTTTTCAAAGTCAACATTATCATATGAATATTAAAATGACAAACCTCTATGTAGAATGTTATGTTATGTACAAATGTACTAAAGGGTTATCATTTACAAAACTACGTTGTAACACAATTTTGACTATCACCTAATAGTTAGCTTATTTACATTATAAAGCCTCGGTGTTAATTACAATTTGCTCTTTCCTATTATAAATTTTCTTTGTATGTTATAATATGAGAACTCTCCTGACATAGTGTTTTTGAATACATGTACACGTGGTTGTATTTTCAAAAATTATTACAGGTTCCTATTTATGCCATATTTTAGTATATTTTATATGTAGTATTTCATGAAAAAAGTTGTTTTCATTTTATAATATTACTGGTGCGATATATTCTTTCTAGCACATTATATTTTATTAATTTGTATTAAAAATGTCTATTTTAGTTACAATATGCTATTTTGTATTATATTTTTCCTTTCTGTGTTATTATGCATGTTTTCTATTTACAATATGTCATCTTTCCATGCATAACAATCCTCCTTAAAACACAAAGTATATATAGATATGGTCGTATTTTAACAAATTATAAAAAAATTTGGGGAGCAGTGGTTCAAGTAGTTCAACACGGTGTCCCCTCATGAAGGGACCCGGGTTAGACACCCGATAGTTGCCTCCAAAATGGTATCCATCGTGCAGGTCAACCAACTATGCGCTCTAACTGATTCTCGGATGTACGGGGCCTGAGGATTTTATGTTGTCCTGTGGGGTCATAAAGTAGCCTGTCTACGGGGATGGTTCTCTCGATGATAAATAAAAATAGAGATTATGAAATTTAAATTATATATTATGTTGAAACATAATACACATATGAATACTGGTATTTCACATCTAAAAATATATTATTTTACATCTTATGTGTCCAACATTGACGATGTTGTCAGCTTATATTTCTACTCTTGGATCAGAGTTGCACCATTACTCCATGCATGTGTAATTATTTACAACCTAATAATTAATAATACCACTGTCACTCCAAACACGTAAAACAACTACACATATAATTACTATTCATGCCACCGCTACTCCATACACATAAAGAGACTACAAAAATAATTATTATGCATACCGCTGCTACTCCATATCAATACAACGCAACTTTAAAATAGGCTATTCATTGGTATATATGTATAGGCTATTCATTGGTTTCCCGCGCAGGTAGATAAGTGAAGTTACACGGCTCCTGAATTAATATTGTGAAGTGTTGATATGGGGAAGCAGTGACACTCTTTGTAATTATGCATATAGCTAGATGTTTTACGTCATGGAGTACGATTAGTAATTATATTAAATAATTGAGTGTGCATGGAGTAGAAATACAAGCCTTATCCAAGAGAATAAATAGCAGATGCAACCTCGTTAGTGCTGGATACATACTATTCGGCATGCACATTAGACAAAAATGAGTGCCTTTTAATATATTTAAAATAATAGTAAAACTAATGATAGTTCATTCTATTTATGCATGTGCGTAGTATACTAATATAAATTATGGATGCAACGTGTATGTGTACAACATGTATATATGAATTAAGTCTTTTCAGATTTAATCAATTATTATTTGTATTTAAAACTTGTGTCTATGCATGTTGTGTTCAACAGACCCTTCAGTAAGGAGAGATGAAACATTGTAAATAGCAAAGAGAAACTGTAAAACGTAATACAGAAGAGCACATTGTAACAAAAACTAACATTTTGAAATCAGAATAAAATAAAAAATAACAGTAAGTAAATAAGTGATATTCCAGCATCGTACAGGAGTTGTTATAATAAGAAAAGAAAGATATCTTTATGTAATAGAAAGGAACTATTTGTAATCATAACAGAGAATTCGTAATGGAAAGGAAAAAATTGTAACCAAAGATAACTTTTTGTAATACAATCTCAATGTATCATATTCTAATACCTAGGAGAATGAACCTCAATATATATTTTTATTCAAGAGACCACTTTGTAAGGAGCGGTGACGCATTGTAAGAAATATAATATAAAAGAGCACATTATAACTACAATTGACATTTGTAATCAGAATAAAATAAAAAAATAGCAGCAAGTAAACAGGTGATATTCCGACATCGTACTGGAGTTATAATAACAAGTAAAGAAAGATATCATTATGTAATAGAAAGGAATTTTCTGTAATCAAAACAAACAATTCATAATGAAAATGAAAAAATTGTAACCAAGGATAACTTTTTATAATACAATCTCGATGTATAAAATCTAATATTTAGGAGAATAAACCTCAGTACATAAAAATTTATAATATTAAGGAACATTTTGTCACGAGAATAGAGAATTTATAATGAAAATCTGAAAGTTGTAACTAGTGATGACATTCTGTTATATAACTTGGGTATATGAAATTTTATTCTCTATGAGAATGAACTCCAGTACAAAAAAGTTACAGTAAGAAAAAGCATTTTGTAATAGGAACTAAGAATTCATAATGAGAATGAGAAAGTTATAATTAAAGATGACATTCAGTACTACAGTCTGCATCTATCCAATTCTTTATCTAAGAGAATGAACTTTAGTACAAAATAAGTTGTAATAGGAAAGAATATTATGTAATTTGAATAAAATAATTGTAATGAGAATGATAAAAATGTAACCATAGATGATGTCTTATAATACAACCTGGTTGTATCACATCTTGTATCCATATTATGTATATTTCTATCCATAAGCATAATCAATTAAATTATAGTACTTGGTATGTATGGAAGCAATAGGTTGTCGGGGATTTATTTTCACTAGATGTCACCGTTCATAGGAAAGTTATTTGGCACATTGATAATTACCACATATTCCACCGTTCTTTTCAATGCTAGCTGCTATTAGTATTATCTATATATGTCGCCGTCTGCATATATTAGTAGGCATGGGTAGCAGATTCTAATTACCCGTGTGGGTAGTAGAGACAAACTCATATATATACGTGATCTATTGCGGACGCTGTAACTGTGCGGACCGTGCGGACTGAGTGCTAGTATTAGTTTCCTTCCACCAGTCGTTTCTAAAACTTCATAACATATTATCTAATCTGAATTTCTCTTCCACCAACCGTTCATCTCTCATGGGATCGAGCACACAGCCGAGCCTTATGGTCGTCTTGTTCTTCAACAGCCCTTCTACTCAATTTGTAGTTTCACAACAATTGTTGGAGATCTGTTAATAACGTCTATAATCCCCACGAACACCCTACATCCACGTCAAGATTTGGTTGGATTTAACGGTGTCGCGATGTTCGTGTTGTTAACTCAGATGCCTACTTCTTAGCTACAAAACTCAATCACAGAAAAGTACTTCATGCCGACCTGTTGTGGATGTATGTCTATGCAGACTACAGACAACCAATTTTGCTTGTTATCACGTCCCACTTGACTGATGTTTCTTCACATTGAGTCCTTAACCATGACAAACTAAAATCCTATAAGTGTTAAGCTAGTCTTTGCTCCGCTCCCGTGTTTGGTGTATGATACTCTAGAAATAGTTTTTCTAGTTATTTTGTTTAACTTGCCGCTTCATCCTGTGGTAGCAAAGGTGGACTGCACCCTTCTACTTGAATTCACCGGGGCAGACACGATCCACTTGTCCCGTATATACTTGGTCTCCATGGGGCAATGTTTCAATTTAATTCCCATATATCTCTCAGGTAAACTAATTTGTCAGCAATGTTTGAATTGTTAAGAAAATACAGGAGTTAACCCTTGTTTTTTTCCTGATTGTTAAACAGCAAAACAACGACCAGACATTATTTTGTCTTTATAATAAACTTGACAAATCTTGACTTATTTACTGAGAACAAAAAAAATTAGTATAACACTAGGTAGTACAACTCAAATCATAGCATGAGTCAAATCGTATGTTCATTGATGCATACAATTTCGGTCCATAATTTACAAGTAGTAAAGGTGGAGAATTCGTCAACATCCTTGCTTTTTTATACATCAGATGCAGACATATGTACAACATATATTTCTTCTGAATGGAATCACGACAAATCTGAAAGGAACAAAAGATGTGAACCAACTATATAACACTGGATCCTAACCGGGTTTAGTGTTTCTGAAAGTCTGATTAATCGTTCTAGAGTAGGACAGATGATGTTAATTATTCAATTCATTGTCTCTAAGAAGATAGCTGAAGGAAAGAGATGATTCTCGTCAGAGATAATTTAGTGAAGTAGTTTCTCCAGTATATCGTATGTACATGTTTATATCCACCGACACCACCACATCATGTAAAACTGAATTACTCCTTGACTCCGGGCTTCGACTAAGTGAACTCCACATATCTTCACCTAGAAGTACATTGTAGCTAGGCTACTTGGCTTCTTGGCCAGATGCCAAAGATGCAAGCTTGACGAGAAATAGATTAATGTTGTATGTCAGCTAGTCATCTGTTATTGTAGTTATCAGAAGTCCTAATAATATCCATCACCAAACACGGAGGTGAGCAGTACGGCTGGGTTGTTCTCTGTGAATTTGGAAATATACGGCCGGTGGAAGCAAGACAAAGAGAATATCGTGTATATATATTGTTGATTTGGATAAGGAAGCGAACACAAAAAAGGGTAAAAGCAGGTACTCACACTTAGTCCGCACGGTCCGCACAGTTATAGCATCCGCAGTAGATCACGTCCATATATATATATATATATATATATATATATATATATATATATATATATATTATTGGGATTAGGAATATAATCCAGCCCATGTCTTAGTGGGATTTAGACTTGGGAGGGTTGGTTTATGCTACCAATCCTAATAGGAGTCAAATCTTAAATAGTAGGAATATGACTTCCTATGTGCAACATGCAGTTGGACTAGGATTCGAACTAGGACTAGAATTCCTGGTTACAATCACATGCATGGAGGCCTATAAATAGAGGCCCCTGGGGAGGCCTTTGGATCATCCACCGGTTGAGGTGTGAGTTCTCCAGTTGCTTGTTGGTGCCTTCTGTGGTAGAGGGTGCCAGAGAACAAGAACAACTGGTAGAGAAGCTCTCTTAGTTTATAAGAGAGGGTCAGCAACTTTGCCTTGAAGCAAAGTAGCGGTTGGCGGTTGCTACCCGGATTTAGGGGTAATTAAATCTGGGAGGTGTGAGTTGTAATTTTATTACATAGTGCTTATTAGCGGGATTGCCCCGTGGTTTTTCTCTCCTTATTGAGGGGAGAGTTTTCCACGTTAAATCTGGTGTTTTTCTTCTTTGGGTTTTATACGCTTGTTGGTAACGCTTCCGTGACAACTTTTCGTCACATCCGGGACTGTATCGGTACAACATCCCCAACAAGTGGTATCAGAGCGCAGGCTGCAGATACAAGTCCAGATGGGGAAAGATGAAGATGCGACGATGA